>JAMPIV010018436.1:0-115138 GCA_024509875.1 Oreohelix idahoensis | reverse complement strand
TGTGACAGGATTCCATAGTGTCGGGCTCGTGTTGGCAAGGGTCCACTATATAATTCTGTGTATAGTTGATTTCTACTTCCAAAAATGTTTATATTAGATGTTGATTTTCAAGCAGAAATCTTGTGTGATATTCTAAGTCCGATTGGGAATAAACCCATCTCGTCCAGATTAATACAATATCCCTAGACATTATTCAACATACTGGAGCCAGAAGGAAAAGTTCCTTAACACTCATATAATCTATACTCATAAAATTTATACTCATACAATCTATACTCATATAATTTATATTTCCCTGAATCTAAATCTGTGAAAATTATTTGTCACAACACATTCTAAGTTGTTATATTTTGATTTTGTAAATAGTATTTTCCTCAGAAATGATGCTTTTCCTATGAAGAAAATCTATATTTTCTCAGAACCTTGTTTTACGCTAATAATTTTCTTATAACTTCCGCATTTATTTGTCAATCACTATCAGATTTGGCACAAAACTTTCCATAGGATAATAAAACTTTTGTCAGATCCGGTTTTTGACATCTAATTAACGTTTTGATTTATTGCAAATAATGTTGTAAAATTTTGAAAAAAATGGTGATTATTTAGATACAAACTTTAAAATTATATATCTCAAAATCTACTTAAGTTATCAAACATCCAATCTGACGAAAGTTGTAAAATATAATGGTAAAAATTTTTTTTAAACGTTGGATTGATAGATTACTAAATAAAAAAGCCTTAGGAAATTGAAATAGAACAATATAATCCTTTATGGCCACCATTTCCATGACAAGCGATGATGTAATACCATCAAACTTATCAGTATGCGTATTCATGATTGATGTAGGTTAAGTATGTGCATTTTCATTGAAATCCTGTGATTAATAACGAAAACAGTATTTCAGTGTAGTTCCTCCCCTTATAGAACTTATGAGAAATTAATGACATAAATGGCAAAAATAATGATATACATTAACATTTAAATGCAGGACTAAGATTTATATACTTTTATAAATACAATTTTAGGATGTTGTAAGGTCACCTGCAATAACATGTATTAAAGAAAATGATTGCGGGGAATTTTGAAACATTAATTGGACACTTCAAAATGCTTTCAATGTAAGTTCTCAGACAAACTGGGTTAAAGAAACAGGGAACCCAATGTCATCATCAACATAAGTTCTCAGACAAACTGGTTTAAAGAAACAAGGAACCTAATGTCATGATCAACGTAAGTTCTCAGACAAACTGGTTTAAAGAAACAAGGAACCCAATGTCATGATCAAAGTAAGTTCTCAGACAAACTGGTTTAAAGAAACAAGGAACCCAATGTCATGATCAAAGTAAGTTCTCAGACAAACTGGTTTAAAAAGAAAACAAGGAACCCAATGTCATGATCAATGTAAGTTCTCAGACAAACTGGTTTAAAGAAACAGGGAACCCAATGTCATGATCAACATAAGTTCTCAGACAAACTGGTTTAAAGAAACAGGGAACCCAATGTCATGATCAACGTAAGTTCTCAGACAAACTGGTTTAAAGAAACAGGGAACCCAATGTCATGATCAACGTAAATTCTCAGACAAACTGGGTTAAAGAAACAGGGAACCCAATGTCATCATCATCTGTTTCCTTTAAGCTCTTTATAGAGCATGGTGCAGCCACTGTAGCTGGTTTCTGTGGCAATTTGTTTTACATGATGAGGTTACCAGGTCCATCCATACACGTCATATTAGTCACCTTGTACAACATGATGAGGTTGCCAGGTCCATCCATACACGTCACATTAGTCACCTTGTACAACATGATGAGGTTACCAGGTCCATCCATACACGTCACATTAGTCACCTTGTACAACATGATGAGGTTGCCAGGTCCATCCATACACATCACATTAGTCACCTTGTACAACATGATGAGGTTACCAGGTCCATCCATACATGTCACATTAGTCACCTTGTACAACATGATGAGGTTACCAGGTCCATCCATACATGTCATATTAGTCACCTTGTACAACATGATGAGGTTACCAGGTCCATCCATACATATAGTCATCACAACATTATGAGGTTGCCAGGTCCATCCATACACGTTTAGTCACCTTGTACAACATGATGAGGTTGCCAGGTCCATCCATACACGTCACATTAGTCACCTTGTACAACATGATGAGGTTACCAGGTCCATCCATACACATCACATTAGTCACCTTGTACAACATGATGAGGTTACCAGGTCCATCCATACACGTCACATTAGTCACCTTGTACAACATGATGAGGTTACCAGGTCCATCCATACACGTCATATTAGTCACCTTGTACAACATGATGAGGTTGCCAGGTCCATCCATACATGTCAGATTAGTCACCTTGTACAACATGATGAGGTTACCAGGTCCATCCATACACATCACATTAGTCACCTTGTACAACATGATGAGGTTGCCAGGTCCATCCATACACATCATATTAGTCACCTTGTACAACATGATGAGGTTACCAGGTCCCAAGACAACATAGAGTGAGTATAGTAAAGAATAGAAGCTGATCCAGTAAATAATATATGTATATATTTATTTACATACAAGAAAACATAAAATGGCATCATACGTCATCAAGTCAGTCAATAGCGTGCACTGTTGCACGGCCTGGAAAAATCAAGGTAACAATTAAATTGAGAGACACTCAACAAAAAAAAAAACCCAAATCACATTCACTCTTCCTGTCACCCTGCTGAGGAACAATAAAAATGGTTAGTGATTTAAACCAAATCTACTTTGGTGGGGCTGTCAACTTTTAGCCTCCACTCTCTAACACTAATAAATTTCTGTCTTAGTCCTGGTGACTCTTCCTCAACGAACGGCTGCACAGCTTGTTACTAGTTAGGCAATAGGCGCCGATAACTACACCACAAGAAATGCTACAATTAATAGACTTGGTTTTTCGAACGCAGACTCAGTGTCTATTCGTCTAATGGATACTGAACAGACCCTACTGGTCCTGTCTATTTTCTCCCTCCTTCTCTATCTTCCTCTCTTGATCTCAGTGTCTCTCTAACACTCGAGGGCTGATGATGCGGCGTCTCCGTTACGCTCTTCTCTTGATTTCTGTCAGGACCTAGGTATGGTAACCCTGTCACCTGTTCCTGATTTTGGTGATGACGATGTTCGGATATCAAGCATGAGGGACTTGATTAACTGTAGACAAAACTTTTCTGCTGCTGAATAGCTTCCCTCTTTTAACCCGCCCCGGAGTTAGAGGAAAAAAACACAGCCTTGATTTCAGGCTGTACAAAATGAAACTAGTCTCCCGGCCACCTGCCGTTGCTAGAGACTATAATAGCGATGCTCTCGGGCTGTATGATAAATAAACCTCGGTCAGCTGAAGCATAGGGACTTCACTGCCAGAGACCATAGGGTAATTTTCTTTTGCTCCTGACGATACTCGAGTACTCTGACCCTGAGATATGTCCTTTTGCCGTGGATAATTTTATTTGACAAAATTATGCTCCCCCCACTGTTTCCCGCCGTGACTCGCTGAAATTAAAAGAAACAGCGACTCATGTACACCCACTCTAAAAATCGCTTATTCTCTAACATATACGATACATAAAATAATTCTATACACGTGTCCCTCTATCATTCTCACTTCTTCTCCCCTTTCTCTCGTTTCTTCACAACAAATACATAAAATACCACTAATCCCACGTGGCCTCTTCATCCCCCCTCCTTCTACTGAAATCTGCCAGGTAAAATAAACAAATAGCCCAGACCCGTCTGACATGTTACATGGAAGCCGTTACGCATGGCCGATCACGTGTTCAAACTTGACAAAATTAGGGAAAAATCCTTTTACCCATTAACACAGGAGTTTCCCGGCTTACTCTTATTAAATTAAATCTCGCTATAGGAATAGTTTCCTCCCCTAAGCAGTATAAATTCATTTACAACAACGTAAATCTGAACCCTCTGACAGTATTTCTCACATTTTTAAGGCTCAGAAAAATTAACGAAACACACACCAGGGATTTCCCATAAATTTACATTAGAAAAATATACAGGAATAATGGTGGTTTTACATTAACATCCTACAAATATGGCACACGTGTTTCTCCCAACTTCACACACTCCTATCTATTGCCAGAATCATAGCAAGAATAAGCACACTTTTGCGTTACGTCGTTCTTCAACAATAGTAATTAATGGCGCTATCGTTTATTTTAAAACTGAAAAGTTAATCTTTACCTAAGGGCGAATTTCTCAAAGAACCCTCTAATGAATAAACGATAATAGGATATAATACTACCTACCTATTCGTCGCGGGTTTTTCCCACAGTGGAGAACGATAAATTAGTAGTCTGACGGGTGGCACTTATTTTTTCATAGAGACCGAATCCCCGTTTTCTGTCCCATTATATACAAGAGCAACCGCCCACGCGGATTTCCCTCCCTACGCCAATCCCCGACCAATGGGCGCGCTAGAAAAAATTAGTACTATCAACCCACGCAAAACCCCGCGTGCTTTCGGCCGCGTGCTTCCCCGGCCTCGTCATATCGCGTGCCGGAAATGGCGATTGTTTCCGTAAACAACGAACTTTACGGGAATCCCGCGAAAAAAATCAGAAGAAAGTAAAAAACTGATGCTAGAAAAAATAAACCTACCATCATAAACGAACCCATTTAATTTATCTACTCAAAAAAAAATACCAAACACGATATATATTCAAATGAGAAGAAATAAAATGGTGAAAAAGCGTGCCCGAAAATAGCGATTTCCGTAAACAACGGAAAATCGCGTGATCAGAAGAAAATAAAACTGGTGAAAATTCAAAATAGAACCCCAGAATCGGGCCTGTTAAAAGTCAGAATTACAGTGTAGCGTCACAACATTGTACAACATGATGAGGTTGCCAGGTCCATCCATACACGTCATATTAGTCACCTTGTACAACATGATGAGGTTACCAGGTCCATCCATACACGTCATATTAGTCACCTTGTACAACATGATGAGGTTGCCAGGTCCATCCATACACGTCATATTAGTCACCTTGTACAACATGATGAGGTTACCAGGTCCATCCATACACGTCATATTAAAAAAAATAATTTGACCTTGTACAACATAAGATGAGAGTTGCCAGGTCCATCCATACACGTCAACATTAGTCCTAACCTTGTACAACATGATGAGGTTGCCAGGTCCATCCATACACGTCACATTAGTCACCTTGTACAACATGATGAGGTTGCCAGGTCCATCCATACACGTCACATTAGTCACCTTGTACAACATGATGAGGTTACCAGGTCCATCCATACACGCTCACAATTAGTCGCGCCTTGTACAACATTGATGAGGTTTACCAAGGTCCAACCATACACGTCACATTAGTCACCTTGTACAACATGATGAGGTTGCCAGGTCCATCCATACACGTCATATTAGTCACCTTGTACAACATGATGAAGGTTACCAGGGTCCATCCATACACGCACATTAGTCACCTTTGTACAACATGATGAGGTTGTGCCAGGGTCCATCCATACACGTCCACATTAGTCACCTTTACAACATGATGAAGTTACCAGGTCCATCCCATACCCATCACATTAAGTCACCTTGTACAACATGCATGAGGTTGCCAGGTCCATCCATACACGTCACATTAGTCACCTTGTACAACATGATGAGGTTACCAGGTCCCATCCATACACGTCACATTAGTCACCTTGTACAACATGATGAGGTTACCAGGGATGGTCCATCCCATACACGTCACATTAGTCACCTTGTACAACATGATGAGGTTGCAGGTCCATCCATACACGTCACATTAGTCACCTTGTGTACAACATGATGAGGGTTACCAGGTCCATCCATACACGTCACATTAGTTCCACCTTGTACAACATGATGAGGTTACCAGGTCCATCCATACACATCACATTAGTCCCCACCTTGTACAACCATGGGATGAGTTACCAGGTCCATCCATACACGTCACATTAGTCCACCTTGTACAACATGATGAGGTTGCCAGGTCCATCCATACAACGTCCACATTAGTCACCTTGTACAACATGATGAGGTTACAGGTCCATCCATACTTGTCACATTAGTCACCTAGTACAACATGATGAGGTTACCCAGGTCCATCCATACACATCACATTAGTCACCTTGTACAACATGATGAGGTTGCGAGGTCCATCCATACACATCACATTAGTCACCTTGTACAACATGATGAGGTTACCAGGTCCACCCATACACGTCACATTAGTCACCTTGTACAACATGATGAGGTTGCCAAGGTCCATCCATAACACGTCACATTTAGTCACCTTGTACAACATGTGAGGTTACCAGGGTCACCCATACACCTCACATTAGTCACCTTGTTACAACATGATGAGGTTGCCAGGTCCATCCATACACGTCACATTAGTCACCTTGTACAACATGATGAGGTTAACCATGGTCCATGCCATACACGTCACATTAGTCACCTTGTACAACATGATGAGGTTGCCAGGTCCATCCATACACGTCACATTAGTCACCTTGTACAACATGATGAGGTTGCCAGGTCCATCCATACACGTCACATTAGTCACCTTGTACAACATGATGAGGTTTGCCAGGTCCATCCATACACGTTCACATTAGTCACCTTGTACAAACATGATGAGGTTACCAGGTCCATCCATACACGTCACATTAGTCACCTTGTACAACATGATGAGGTTGCCAGGTCCATCCATACACGTCACATTAGTCACCTTGTACAACATGATGAGGTTACCAGGTCCATCCATACACGTCACATTAGTCACCTTGTACAACATGATGATGAGGTTGCCAGGTCCATCCCGTATACACGTCACATTAGTCACCTTGTACAACATGATGAGGTTGCCAGGTCCATCCATACACGTCATATTAGTCACCTTGTACAACATGATGAGGTTGCCAGGTCCATCCATACACGTCACATTAGTCACCTTGTACAACATGATGAGGTTACCAGGTCCACCCATACACGTCACATTAGTCACCTTGTACAACATGATGAGGTTACCAGGTCCATCCATACACGTCATATTAGTCACCTTGTACAACATGATGAGGTTGCCAGGTCCATCCCATACACGTCACATTAGTCACCTTGTACAAACATGATGAGGTTACCAGGTCCATCCATACACGTCATATTAGTCACCTTGTTACAAAACATGATGAGGTTACCCAGGTCCATCCATACACGTCACATTAGTCACCTTGTACAACATGATGAGGTTACCAGGTCCATCCATACACGTCACATTAGTCTCCTTACCTTGTACAACATGATGAGGTTTACCAGGTCCATCCATACACGTCATATTAGTCACCTTGTACAACATGATTGAGGTTGCCAGGTCCATCCATACATGTCACATTAGTCACCTTGTACAACATGATGAGGTTACCAGGTCCATCCATACACGTCACATTAGTCACCTTGTACAACATGATGAGGTTACCAGGTCCACCCATACACGTCACATTAGTCACCTTGTACAACATGATGAGGTTACCAGGTCCATCCATACACATCACATTAGTCACCTTGTACAACATGATGAGGTTACCAGGTCCATCCATACACGTCATATTAGTCATCTTGTACAACACGATAAGGTTACCAGGTTCATCCATACACGTCACATTAGTCACCTTGTACAACATGATGAGGTTACCAGGTCCATCCATACACGTCATATTAGTCACCTTGTACAACATGATGAGGTTGCCAGGTCCATCCATACACGTCACATTAGTCACCTTGTACAACATGATGAGGTTACCAGGTCCATCCATACACGTCACATTAGTCACCTTGTACAACATGATGAGGTTGCCAGGTCCATCCATACACATCATATTAGTCACCTTGTACAACATGATGAGGTTACCAGGTCCATCCATACACGTCATATTAGAGTCACCTTGTACAACATGATGAGGCTTACCAGTCCATCCATACACGTCACATAGTCACACATTAGTCACGTCCCACCTTGTACAACCATGCTTGAGGGTGTAGTAGTCCTGTTCTTTTCTTTGTCTCTTCAATGACACACACAACACACACACCCCCCCCCCCCCGCGCAAATATTATTCATGTTTTAGATTAGTTATTTTAAGCGTGTTTTTTAAAAAACAAAAAACACAACAAAATAAAACAAGATTTAGAAAAGAATTCAAAAGAGAAACATGGGATAATTTAAAATCATTGAGTTTGTTGAGATTCAGTTCACTCAAGAAATTAAAGCTTGACAAAAAGCAAATATAGCTAACCAGTTATCTTTTACTTTAACCATTCAGACCGTATCAGGTTGCACTAACCTAAAATTTCAGCATGGTGTGTTACTCCCTCTTCAATAGTAAATTTGAAGGAAATTGTTTATGGCCTGGATAGATTTTCTTGTGATTACTTAAATTTGTTCTGGCGTACTAAAAAATGTTTATGTTGAAGTAGACATGCTCTAACTATTACTGGTCTAGCTACAATTTAACTGCCACTGCAAGAGCACATAAATGCCTTGATGCAGGCTTCCTGCAGTGGTGGCCACAAAATGCAGACTCTGGCTTTGGAGAAATCGTACAAAAGAGAAAATAAAATGACAAATACTAATATAAATTAAAACCAACAACTGCAAAAGACATTTATTTAAATTTAATACAAAATTAGTAAAAAAAATGACACTAAATACCCCAATTATAACCTATTTTCAGGTTGAACAAGGTAGACCAAGATGGAACGAGAAGAGGCAATAATGGTCAGTGGTTAAGTGCCTGCTCTCCACACATCGCCTTTTCAAAACAACAACAACATGGAAAAATCGTGGGAAAACATTTGCTAGGAACAATGATTTGAAAATGGGAAACTATTCACAAACTATTGATGGAAGCATGTTTCACACAAAAGAATACTCAAAGCAATATGGATATCAGCAGACCAAAGAACCAAAAATCAGATTGATCGTATAGGCATAAAAAAGAAGTTTAGATCATCTCATTACATAAACATATATAGAGGAGCAGATGTGGAAACAGATCACCATCTTCTATTCACCAAAATAAAGATGTAACTCAAGAAATATACAACAGTGCATAGCTATAAGCAACAGTTTAATGTAGGATATCTAAGAAATCAAGAAACAAGAGATAAATTTACTTTCACAATATCCAATAAATACCAAGTACTCCAATGGCTGGAAGATGTAGCGAATACAGAAGCCCACTGGCAACAGATCAAAACTACATGGAAGCAGACATGTGAAGAAATACTGGGAGAAAGAGAATGCCAGCACAAAGCAAGATTAAACACAGAAACCATCAATAAGATAAAAGACTACAACAACAACAAAACAAACAAAAAAGCAGATTTAAACTGAAGCAAAACCAGAAGTTCCAAAGTCAAGGCTCAAGAAGTGTACACAGAAGCGAACAATGGGGTAAGAAGAAACATCAAAAGAGATAAAAAGGAAATATACTGAGGAGTTGGCAAGAGAGGCAGAGGAAGCTGCAACCAATGGAAATATGAGAGACCTGTACTACAGCACAAAGAAGCTAGGAAAATATATGCATGCAAATGGCCTCATCAAAGACAAAAAATGGAAAATTGCTTAGTAATATACAAGAGCAAATGAAGAGATGGATAGAACGTTTTGAGGAACTTCTTGTTGAGGATTGTTGCATGGGTTGCGAGCATTTTGGTTTGAACTTGGTTCAGATGGTCGCACTATGCAACACCTCACTAGATCGTATTTATGTTCGCTGTCAGAACCACATATGCTGTGGATTTATGATAACAACAGTACTAATCATTATAGAATAGGCTCGCTCCATTAGGAGTACAACCACAACATAATGGCTGACATAAGAAAATCAACACCTTCTACAGGTACTTCCCTTTATTAATGTAAGCACACACAATAAAGCCTCACACGGCCAACAAACATATGGAATACAATATAATACTGCCAGAGAAACTTGCCACAGTTACCTTATCTACTAGTCTCGAACATAACAGTACGACTGCACTGTACAAACACTGTACTAACTATCGCTCACCATGGCGGCCAAAAATCTATGACAAAGAAATACTCAACGGCCTGAAGATAATATCCACTGGACACTATACTGCTCCAGAATTACACATAAATATCCCCTAGAACCGAATATGGCAATCTCTGACTAATAGTCCATACTATGCACCGCACAGCAACTTGCTGGCGAAAGGGAAAAATATATCCGTCCACTCGGGACACTGGCTGGCATAATCCCTGCCCGCTTTCGGGCCTACTTTTCTTCCGGCTTCCGTCTTGTCACATGACTTCCCGGTTAAGTTATACAGTGTTGCCAAAACACAATGTAGCCAGTCTGATAAATTTTTCGTCCCTAGCGAAATAGCGCCGTGACATTCGCATAAATTGTTATATGACGCGTAAGACCTAGTAACTGGGGAGTCTTTGTGTGGCCTTCAGGAAGGTAACAGCGTTGTGGATTTTGTGTGGTATAACCACTAGGAATATGTCTAACAGTCAAAAGAGTGCTTTCAAAAGCTTATGAAATAGAAATGTGTACGGACCTATGAGTCCAGGATTTTATGGACGACGATAGTATTAAAACATGATATTCGTGAAACACGATAAGGTGTAATTGGCTTTTAAAGCCTGGCGAGCAATGCCAAATATAATATACCGTAGACAGAGTTGTGATATATATATATTAGGCTGAGACCCTAATGGAACTGTAAGCAGAAGTGCTAATACTGCGTGAATATAATAATTATACCAAATACTTGATAGATAGATTTGGTGGAGACATAATGAACGTTAATTAAAATGGCAAAGAAACAGATGTGCAATGTCTGAAAAACAGTAGACTCTACGCTGTGAGATATCAAGTGTTCTTGAATGTGAAGTATTTTATTACCATTGATTCATATTGAAAGGATGAATATTGAATAAAGTATTGTAAGTCGTCCAAATAGACTTATTTCAATGAAGTTGTTACAACGTTCCAGTTATGACTGTCTTTTAAAATAATGACCGTTGACCTTCACATGTATTGGTCACAAGACTACATATTCAGGAAGATACATACTCTGTCAAAACTAGAAAATGGAATGAATCAAGACAACACGGTCAGAGAAATATATATGAAGTTTTATTGAATAAACGTTTGACAAGACTGCACTCACGGCAGTTAATAATAATATCAGCGCTATAAAGACTGCACCCAGCAGTTAACAATAATATCATGGCCTATAATACTCCACACAAATATCTTGGCCTACACTAATCTTGGCCTACACAAATCTTGGCCTACACAAATCCATACTGCAGTTTTATCAAATAGGCTGTACACACAGCGAAAACATAAGTCGACATATTCTCCATCCACTGCGCAGGGACACACACAGAAAAAACCCCAGGGCTCGACCACCTCGGTCAAATGCCCAGAACAGACTCCCCGCGATCACACACTAGTCCCGCCAAAAAACCCGTCACGAGACTCGGCTGTTTTGAACACAGCTCTCAATAATACATGTGGACTAGCCGCGAGCTATTCACATACAGCTCAAAACAGTAAAGAATAAATACATCTCAACATTTGAGATAATTAGCGTTTACCACGCTTTTCTGTACTCTGTCACTCGAAAATAGGAGAAGATATTTCTATCATAAAGTCAAACAAGCATCAGCTTAATCGAGCATTCAAGCGCCGCAACCCAAAATTTAACTTGTCCAAAATGCATTCTAAAGATTACTTCCCCTCCATAAGATCTACTCGCAACAGATACCGTTTAACTTCTCTCTCAGATGACAATGAACATTCACTTACTCTGAGACCAGTGGTGTTTTCGTAACTTTATTTAAGTTCCTTAGACGAAAATATTTACTGTTGTTATTGTTATTGTTAATCAGAATCGACCTCACTGCACTACGGGCAAACCCATAGGTGCTCAGTCTCCCTCAGCAAATGTTGAAGAGTATGAATGCTAATTGTACCTGTAGCACGCTGGTTGTACATATGACGGATGCATCCTCTCTCACGTCCATCTCTGCTAGTCCCACGTTTGATGCCAAACTCCAACAGTCTCAGCCTTGTTGATTCATCCATTGCTGTGTCATTATCTAGCAGGCGATCATTAATTGCCCTTAATATCTCTCCATTATTCATGTCCAGTGTCCCCACAATGGGTGCCCTCGAGGCCAGGCTGTCAGCTCTCTCATTGCCACATACCCCTGCATGTCCAGGACAGTGTAGATCCACACACCAATTCTTGAAGACTTGCTGTTTAATAGAACATGCATTCCTTTCTCTCTCTGTCCATTTTCCACTGGTCACACGATTTCATCCCAAAATTCATTTCGCTGCATCAAACTGTCTCTAGCTGTGTCTAACCAAATCTAGCTGTATCTAGTTGTATCTGAGTATTCACTGTGAACAGGGCTAACCTCTGAGGTTTTTGATTTTACCAGTTTTGTAAGCTAGTTTTCTTCAAAAACATGTCTCTGTACTTCTTATACATGTCAACTTCTACATGATCTCTAATTTGCAAAGAATATCTGACATCTGTCACTTTTCTACTGTACAAAACTTTGCCTTATCACTGGTCGTATTCTAGAGCATAAATAGCGTCACTACATACCAACGGATTGTCTCACAATCACTTGATGTAGACTGGATGATTAGCAAAGGTCGTTACAGGTGTCTCCTTAATAGTCACATTCGATACCACAGATGGTGGCGTGGATTTCAGTCACGTGTCATGACAGTTGGAGGAATACTACATCTCTCATATACCAGAAGAGCTGTACCCAAAGAGATCTTATGTTGTTTCATTTGTCCTTATATATACAGGGTTCTACGTCACCTACGCACGTGACTTATAAGTAACTCTAAACTTTTAGTCATCACTCTTATTTTCCTGTGGTTATGTCCCCCTTTGACCATGTCTTCATTCTACTCTGTTTCTTTTATACAGTCCTTTAGTTACCTGTTAATGGCATTACCTGGCAGTCTTTAGTTTACCTGTTAATGGCATTACCTGGCAGTCTTTAGTTACCTGTTAATGGCATTACCTGGCAGTCTTTAGTTACCTGTTTAATGGCATTACCAGGCAGTCTTTAGTTACCTGTTTAATGGCATTACCAGGCAGTCTTTAGTTACCTGTTTAATGGCATTACCAGGCAGTCTTTAGTTACCTGTTTAATGGCATTACCAGGCAGTCTTTAGTTACCTGTTTAATGGCATTACCAGGCAGTCTTTAGTTACCTGTTTAATGACATTACAAGGCTCGGTTTAGTTACCTGTTAATGGCATTACCAGGCAGTCTTTAGTTACCTGTTTAATGGCATTACCAGGCAGTCTTTAGTTACCTGTTAATGGCATTACCAGGCAGTCTTTAGTTACCTGTTAATGGCATTACCAGCAGTCCCTTTAGTTACCTGTTTTAATGGCATTACCAGGCAGTCTTTAGTTACCTGTTTAATGGCATTACCAGGCAGTCTTTTTAGTTACCTGTTAATGGCATTACCAGGCAGTCTTTAGTTATCTGTTTAAATGGCATTAACAGGTAGTCTTTAGTTACCTGTTTAATGGCATTACCAGGCAGTCTTTAGTTACCTGTTAATGGCATTACCTGGCAGTCTTTAGTTACCTGTTTAATGGCATTACCAGGCAGTCTTTAGTTACCTGTTAATGGCATTACCAGGCAGTCTTTAGTTACCTGTTAATGGCATTACCAGGCAGTCTTTAGTTACCTGTTTAATGGCATTACCAGGCAGTCTTTAGTTACCTGTTAATGGCATTACCAGGCAGTCTTTAGTTACCTGTTAATGGCATTACCAGGCAGTCTTTAGTTACCTGTTAATGGCATTACCAGGCAGTCTTTAGTTACCTGTTAATGGCATTACCAGGCAGTCTTTAGTTACCTGTTAATGGCATTACCAGGCAGTCTTTAGTTACCTGTTAATGGCCATTACCAGGCAGTCTTTAGTTACCCTGTTAATGGCATTACCAGGCAGTCTTTAGTTACCTGTTAATGGCATTACCAGGCAGTCTTTAGTTACCTGTTAATGGCATTACCAGGCAGTCTTTAGTTACCTGTTAATGGCATTACCAGGCAGTCTTTAGTTACCTGTTAATGGCATTACCAGGCAGTCTTTAGTTACCTGTTAATGGCATTACCAGGCAGTCTTTACTCTGGAATCCCCAGGGGGAGAGGTAGATAAAGACCAATGAACACACGGAGAAGAGAACTGGAGGCAGAAGTTAAGAGCATGAAGAAGACATGGAAAGACCTTTAACTGATGACATAAGACAGGAAGTCCTGACATACGTCTGTTGATGCTTATGCTCCTTGGGGAGTTGAAAGGTAATGAATGAATGAATGGAATACAGAAGACATGGGAAGAACCTGAACAGACAGCACAGGACAGGGAGACCTGATATGTATTTGTTGAAGATCTCTGCTCCATACAGAGCTGAAAGGTAATGTGCTATTGTATCAGAGCTGAAAGGTAATGAGCTATTGTATCAGAGCTGAAAGGTAATGAGCTATTGTATCATCATTTTCTTGTTGCTTCCTAAGGAGCATGGAGCAACCAGTGCAGCTGGCCTCAAGCCTGCAGGAAGTCATTCCCATGCTCTTGTAGCAGTGGTTTCTGTAGCCATGTGATTGATATAATAAGGTTGCCAGTCTGCATGCACAACCTCATATTAATGGCCGTGTACGACATGTCCTCGTCCTGCCTTATTAGAGACCCCCTGTAGCTACATGGAACGAATGTGAATGTATAGATCAAGAGTGACCTGTCCCCAGTTTTACATTCTTGGATATTTGACCCCCATCTAATGAATCAGTAAGCACCCCTGTGTTACCGGGGCCTGAAAGAAGAGCAAAGAATAGTAACACTGTATCCTACCAGGCCGCATAAAGCGCAGTGGTTAGTGCACTGGCTTCCTAGCTCGGTGGTCCATGGTTTGATCCCCAGTTGAGGCGGGATTTTTTAAACCGCAAACAGCTCCGGGGTCGACCAAGCCTCATGAATTGGGTACCAGAGCAACTCTGGGAAGGTTAAGGCAGCCGGCATGATGCTGACCACATCACCCCTAGTGTTCCGATGGTCAAGAAAATATGGGCCCTAACACTGTATTCCTAATATGCCTTAATGGACGTGTAACGGGATCCTTTACCTTTACCCTATCAGGAATGTCACAAAAAGCGACTAAGGAGGGTTGGGCATGGGGGTGGTTACCACTTCCCGTAAAAATCTTTTAACCACAAAAACTTCAACAAACACTATGGATAAGTCAAATATGGAATATAAATCAGCTCAGCACCCAAGGAAAGAACTTGAGCAGATGACAAATAACAGGAGGACTTGGCATGTGTTTTTTGAAGGCCCTATGCTCCCTGGGAGCTAAAGGGTATTGATTGACTGAATGAATCAGTAACTTCTCTACCTTCCCTAGTGAACTCTGTTAGAAGCTACTGAACATATACAGCCATAGAAAAGATAAACACATGATATTCAAATCTGTGATTGATCAAACTAATGTTTCTGTTTACTTACCAGCAAAGTTTGGTCGGGGACTACTGGACACAGAGCAGCAGAACACGCACGAGATGGTAGGTGAAGATCTATTATGTCGATCAGAAAACAAATAAATAAACAATATAAGTAATGTCTATAGAATGGACAGTTGAGCTCACACTGACGATATCATGATTAAATTTACACTGATAAAACAAACAGCATGTCAACTTTCAACTCAAACAGACGTCAATAAAACTTTGTTGAACTAGCATAATGAGGTGTGAGGTATTCATGTATATTACCTTTATAATATCTACAACAATCATGACCCTATATAAACAACACTAAGGTTATATTAGCTTTGTTATATCCAGTGTTCCCCCATGTAGTTCCTAGAGGCTCTGAAGAGAGCCATTATGCATTATGTCCACTATGTAATGGACTAACAACTTGATCATGTCAAACAAGTTGCCACAGAAACCACCACTACAAGAGTCATTATGTCCACCATGTAATTGTCTAACAACTTGATCATGTCAAACAAGTTGCCACAGAAACCACCGCTACAACAGCCATTATGTCCACTATGTAATGGACTAACAACTTGATCATGTCAAACAAGTTGCCATAGAAACCACCACTACAAGAGTCATTATGTCCACTATGTAATGGACTAACAACTTGATCATGTCAAACAAGTTGCCACAGAAACCACCGCTACAACAGCCATTATGTCCACTATGTAATGGACTAACAACTTGATCATGTCAAACAAGTTGCCATAGAAACCACCGCTACAAGAGTCATTATGTCCACTATGTAATGGACTAACAACTTGATCATGTCAAACAAGTTGCCATAGAAACCACCGCTACAACAGCCATTATGTCCACTATGTAATGGACTAACAACTTGATCATGTCAAACAAGTTGCCACAGAAACCACCGCTACAACAGCCATTATGTCCACTATGTAATGGACTAACAACTTGATCATGTCAAACAAGTTGCCACAGAAACCACCGCTTACAACAGCCCATTATGTCCACTATGTAATGGACTAACAACTTAAAATCATGTCAAACAAGTTGCCACAGAAACCACCACTACAACAAGCCATTATGTCCACTATGTGAATGGACTAACAACTTGATCATGTCAAACAAGTTGCCCAGAACAGAAACCACCGCTACAACAGCCATTATGTCCACTATGTAATGGACTAACAACTTGATCATGTCAAACAAGTTGCCATAGAAACCACTGCTACAACAGCCATTATGTCCACTATGTAATAGACTAACAACTTGATCATGTCAAACAAGTTGCCACAGAAACCACCACTACAACAGCCATATATGTCCACTATGTAATGGACTAACAACTTGATCATGTCAAACAAGTTGCCACAGAAACCACCACTACAATTTCACAGCCATTATGTCCACTATGTAATGGACTAACAACTTGATCATGTCAAACAAGTTGCCATAGAAACCACCGCTACAAGAGTCATTATGTCCACTATGTAATGGACTAACAACTTGATCATGTCAAACAAGTTGCCATAGAAACCACCGCTACAACAGCCATTATGTCCACTAAGTACTAGACTAACAAATTGTACATCATGTCAAACAAGTTGCCACAGAAACCACCACTACAACAGCCATTTATGTCCACTATGTAATGGACTAACAACTTGATCATGTCCAAACAAGTTGCCACAGAAAACCACCCCACTACAACAGCCATTATGTCCACTATGTAATGGACTAACAACTTGATCATGTCAAACAAGTTGCCATAGAAACCACCGCTTACAACAGCCATTATGTCACTATGTAATGGACTAACAACTTGATCATGTCAAACAAGTTGCCATAGAAACCACCGCTACAACAGCCATTATCAGGGTTCATAGCAAATTTCTTCAAGCATTTTCCAGGCTTTTTCCAGGTTTTTCCAGGTCCAGCACGTAATTTTCAAGGATGGGAAACTCTAATATTTTCCTCATCTAATTGTCTCAGATATAATTATCACTTTGCTGACCAGCAATCCGGAGCATTACCATCTCCCATTACCAAGGGTGTTTGCAGATTTCTTTAAAAAGAACTGTTTTTTTTTTTTTTTAATTCATAAAAGATTGAAAAACAGACATCTTTTCCAAGTTTTTAGTGAATTTGTTCAACGTCAGCGCAATAAAGTGTTAGTGACATGGATGGTAATTAATAAAATAAGCTTGATTGATGTATTGATTTAACGATTAACCATGTATAGCAACAGAAAAGGCTAATAAAATGGTGAATAAAATGCAAAAAAAAAAAATGTATTTTTTCGTGTTCGTCTTTTTTGAATGTATTCTGCGCGCCTGTGGCATCTGACAATGAGCGTTTTTTAAATGTTTTGAGTAGTTACGTACCTCTAGTTGTAGTTCTGAGCTGCTTTTTTCATTAACTGGGGTTGAAGTTGTAGCTGTAGGTCTCTGCAAGAGTCCTTTGTCTGGATCCGTTGATAATCCTTGACTGTGTGGTATAACTTGAAGCGGGGTATCATGGCATAGAGGTACATTGCAATCTGGGCAAGTACAAGCAAGTCTGGTTTCTGTTCCCTGCAGCCTTACACACTTTACACAGTCTGGTTTGTACCTTGCCCTTTCATATTTATCAATGAAGTGGTGCTCAGTAAGTCGTGTTGTTTTTGTGACATGTGGTTTTGATGGTGTCACAATTGTGTCGAAGAATAGCAGGTTGAATAAAGAGTTATACTGACATCATACTGATCTTTGCTTTTGATCTTTTTTGTAGAGTTGGCAGTGTTGTAGGTTATGTGCCCATTGACCAGGGCAGTTTTCTTGTTTTTTATATTAATCACTGGAGTGAACAGTAGATATAAGATTAAATGTTTGTATCATGCCAGGTGACTGTCGGCATGCCTTATCTTCTGTCGCACAAAACACAGGATGATTTGTCTTTTTCAATTTGAGTTGTTTTTTCTTCAGTGCTACAGTAAAATGCTTCCTATCTTCCGCTACTGTTCTCCAAATGCACCAATCTGAATTTCAGGTCTTGAAATAAAGGTGAAGGCTGAGTAAAAAACTACCACAGAAAGAGAATATGTCCCATGTTGCCTATCCATACAAGAAGGATCTTTGAACAACCCTGAAAGTTTGCCCCAAACACAACCTTCAAATCAATGGACATATATTCAGTTTGTGGGCACCATGAACTTTTGTTGCAGCCCACAGCTTCCAACATTCAGTAGTTCTGTGCCATAGTTCTGGTTCAAGTAGGCACATTAATTTTGTCATGAAAAAGACCAATTTTACATTAGGCCCATCCATGGACCAGTTGGTGTAGCAAATGTTCCTAAATTAATGATGAGCAAAATGCATCATCAAATGCAGTCCGCATATCAAGAGCTCTAGCATGTTCCAAGAAACTTTGATGTTAGATAATGTGTTTTTTATCACATTCACATCCCAGAAAACCGAACATGGAAATCCATTTGCTTTCGCTGCATTGATTTGTTCATGCTTTCATCGAACAGAACAATGTAACTGTTCTTGCTAGCTGGCTCTCAAGAAGTGAGGTGAAATATGGAGCCAGTCCAAAAGAGGCCAGGTAGAAAGTTTTCCTTTCAGATAGACCAAAACTGTCCCTGGCAATAGAAATCTATCAGGAAACATTTTTTTGAAAAACAATTTTATTAATTCCTGTATTTGAATTAAAACTATGGTGACTTTTCACTGAAAAGAGTCCCCAAATAATCTTAGCTCTGAGAGTTTCTTCCTTGGTCACAAATGATGTCACATCTGTATGTCTCCTAGTAGTGTTAAAAGACGTTTTTTGACATGTCCCGAGGGAGTAGGTGTTAGATGGTTTGATATTTCTGAGGGAAAAACAGCTCCTTGGGGTTGTGTTCTTTTCTGAATTTTAAAAAAAAAAAAAAGGAACACACAAATAACTTACCAAGTCAAAGTTCTAAACCATGGAATAATAAAGTCAAAACAAATATTTAACCAGAACAAGAAAAATATAATATATAGTAATTTGGAAAGGGTGAAGGCGTATGGAATGGTATTCTTATAGGATATGTGAAAAATCAATTAAATATTTTAAACTGGAAACTACAGCATGTCTTTACCCCCCCCCCCCCAACCCCCCCCCCCCCCACCCCCCCCCCACCCCCCCCCCCCCCCCCCCCATCTTTTACTATCTCTGTTTGGTGTTTTTGTTGGGTTTTGTTTTGTTTTGTTTTAATCTCGTTTGTTTGTTTGTTAGATATTTTAAAATATTTTTATTTAATTTTACTTATTTACCAATATTTATTTTTAAAAATAACATAGGCCTATACTATGCACAAATTTGGTAGGCTAATTTTCATGCATCCTAATTACAGTGATTTAACAGAAGTGATGGCACTTTCATGAATCGGCGGTTATTCATGTTATTGGAATTGAAAACATGTAGGCCTATCGTAATTATAGGCCCCTAACCCTTCAGAAGTTGAACGAGATATGTCTCTTTATTCTGTCATTAAGAAAAAAAGCATTCAAAATATATTTATTTCCAAAGAATGAAAAGTGGGACATGGGTCTGATAACAGGGTATAGGATATGGAATCGCCATCAATTTCTATTCCTGACAATCTTAAACTGTGTCAAAGATGTTTTCCCGTAAACAGTTGTAAACTAAGAAATTTCATTTCAAAAAAACACTAGGCCTATAATTTTGGCCATGGTTAAAAATAAAACTGGTAGCCTAAATATAGGCCTATTGTAAATTTAAAGACGCAAATACAGTAGGCCTATCTATAAATTGGACTTATTTAAATATGTTTTATAAATGAGATAATATAAATTTATTACTTACCTCAGTTGAAATGAACGATTTTAATACAAACTTGAATGTGCAGAGACAAGTTGTTGGTGTTTTTTTTCCAGTAACATGCGACTTTACTGCACTTTCTCCCATGCTGGTCAAAACATATTTCTTTTTTACACATGGTGCCAACTCGCATAATTTGCAGTTTTTTTCCAGGCGCTATCCATGTTTTTATAACTTGGCATTTCTAGCCATTTATTGCTGAAAGTTGCAACCGGTCATGTTTCTAAAATAATAAATTGAAGAGTATGAGTGAAGGATGCTGTCAAAATGTCAAAGTCTCGACTTTAAAAGGTGGCGATGTTTCATTCGAATATGAAACAGACGCTAGGGCCTAGCGCTAAATATAAATGTGTGCGTTCACGTCATAAACGCAAAACCTCCGAAAAACGCAAAACTCCCGAAACGTCTGGAAATGGATTTAGTAAGCAAAGGGAAGTAAAAATTCTACGGTAACTGAAGTTTAACGAAAAATACCATCAATAACATAAAAATGGACGAAAAGCGTAAGACTTCCGATTTGTATTTTTTTTCCAGGTCCGACGTGAAAAATTCAAGGCTTTTAGCCATTTTTCCAGGCTTTTCAAGGCCTGGAATTTTTTTTTTCGTTTTTCAAGGTTTTTCAAGGTCGCTACGAACCCTGCATTATGTCCACTATGTAATGGACTAACAACTTGATGATGTCAAACAAGTTGCCACAGAAACCACCACTACAAGAGTCATTATGTCTACTATGTAATGGACTAACAACTTGATCATGTCAAACAAGTTGCCACAGAAACCACCGCTACAACAGTCATTATGTCCACTATGTAATGGACTAACAACTTGATCATGTCAAACAAGTTGCCACAGAAACCACCACTACAAGAGTCATTATGTCCACTATGTAATGGACTAACAACTTGATCATGTCAAACAAGTTGCCACAGAAACCACCGCTACAACAGTCATTATGTCCACTATGTAATGGGACTTAAACAACTTGATCATGTCAAACAAGTTGCCATAGAAACCACCACTACAAGATCATGTCGAACAAGTTGCCACAGAAACCACCACTACAAGAGTCATTATGTCCACTATGTAATGGACTAACAACTTGATCATGTCAAACAAGTTGCCACAGAAACCACCGCTACAACAGTCATTATGTCCACTATGTAATGGACTAACAACTTGATCATGTCAAACAAGTTGCCACAGAAACCACCACTACAACAGCCATTATGTCCACTATGTAATGGACTAACAACTTGATCATGTCAAACAAGTTGCCACAGAAACCACCGCTACAACAGCCATTATGTCCACTATGTAATGGACTAACAACTTGATCATGTCAAACAAGTTGCCATAGAAACCACCGCTACAACAGCCATTATGTCCACTATGTAATGGACTAACAACTTGATCATGTCAAACAAGTTGCCACAGAAACCACCACTACAAGAGTCATTATGTCCACTATGTAATGGACTAACAACTTGATCATGTCAAACAAGTTGCCACAGAAACCACCGCTACAAGAGTCATTATGTCCACTATGTAATGGACTAACAACTTGATCATGTCAAACAAGTTGCCACAGAAACCACCGCTACAACAGCCATTATGTCCACTATGTAATGGACTAACAACTTGATCATGTCAAACAAGTTGCCATAGAAACCACCGCTACAACTGCATGTTTGTCCCGGCTTCCTGCGAGACCAGCTGCAGTGGTGGCTCCATGATCTGTAAGGAGCACACAAGAAAATGATGATGGTGAAATGTTGACTGGACTCGGGACAAGAAACTTACTTACTTAGTCTTTCCTCTTCTACCCTTGGGTTTAGAGGTTTACTAGAGAGAGTGTCATACTATCCTATCAGTTGTCTTCCTCCTTGCCTAGTTCCAATCTAGTCATTGGTCCTTCGGGGATGGTCTAATGTTGTCCTCCAAGCGAGCTCTGAGTTGTCCTACAGGTCTGGATCCCTATCTTTGTTTCCCATATTTGTCAGGGTAGCTGACCTTCTCCCATTCTGGTCGGGACAAGATCAAGATGTGAAAATAATGGAAAAAACCAGACAAATATAAGCGGAAAAAGATGTGAGAAAAAAATGTGAGTGTTTTTGAGGACACACACTGAAATAAAACCAGCTGGTACCATTACAAGGCAGTTCTTGTTCAGAAATCCCCGGGTAAAAGTAATAGAAGAAGACTAAAAAAAACGCATGACAACATATAATGAGGGGACAAACATGAATGAATACAAGCTTCAACGGACAACATATAATGAGGGGACAAACAAGCTTCAACAGACAACATATAATGAGGGGACAAACATGAATGACTACAAGCTTCAACGGACAACATATAATGAGGGGACAAACATGAATGAATACAAGCTTCAACAGACAACATATAATGAGGGGACAAACAAGCTTCAACAGACAACATATAATGAGGGGACAAACATGAATGACTACAAGCTTCAACAGACAACATACATGAATGAATACAAGCTTCAACAGACAACATATAATGAGGGGACAAACATGAATGAATACAAGCTTCAACAGACAACATATAATGAGGGGACAAACATGAATGAATACAAGCTTCAACAGACAACATATAATGAGGGGACAAACATAAATGAATTAAAATGTACCTGTTGAGCATGGACACGTCCAGAAAGCTGAAGATGAAACACTACATCCATCATCCCGTTTAACCTCACTGTCACCCAGATCTGGATTCGCCATGGATGATACTCTGATAAAATGTGTACACAAAATTGTCCGCACCCCACTGCTGTCCTCTAGCCGCTGCCTGAAGCAACACAACATTTTACTACAGCAACAACATAAACTAATATGTTCAAAAATAGTTGTACATGGCTGATAGCTAATCTGCTCCACGGGGGATGTCTGAACAGACAAAGAAAGAATAGCACAACTACACCCTCAATGGTACATGGTGATGACTATAAGGTTGTCTGGGGCTGATGGTGATGACTATAAGGTTGTCTGGGGCTGATGGTGATGACTATAAGGTTGTCTGGGGCTGATGGTGATGACTATAAGGTTGTCTGGGGCTGATGGTGATGACTATAAGGTTGTCTGGGGCTGATGGTGATGACTATAAGGTTGTCTGGGGCTGATGGTGATGACTATAAGGTTGTCTGGGGCTGATGGTGATGACTATAAGGTTGTCTGGGGCTGATGGTGATGACTATAAGGTTGTCTGGGGCTGGCAACCTCATCGTGTAAAACATACTGCTACAAAAACCACCACTACAAGATCACTGCTTGGTAAAAGCTTCCTACAAGAGGGTCGCTGCAGTGGTGGTAACATCACACTGCCATGATGGTAACATCACACTGCCATGATGGTAACATCAGAATGCCATGATGAACAGGAAAGAAAACACAGAAAGCTCTAAAATGAATAAAAATACAGAAACAAATAGATGTAGGTGGAATGCATGCAGAAAAATTATGCAAGTTGTTTTTACTAAACATAAAATAACCAACAAATATTGCTTTTCAAAGCTTAAATAAACATTAAAAATATTTATGAACATTCCACAAAGTTCCCATTCTGTGGGTCATCATCTTGTGTTCTACCTCTTGGATCAAAGCAAGCTGACAAATTTGTCCTTCATTTGAACTTTTCTTGTGCAAGCAGTTCAGTTCCAGATCTTTCTAACTCCTCCTCTATCGCTCTTCTTCATGCTTCCCTAGGCCTGTTTTGTCCGCTTACTCTCAAGGGCTTTATTATATGATGGTTTGTCATTTACAATTCTTACATGTCATGTCTATCTGTCCCTGGCCGTTCTCAGGTACTACCCAGGCACTAAAATGTATGCCAGTTTGTTCTCATGTCATGATGTAAAACAATAAGAAAAAGTGAACATACCTGGCTTAACCATCAGGATCATTATTATTGTCCTATACGATCCTTATGGAGCATGGAGCTACCAACTCAGCTAGTCTCCTTACAGGAAGCCTGCACTAAGCATTCACATACTCTGGTGTTTTCTGTAGCAATTTGTGTTATATTATGAGGTTGCCAGCCCCATGCACAAAACTCATATTAGTTGCCTTGTACGACATCTTAGAGGGGGTGTGCAACAGTTCTACTCTCTCTATGTCTCTACACAGACTCCCAGGAATTATATGGGGAAGGAAACCTTCCTAGAAAATGGAACGCTAAATAAAACACAACTGTACAGAGTCATTACACCACATCGTAAATGGAGATGCTACCATGTTAGGTTATTTCTAACCCGAGACATTTGCAGTACCTGTACACCTTACGGTAGAAGCAGAATGACTATATAAGTAAGACATCCACAGTACTGTTTATGATATGATATATGAAGAGTATGGGTAATACTAAACAATCTAACATAACATAGGGTTACTGATGCGTGATGCCATATGATGATGGATGGCATCCGCATGTCTGGTTTTGTGTAGTGTGTAGATGTGTTCAGTCAAAACAATGTTCATGCAACAATAACAGGGCAATCCACATAGGACGTCAGTAAACTCACGACGTATAAAGTCAATGAGTCTTGAAACAGCCGTTGACGTTTTTCTTCATTATTTATTGTGGACGCCATAGTGACAAAATGGTTACGCAAATGTGTAGGCACATCAAACAGTCATTATCACAGCAACATTCAATACAGCAATAAACGGTAGACAGCATTACAATGATGAGTCAGATGCATGTTATATTTCAAAGTGCTGTAAATGTAGTCAGGTGAACAACTCCATCCTTTTCTATAACAGCCAGGAGATAACCAGATGTATGAGATCAGTTCACTCTCCTTAGTTTGACTTCAGCAAGACAGACACGTCTGCCGAAGTATAAATAATGTCCTCAAAAATATCCTCTAGATAATAAAGGTTTTCTAAACCTAGTTCATTTAACAAAGTAGCAAGTAATGGTCCTTGGTACCTGCATCAACCGATGCAGTACAATGCAGCGACATGTGAGCTTGCTTTCAAGAAATACAGAAATATCACGCCTCCCGGCATGTGCAAATACACTAGAGGTATTATCCCGAATAAACGAAATATCCATAAGAGGACTACACATCCCTGACAGAACAAAAAATAGCGGAGATCCCCTCTTCAACGAGGCATCTCTTTCGCCATTCCAAATCGCTCACTCCCACTAGTGGTGGGCGGAAACCGATCGACCAAACAACAAGACAAGTCATGCGCAGTCCAGCGCAAAAAAACCACAGCTCAAAAGTTAACTGCATTCGATACTAACGCGAGAAGACAAATGCTTACCGAGAAAAGTGACTATAGATTTCAAGCAGTTGTTGCCCTTGCGTTATAAAACAGATATTGAAATAAAACGATGTTGCGAGAATTTATCACGCAACATATCACCACCTCCTCCCGATAAAAAAAAAATGTGGAACATATTTTTTTTTTTCAATATCAAAGAGCAAGCGATAAGCGGCTCAAAACGCACGAATTATGCGCTGATAATTAATTAAATTGCCAAACAATAGGCTAATTATAGAGTGTCTGGTGAGGATATACCTCAACAGAAAAATAAATATGTCTCAAAAAAATATTCACATCGGGGAGGTGTCACCAACACACATCACGTTAGCATGTAAACACAATATACGTATGCAAGTTACTATAATCATCATTAAACAGCATACTCTAATATTGTCTTTAAAAATGGATGTACAAATCTGATAGGAAAATTTAAATAGTACATTCTTTGACATGTAATGACATAAGTACATAGTAAAGTTAAACTACATGACGATCCAGGACATATGCTCTGGTATTCCGAGGGTAAGTACACAATCTAGAACTCGTAAGGTAAGTCCTCAGCTCAACAATGACATTCTGAGAAAGTACAAGCAATATAATGCTAATTAATAACTAATATGCTTCATAAGGTACAATACATTATTAATAATTGTGGCTGTTTAGTAAACTAACGGCCCTTATATACCTTTAGCACGCTGCATTCTTTGGCGAAAATTTTCGCCTGCAGCTGCATTCTTTTTCACAGCGTCCCGTTTCTATAGTGGGTGACCCTTAATGTCTATAGTTTTTGTGTTTCTTGGTCAATTGCTATCATTTTTGGAATTTATATAAATAAATGAATGGTGAATCTGATGATATAAAATTTGTTTGTGTACATATTAGATGTGATAGGAAGAGAGGAAAGGAAAGATGAAAAAAACGAAAAAAAAATTTTAAATAATAAAAAAATATTTTTTTTTAATTTTAAAATTTTAAAAAAAATAACCAGCAAACGAAGGGTCCATATCCCTTGCATCTCAATGAAAGTCATTTGACCAATAGACCAATACAAATCAAATGACGATCTTTTCGTTACACCCATCATCAGTAGCAAAGCAACAAACGCTCTCGTCAGCTGTGACATTCGGCCGAAATTCTAAATCTTTCCGATATTCCTAGTCCTAACCCCTAACATTATACATACTTGAAAGGCCATTTTACTTTCGTTTCCATCTCAGCCATCAAACATATTCTGAGAACCGATATCAGCGCTTATAAAGACAAAAAATCTCATCCCCACCGCATGGCGTCAGAATCCAATAAAATTAGAGCAAAAATGGCTGTGTGTTGATGCAGATTCATTTCGATTTAAAAAATTTACAAAAAATAAACGCGGATACACCCATCGCTTTTTTAAGATCGGAAACGGAAGCTAAAGGTTATCTTCGGCGACATGTGTCGCCCGCAGCGTGCTAAAGGTTAACTACTCAGTCCTCCTCTATCATTTTAAAAAACGAACAGAAGAAGATGACAACAAAGCACGATAGTGTGTACATATAAAGTAAGTACAGATGTGCTAATCTATTGTAGAAATATAGGTGTGTTATGACTCTGTAATATATAGAAATATAGGACAGAAGTATTAGTTGGAGTCATGTGGGCATCTAGACAAAATGTCAGCCATCACATTATCCGCACCACGGATAGCTCGTACCGTGAAGTGAAAAGGTTGAAGAGCTATAGCATATCGAGTGGATCTCGAACTCTTCAAATTCTTAGTCTGAATAGCTGTAAAGAGCTTTCTGATCAGTCTCTAGAATGAAATGTGCGCCCAGGAGGAATCTTTGTAGCTTTAGAATTGACCAAACCATCGCTAACAACTCACGGTCTAAAACCGAGTAGTTCCTCTCTGCCGCATTTAGTTTTCTAGAAATGTACATAACAGGATGCAGAGTATTTGCATATTCTTGCATCAGTGCTGCTCCAATCCCAGTGGATGAAGCATCACTCCGAAGAACAAAAGTCCTATCAAGAGTAGGTAATCTTAAGATGGGAGGAGAAGAAAATATATTCTTGATTTGGTCTAGTGAAGATTGGCATTCTTCAGACCAACGGACCAGATTAGGCGAACCTTTCTTCAACAATGTTGAGAGGGTGCCATGATCGAAGATAAATTTGGAATAAATCTCCCATAAAATTGAATTAAACCTAAGAGACTCCTAACTTGTTTCTTCGTTTTAGGAACAGAGATGTTCAGTATTTTGGAAGTATTGTGGTCTTCTGTCTTCAAGAGACCATGACCAACACGATGACCCAGGAAAGAGATTTCACCAAAACCAACAAAAGCTTTAGAAGGTTTTGCTGTCAAATTATTCTCACGTAGAGTGGACAGTAAGTCATATAACCCTAAATAGTGATCTTCCCAGGTATCACTGAAGAGACAGATGTCATCTAAGTATGCGATGACAGCCGAACGATGTGACAGAATTCGACGCATCATGCGAACGAAAGTGGCAGGGGCGTTCATGAGACCAAAAGGCATAACATTCCATTGAAATAGACCCCTAGGTGTAGAAAAAGCAGTAAGTGGTTTGGCATGCTCTGCTAAAGGCACTTGCCAATAACCTTTAGACAAGTCAAGTTTAGTGAAGAATCTAGAATTAGAAAGTCTAATCAGTAGATCTTCTAACAAAGGCATCGGTTCAGCGTCGAACTTTGTGACCTGATTCAATTTGCGATAATCAACGCAAATTCGTATGTTCTTATCCTTCTTCCGGACAATAACCATGGAAGAAGAATATGGTGAAGTCGATGGTTCAATTATATTTAATTGAATCATTTCATCCAATTCCTTTTCCACTTGCGACTGAAAGTGTATAGGAATAGGATACGGCCTAACCCTAATTGGATTATTGTCGGTAAGAATTATGTCATGTTCTATGACATCTGTGTGTCCAGGAATGTCAGTGAGAACATCCTGAAATGTTTGTAACATCGACGAGACTTGTCGATGTTCGTCACCAGAAAGATTAGGAGAAACAGAAACGTTTTTCCAAGATTCCGTGGAATGTAATGGAACCACTGGAAGGGGAAGGTTGACATCAGAGAAGGTAGCTTCCTCATCCTGAATGACAGACAGGGATGAATAATGACCGTGAGGTGCAGGAGCATCATCCGTTGCCTGGAAAATAGGCAGCAAATAGTCCGGACGTTCGTGAAATTCCGAAAGCATGTTTATGTGGAAAGTTTTTATGCTTTCCATCAATATCGACCACATAGTCAACATCGGAAATCCGAGAGACTATTGCATACGGACCTTTCCATGCAATAAGAAGTCTATTTTCCCTACTGGGGAGTAGGACGAATGCTTTGTCACCTGGACAAAGTTGTCGTAGACATCTATTCTTGTTAGCAAACTGCCTTGCCTTCTCTTTAGCAATTTCTGATGAAGCAGTTGCTAGCTTACATGCCTCAATGATCTTTTGTCTAAGAGCAATGACATACTCATATGAGGATTGAGTTTCATCGCTAATATCATCGGCAGTGATGAGATCGTGTGATAAAGACATAGGGCCGCGTGGACGCGCGCCAAAGACAAGTTCGAAGGGAGAAAATCCTGTGTGTTCATTAGGGACTTCTCTATAGGCAAAGAGAGCCGCGGGTAAAACCCTGTCCCAATCTTGAGGATCATCTTCAGTTATCTTACCAAGCAAAGTCTTGAGCGTTCTATTCAGACGCTCAACTAACCCATTAGACATAGGATGGTAGATACTACTGAGAGATCGTTCAATATGTAAGGTAGACATTACCTGTGACATAGTGTCAGATATGAGTTGAGTGCCATGGTCTGACAATATTTCTCTGGGGAACCCCAAGCGAGAAAATATCAACCAAAGAGCATCTGCGATATCTGTAGTAGATATGCTCTTAAGAGGAATAGCCTCTGGCCAACGTGTGCACATATCGACACATGTAAGGATAAACTGATGTCCTCTGGCCGACTTGACCTTAAAAGGGCCAATAATATCTATGGCCATTTTCTGAAACGGCCGAATAGGAATGTCAGCAGCCTGGATAGGCGCAGCATGTCGTGGTCCTCTAGATTTGACCTCCTGACATACCTTGCATGATCGGCAGTAAATACGAATGTCCTTATTGACAAAAGGCCAAAAGAAAGCCGCAAGGACTCTCGACTTCGTACGGGCAAAACCCATATGTCCAGCACATTGCGAGTCATGAGCATGTTGTAATATTTGGACTCTCATGCTCTTGGGAACAAGAATTTGCGAATGTGCCGACGTAGTCGAATCTTGTACCATACGTACAAGTACGCCGTTTCTCATTGCAATCCAAGATTTTCTATTTGTATCCTGATTCGGATCACCTTTCTTCGCAAGAACGAAGAATTTTTTTAAAGAAGGATCTTCTTCTTGCAATTTTATGAAAGAGTCACGAGTAATTACTAAGTGACTATCTTGGCTATCAACTTCATTATCACTATTCAGTGAAGTTTCGGGTGTTTGTAGAGCTTGTGCTCTTGTAACTACTGCATTTGTAGCTTGCATGTTATTATCTTCCCAAGCAGCAATCTGCTGTGGGGTACACTCCCTAACTCCGTGAATACGACCAATAATAAGGTCCGCAATAGGATTAGGTAAGAGACAAGCATGCACATCTCCAGTAAAGAAAGGAGTGGCAATGCGAATTACAGCAGTAGGATATTTTTCTAGAGTGCCGCCAAATGTGACACATTTAATAACCCTTCCTGTAGCACAAGATGGATCTACAAGCGATTGTCTAACACCAATAGTGGTGCATCCGGAATCGAAAAGTAGTGAGACCGGAGTATCATTAACAAGACCCTTATGTAGAATTAAAGAACCCCTCCCGTCATGCGCAACAGCAGCAGGAAGAGCGGGAAGTGGGTGACCACAACTCAAAGTAGTTATGGTACCCGGTTCGAATAAAGTACTGCATTGGGGGCATTTGTTTGCTCTCTCAAAGTCAAAAGCAGAACTAGTGACAGCGTCAAAGTTTTTACTATCAACAACATGATTACAGGCTCCCTCAGTTTCCTGTTGTACAGCATTAGCCTGCTGATATCTCTTTTTTTTGTGTTGAGATCTACCCCGACTATTATTACCTCTGAAGTTATCAGAGTTATTATTATCTCTGCAGTTATTATTGTCTCTATTGTAATTGTTATACTGGTTCGAATTCCAGTTTCCACGATTACTATCATGTTCACATTGATGCGAACATCTATTTGTTTGGTTCTGAGGTCTTCGGCAGGAATAACCTCTATTACCATATCCTCTTTTGAAATGCTTATAATTATTAGGGTGATAGTAACGACCACTATCAGGTTGTCTCCAATTCTTCGAAGAAGAATCACCATGAAATTGGTTTCCATGATTTTGACAGAAATTACCGCTGCCCTTTCTATCAAAATTTTGTTGGGATCTACGAGCAAAGTTTTGACCATACGGAGCTGCCGAAGCAACTGGTAAACCTTCTTTCACCTTAGAGTTACCCATGGTTATGTGTGGGTGCGCAGTTACGTATTGGCAACAGAAATCTTCCATTTCTTTTATTGTTTTAGGTTTACGTTCATGAAGGAAAGCAAGGAAAGACTCATTGACAGACGACATGACTTTGTCTCTAAGTATTAAGTCCATAAGTCCTTCATAAGTTTTTTCCGTCTTAGATAGTTCAACCCATCGTGAGAAAGTAATGCGTATTCTTGCAATAAACTCGGAGAATTCAACTCCATTTTCAGGTAACATGTTTTTAAATTGTAGACGATAGCCGTCTTCGTTAAGCTGATATTTCTTTAACAAAGCGGCCCTGACAACCTCATAATTGCTCTTGTCAGGTTCATCCACCATATTTAATATACTTAGAGCTTTACCTGTCAGTATCCCTGATAACTGATAAACATATTTTGCTTTGTCTATGTTATGAGCTGTACATGCTTGTTCAAATCTGTCCAGATAGAACATTATGTCATCACTGGAAGGACTAAATGTTGGTAACTTAATCTTAAAAGTATCATTATTAGCCTTCCCAGAAGATGAACCCTTGTTTGAATCATTACCATTACTCATGCTCGTCAATTTCAATTTCTCCAACTCTAAAGCTAAGAGTTTTTCTTCATGTTCCATTTTTGCTTTCCTCTCATCAGACTCTCTTTGTAACTTCCTTTCTTCAGCTTGAGCCTGCATTTGAAGTCTTTCATTTTCAGCTTCTTTTTCAAGTCTTTTTTCATTTTTTTCAGCTTCTTTTTCAAGTCTTTTATTTTCAGCCTCTTTTTCAAGTCTTTTATTCTCAGCTTCTTTTTCAAGTCTTTTATTCTCAGCTTCTGATTCCCTTTTTTGTTTTTCCATTTCCATTTGGAATCTCTTTTCATCCACCTGCATCTGCAGTTTCTTTTGTTCAGCTTCCATATGCAGTTTCTTTTGTTCAGCTTCCATTGCTTTATCATATCGAGCAGTTGCAAATTCTTCTAACTTATCACCAGTCTTCCCAAGCAATTTACCCTGCTCAATAAAGTGCTCAAATGTAGACATGTTGTCTAACATATGAGTCCAAAACCTGAAATAATTAACTAATTTATTTCAAACCTAAGTGTAACAAGTCTTAATTAAGCACTTGTATATTCACATCACATTATATTATCCCAGTCTCTGTGGGAAACAAGTCTCCAATCAAAGAACTTGTATATGAAATATCAGCACTCAAATCTTGATCATAAGTGCACTTCTCATTCAATAGTGCACGACACTATTCATCATTCATTTATCATCAGTATAGTAGTAACAGTGCATTAGCATAGCCCATTAACTAATTACTATAACTGTAAACAATGACTATGTAAACACATGCAGAATGTAAACATTGAAAATGTAACAATACAAACAATGTAAACAATAACAATGTAAACAATAACAAAGATCAGCAACAATACAAAAACTTTCGCAGAAATCAACTAAAAATAAAGCAGAAATTAATGAAATATCACAAAAAATGTGACGATATCTGCGATAGAATTAAACAAAATACATGACACCACAGTGTATAAACAAAAATGTTGTATGAAACTAAATTATAGACAAGAGTAGGCTAACAAATACAAACAAATCACAACAAAACTAAAGAATGTGAAATAATAACGAAAACAATATTAAAACATGTCATCACAGCTAACATAAATAGCAACAGAAGTCGCTTAGCAAATTCCAGTATCGGAAATTTGCAAACCCTACAGAAAACGCTCACAATAGACGACCTCTATGACGTGGCATAATCTAACGGAGACACCACCCAACCGAGAACCCGCTGAAATATAAACATATAAATATACAAATAACATATAGACATATAACATATAGAATGAGATGATACACAGAAGACTCAGCAGAAGTATAAGGGCACAGTTTACATACAAACAGGCCACTTAACTTAAAGGCTTCCAATCGTAGAACAGCAGAAAAACGGATGTCAATCAACGTCCTAAAGAGCGAAGCTCCAACGATGATGGCACATCTGAACTGCATCCACTGCTAACACGATGGTACAAGAGCTTCTGAAATACTGTGTGTTGAGTTGTTTCGGCACTTGACCTTCTAATCCAAAAGTAAGTTGATGGAAATCGGTACTTGGCCTTCTTCAGAAAACAACCCGTTTCAACCGGCACTTGACCTTCTCAAAAAACGACAGCACTGGAACCTTGACAGCAGCAACCTGCTTGACTTGCGTAAAAGATAACAGCAGTCCGAGTTATCCGGCAACATGTAACAACGCCGGGTACTGTCAAATTCTTGTTTCCGTCAAAAAGTTGAAATTTTGACTTTTACCGGGCAACGCCGAGTACTTTGAAAATTTTGAAGATGTTGACTGTATTGAAGAATGTTAATTTCTTGAAGGATGCTGATGAATTCTTGTTGAAAATGAAGTGGGTAAGGGACCCCGTGTTTGCTAGTACCAGAATCAAACCAGCTTATGGCCACCAAATGATGCGTGATGCCATATGATGATGGATGGCATCCGCATGTCTGGTTTTGTGTAGTGTGTAGATGTGTTCAGTCAAAACAATGTTCATGCAACAATAACAGGGCAATCCACATAGGACGTCAGTAAACTCACGACGTATAAAGTCAATGAGTCTTGAAACAGCCGTTGACGTTTTTCTTCATTATTTATTGTGGACGCCACAGTGACAAAATGGTTACGCAAATGTGTAGGCACATCAAACAGTCATTATCACAGCAACATTCACTACAGCAATAAACGGTAGACAGCATTACAATGATGAGTCAGATGCATGTTATATTTCAAAGTGCTGTAAATGTAGTCAGGTGAACAACTCCATCCTTTTCTATAACAGCCAGGAGATAACCAGATGTATGAGATCAGTTCACTCTCCTTAGTTTGACTTCAGCAAGACAGACACGTCTGCCGAAGTATAAATAATGTCCTCAAAAATAGCCTCTAGATAATAAAGGTTTTCTAAACCTAGTTCATTTAACAAAGTAGCAAGTAATGGTCCTTGGAACCTGCATCAACCGATGCAGTACAATGCAGCGACATGTGAGCTGGGAAAGAACATCTCGTGACGACGACTTTCGGAGACAGGCTATGAATCGAAATCGCTCACGACCCAAAATCGATAGAGTTAATGAAAATGTTAATTTACCTTGCTTTCAAGAAATACAGAAATATCACGCCTCCCGGCATGTGCAAATACACTAGAGGTATTATCCCGAATAAACGAAATATCCATAAGAGGACTACACATCCCTGACAGAACAAAAATAGCGGAGATCCCCTCTTCAACGAGGCATCTCTTTCGCCATTCCAAATCGCTCACTCCCACTAGTGGTGGGCGGAAACCGATCGACCAAACAACAAGACAAGTCATGCGCAGTCCAGCGCAAAAATGACCACAGCTCAAAAGTTAACTGCATTCGATACTAACGCGAGAAGACAAATGCTTACCGAGAAAAGTGACTATAGATTTCAAGCAGTTGTTGCCCTTGCGTTATAAAACAGATATTGAAATAAAACGATGTTGCGAGAATTTATCACGCAACAGTTACCATTTTGTTCAAAGAAAAATGGAGGACAATATTCAATTTTTTGTCATGGAAAAGAGGACAAGAGAGGACTCTGTAATGAAAACGGAGGACAAAAAGTAGGGCAGATTTATTTTAATTAGTAAATGACAGAAACTTTTTTTAAAAATATCAAACAAAAAGTTCATCAAATCAACCTGATTTCGTGTTTATTGTTATATTAACTGATTGCGTACGCAAGATCTATTTATAGATGCAAGGGCTGACCGCTGTGTCTGTAAGATTTTTTAATAGACCCTGAATTATTTCTGATATTTTAAACTGCCCGGAATTTATCTCGGACGGAAGTAAACACAAAACTGCCAAATTCAGCGTGCTTTGTACGAGTTTGGAGGGAATTTTACACATTTATCTTCATTTTTATTCGTGTTTTGGCGTAACACCGTAATGGCCGAAAACACACAGGAAAAAAATGGACTGACATCAACACGTCCAGTGCGTCTAACAGCTTTACAGGCCAGAGACTTGTTACAAAGTGTAATGGATAGCGAAAGTGAGACTAATTATTCGTCTTCTGATAATGACTTTGAAGGGGTTTCTAGCGATTCTGATGAATCCATAGACATCAACTCACAATCAGCAGACAAGGGGGCGTCTTCCCAACCAAGTCCCAGTGGTAATGCAACAAAAAGGAGGAAGACAGTGTCTGAACCTCCTAAATCTACATGGAGAGAAGTAAAGGAAGGTGCAACCTGTAATTCTTTTAGATTTGTGCCACACAAGACACCAGGTGTTCATGCTAACCTAAGTGAGAACTCTACACCATTAGACTGTCTCAGAGCTCTACTGACTGATGATGTCCTTCAGCTTTTGTGTCAGTCAATAAATGAATATGCATCATATAAATGCATGATAAATAATCCACACAAAAGAAGATCTGTTTACTTAAACTGGACACCAGTTACTATTTATGAGCTTATAAAATTTTTAGCAATTCTTATTGCAATGGGAATTGATATTCGTCCAGGCATCAAACACTACTGGTCGAGAAAAGAAATATTTTATACTTCATTTTCTCACACAATGTTCAAGCGTGACCAGTTTGAAAGCATTTTTCATACAATGCTCCATTGTTCAAAGTGTGATTCAGATAATAAGGCAAAAATAGAGCCCTTTATGAATCCTTGAAAAGTTTAGTGATGCCTTTTATCCATATGAAAATCTGTCACTTGAAATGGTTGTTGGATGGACCGGCCGTTGGCAGTACAAGCAGTACAATTCAAGCAAGCCAAAAAAATATCATATTAAAGTTTTTGGTCTGTGTGATTCCACAACTGGTTAAGTCATCAATTTACTTACATATTTTGGAAAAAAGACATCCTATGTTCCAGAGGCAGATCTTGATGGAGGCATGGCAGTGAAGGTTTTTCAGACACTACTGGCACCACTTGGAAAAGGTCACCATGTTTTTGCTGACAGGTATTATACTACCCATCAGCTTATATCATATTTACTCAGTCAGAAAACCTATTTTACAGGTACTCTGAACATTAACAGGAAAAACTTCCCCCTGCAGTGAAGACACTGAGACTTCAACACCTAGAAACAAAGTCATACCTGGATGAAAACAACTCAATTCTTATCACTGGATGGAAGGATAAAAAGGCTAAAAAAACCTGTTGTTCTTGCTTCATCAAAAGCTTCAACAGGAGATATTACTGTGCTTGGTAGAAGAAACCAGAATAGAACAAAACCTAAAATTGTAAATTCTTCTTCTTCCTCGTTCGTCCTGAAAAGGACGTTGGTTGCGTTGTGTCTGTTTACGCTGGAGCTGTGATATCTGCATCTTTCGGTCGACACATCCGACTTCAGCACAGCATTTTTTGGGACCGGGTTTGCCTTCCCTCTGCGATCCCTACTCGCTCAGCCAGACTGCAGTGATGCAGTCTGTTTCCAGGACCACCACGTGGAGGTGGAGTAGGGTCTTGGTCAGCTCTGGTTCGCTGACCCTGATGCAAGCAGTTAAGCTATGGGTCGATGAATGCATTCTCTATTGCTGCATCTTTGGGTCCCAAATTGTAAATGATTACAATTATTCAATGAATGGATGTGACCGTGTTGACCAGATTTTGTCATATTACTGCAATTTCAACCGCAAAACATACAAATGGTGGAAAAAAACTGTTTCACTGGCTCATGGAGATATGCCAGAGTAATGCCTTTGTTCTCTATAGTCTGACAAGACAGGAGAAATCAAAGCATAGCATGTTAGATTTCAAAATGGCACTTGTCAATGAACTGACATCAACAGCAGCTACTTTGATGCCAGAGGATATACAGAATGGAACTTCTTTGCTGTTACCTGGCAGACCCAGAATTTCAAATCATGTAGGCAAATTTCAAGGAGCTCAGCACCTTATCATGTGGTCTGGCAGCCAAAGGAAGTGCATACATCAAGAAGTTCTTTTGTATGCAAAGGATGCACTGTCAATCCTCAACTTTGCGCAAAGTACTGCTTGGAACAATACCACAGCAGTAATAATTAATTAATTATACTCATCTCCACTTCTTACAATGTTCTATAATTTGTTACTGGAAATATTAATATTAGTGCCATTCTTGTGTCTGTGGTTATGTTTTCTTGGGCATTGATGATTAGGATGTGAGTTCTGGATTTTCACAAAATTTTACTGGAATTTCCTCATTGCACGTTACAAATATGTGAACAGAGAACAAACTGTGTGATCATAAAAAATATGATGTCCATAATTGCCATTTCTCTGATGAAGTCATATTTTACAAGTGTTTCAGTTAGATATTTTGACCTTGCTTTAGGTGCCTTATTTAGTGTGTCCCGTGCCTTAATTTATTTGAATGGTAAACCACCAATTTTCCAGTCCAAATACTGAATTATGATTTCAAAAATGTTGCCAGAGTCATGTTTGTTCACTTCAGTGGCAATCCCATAATAAGCAATGCAGTCTATTTTTCAGGCTTTCAAAAAGTGTATAAATCAAAAGCTTTGCAGTCAAATGACGATAGCAGTTGTTTTAGTTCTGACTCAAGCAAATTCGTTGGCAATTTGTGAATCAGAGAAACCATTCTGAAGTACATCTAACTAATTTGAAACAATTGTGGTGTTTGACAGTGAATAGTCTGAAGTACATCTAACTAATTTGAAACAATTGTGGTGTTTGATAGTGTGAATAGTCTGAAGTACAACTATCTAATTTGAAACAATTGTGGTTGTTACGTGCAGTCTTTGATATCTTACAATATAATACATTTGTATGCTTGTTATGTTCGCAAATATTTTGTAAACAAAATAGATACTTTTTAGTGCTTAAGGAAAAGTCATTATTGAGTTACTTCCCTTGAAAGGAGTGTCGTCATTTTTGATCGAACTCCGCGGATGAATCCAATTTTACTGCGATTTATTCTTTGTTTGGGTAGAAATAGGTTGTTCTTGCTTCGGTGTATCTATGGCCTGAATTTATGTGTGTTGTTTGTCTGGGTAGGACGAGTCTGTCTTATATCTGTATATCTTTACATATCTAAGTCGAACTATATGGTCTTTTGTCGATAGAAAGGTCAAAGGGCTGTTCGGCGGATGTGTCGCTAGAGAGGTGTGATTTGGCTTCGCCCTGATGGGGGCTGTGATTTTTGTGTAGCGGCTTGTCGCCGGAAAAAGTGATCTCAGTATTTGTGGGGAAAGTGATAGTCGTCTAGACCTATCGTGTATGCTTTACCCCAGTGTTTATTCTTATTGCCAAGGAATGGCAGAATCATATTTCTGATACCAAGGTAACAAAAGATACTTCTTATGAACTCTGGCTAAGCCACCGTTTCTCGATAGACACGATTTGTACGTCTGAGGAAATATTTATCTAGATGAAAACGACATTCATTCCTAGCAGCACTATATCTTGTATGATGAAGTCAATTGTATCATAATAGAATCTACAGAGCAATGAGAACATTTAATGAATGACTAACTTTAATGCAGATTCATTATCTGTATCCAAACGTGAGTGACAGCTCACGAGAGAAGCCATCTTGTATCCAAATATTTTGTGACTTTCAAGAAGAGAAAGGGATGCCCCGTATTATCGCTTGATGAGTCCAGAGATCACTGCTACACATGAGAACCCATTACTAGCGGTTCAATATGATTATATGGAAAATATGTGCTGAAAATTATTGTAAGGAATCTTCACTAGACGAGGTTAGGTCTAGAAGCCATCTTGACTGTTGTTTATAATCTGACGTGCTTTGTCAGTAAACTCAGATGATATATATATATGGGCAATACTGAGTGCTTGTCTACTGACAATCCATTATGCTATTATTCTACATGAGTGCCCATGTATCATTGCAAGACCATTTATCCACTGTACCATGATGTATTATGCCAACCTGTGATTTGTCACTATTCGTGCTGTCGAGTGTGTACGTCCAATTAAACTGTAGCAAAGGTACACAGTCGTTGCTGACCTCTGTCTTCCAGCACATACCCATCATTAACACCACTGATTGCTGGGATTGTAGCACTGGTTTGTGTACACTACAGTGGAGCAAACAACACCGATCTTTTACAGTGACCCGAAATATCTTTACAGCGGTGGCCACTATACCCATTACAAGAGGTTGTAATCAGAACACCAGAGAGTTTATCAACTGGTGGACCAGCTTTCTGGGTTTGACCTCGCAGAAATTGAGAAGTCAACAGACTACCGATACCAGACCGTTTCCTGTGGCTGATACGACACACTTGCAGTATTAGTTTGCTCTTTGTCAACACTTCGTCACGTGACCTGTCAAGTGAATGCAGTATGTAGGTCAGCGTTGTTGACATTTTTACATTAGACATTACAGAGTTTCACAGAACAGTTGGATCAATTCTTGTCAATATTAACAGGAAGACAGTATTATTGAACTAAGAAGCCCTACTTTCATCGATGGATCTTCTTATGTTCTGCTATTGTGTTGAACTTTAATATTTAAGGCCAGAATTTGTAATTCAATAAAGTGGCAGTTTGTTTATTTTCATAAGAATAACTTTGCCATTACTGTAAAACTGAGCCTATTTTGCAACACATACTATCATACACATAATTTATATATTTATGTTTACATGTTATTTGTTTGTATAGTATGTTAGTTTATATGTCAGCGGGTTGTGTTTAGGTTGGGCGGTGTCCTCACAACAGAATATCCCACGTCATAGAGGGTCCGTTGTGGGCGTTTTCTTTAGGTGCAATTTCCTTAATTGGAAATTTGCTTGCAACAACTAGTTGCTTTTTGTGTTAGCTGTGAAGACTGTAATTATTGTTATTTTTGTAATATTTCTTTGTTCTTTAGTTTTGTTTTGAATTGTTTGTAATTTGTTGGTCTACCCCTTTTCTATCTTTCAGTTCTATTCACAATTTATATTCATATACTGTGACGTCATTTGTGTTGTTATTCCTTGCAGATTCAGTGATTACTTTCATTGATTTCCCTATTTGATTTATTTGATTTCTGCAAACGTTTTCGTATTGTCAGTCTTATTTGTACTTTATGTATTCTGTTGGTTGACATATGTTTTATATAGGTATATTTCATAAGACACTATTGCTTGTGCACTGCACTTGGATTATGGTATAAACCAGTACTTGATTATTATTACTGTTATACAAGACCTTATTAAGGCTTGTGACCCACAGATATTGGGATAGTGTGCTGATTAATCAAGTCATTAAGAACTTGTGGTATTATTATTATTTCAGGTGATTAGTATTATTGTTAGACATCATGTCTACATTAGAATACTTCATTATACAAGGGAAAGCCCTTGATAAGACTGGTCAACAATTAGAAGAATGGATAGTTGCTCAATATGACAAAGCATTAGCTGCTGAAGAGAAAAAAGCTGCTGCTGCAGAAGAGAGAAAAGCTCTGGCTGAAGAGAAAAGATTAGAAAAAGAAGCTGATGCTGCTGCTGAACTAAAGAAATTGCAGATGCAGGTGGAGGAAAGGAGATTTGAAGCTGAACAAAAAAAATTAGAAAGAGAAGCTGCTGCTGAACAAAAAAGATTAGACAGGGAAGCTTGTCACGTAGCGTTTAAAGGATAAGAGAATTATTTAGAGGAAATAATAGATCTGATGTGGAAGATTTGGCTCAAGGAATCCCTGCTGGGTTTTCCCACTTCCAAAGGGTGACGAAGAGGGTAAATTCTCCTAACTCGACAGGTCTGGAAAAGATTGTAAGGAGATATTTGGTCTCTCGCTACCGTCGTCCCCTTCTCATTATTCTATTATTATTCTTTAAATTGGAATTTTACGAGCCCCCCCTCCCTTATAAAGGAAGATAAACATAGACAATATTCAACATCTGGGGAAGGAACAAAGCGTGGGGTACAGTATATACACCCAATTGGTTTATTGCAATAAAGTGAATAGATGGTGAATGATAGTATTGTCGATGGAATTAGTGTCTGCTGTATGTATTATGTGTCTCACAATTCACGTGTTTTTTCATCATGGATGACTAAACTTTGTGGCATTGATTAGGTGAGTTTCCTTTGTCGTGGACTTAGCTTTTCAGCCCCCGGCTGATAGTGAAGTGTGGTTAGTTCTCCGGTCTCCTGACGTTGCCCCGGTAGGTCTTGAATGGTTCGGATTTGCCTTCTCTGTGCTCGACTCCGTATTCTGCGCTGAGATTGGACTGTCGTGCAAGGCTCCACCATAGACTGAAGACAAATACGACGGCTTCATTAATTTTCTAGCTTTAGAAAGCAGTCTTTCCCTAAGCCGTCCCTCTGCCCGTCACCTCAGATTTTAGTCTCTAACATCATATGTCTAGAGTCTAATCTTGAATTCAAGTTTCTCCTGTCTGTCCTTTATTATATTTCTCTGCCCCAGTGGCAGTATTATAATTCTTTAGACTGATTTATCGTCAGCTTAACCCGATGAATTATTATAAATGTCAGTTAAACCCACCAAATTTATCATAGAAATGTCGGCAACAGTATTCTAGTTCTGTGCCTCTAGCCTAATCGTCATGTCATTATGATGAATTTAACAAATAATTGGACATCCGTGTTTTTAGAATTGTCTGACAACATTATCACACACTTCATGTCTGGTCGCCTCGTCATATAATTTATAATGAATATATGTCACGGTCGGTCAACATTATCGTTACTATTAATTTCCGTTAGTCTAAACGTCGGGTCGAAAATAATCAAATAATATGGAAATTAATAGCTATATATATATATATATTCCCGTTATACATTATTATGAACATGTACATATCCCGTGGGATCATAAAATATACCCGATCACATGTGGCTGGATGTGATCGTAAAACAAAAATATGAATAAAGTAAACATACCAATCTTGCGTCGATTTTGCAATGTACTACACATTTCATCACATTATATTCTAGCGAGATTTCACTTACCTACTCAAAGATGGACGCTAACCCGCAATTAGACACGTGGCTTCAGTGCTTTTAATGCGAGAATTCGCCGATAATTGGGTTAGACCTAGCTGTCTCAAGGGTTCCGGGCAAGTGAAGATTGCTCGTGTTTGGCGCACTTTTAGCGGGACATTTCCGCTTGGACACGTGATCCATAGCGTGCATCATGTGACATTAGCGTCAAATAAACGCTCCAATCAATAGCGTTAAAAGTCACGTGGGGTCTTCCTAAAGTGGCATAAACTGGTTTTATCAGCTTAAGCAGTCTTAAATTAAAACAGGTTCCTAGCTACCGAGGTCATTGGTCAACAATGACGTCGTATCTAAAAATAGCGAGGAGAAAATACTGAATGCTAGGAGAATTTCCGCCAGTGACAATTCCCGGGACTTTGCGATCATGCATTGAGGATGAGAAAAAAAACGATGTCACGTAAATAATAAAAAAAATGAAGAGAAGATTGGGCAAGTTGTCACACAAGCCCCTCCTCAAGTTTGACGTTCCGTCCAACTCCTCTTGTCCTGTCTTCCTCTTCTTTTCCAGTTTCTCATATCTCCTCGGTTGCGTCCGGATGTCTGCTCAAAAAATCTGCCCCTACGTTGTTCTTCCCAGGTATGTATTCTATGTGAAATGAATATGGCTGCAACAGTAGTGACCATCTCATAAGCCGGGCATTAAGGTTCTTCGACGCTGCAAGAAATATCAACGGTTGGTGATCACACTGCACCGTGAACTTTTTCCCGTATAAATATGGTTGAAACTTCTGCACAGCCCATATTAGCGACAGACATTCTCGTTCGATGGTAGAGTAGTTCTGTTCAGCAGGGTTCAATTTCCTACTAGCATATGCGATGGGGAATAGAGTTGCAGAAGGTCTATCACTAGGCTGCAGGAGAGTGGCTCCTATCCCTATATTGCTAGCATCTGTTCGCAGCGTAAAGTTCAGAGTTAAGTCAGGCAGTCGCAGAATTGGCCTAGCTGTGAGTTTCTCCTTCAGCAGCGTGTAGGCATTTTCGCACTCCGCTGTCCAGGTTACTTTGTCCGGGTTCCCATTCTTGGTTAATGCGGTCAATGGCGCACTCAGGGTATTAAAATCTTTAATATATCTCTGGTAGAAGCCACATAGAGACACAAATGACCTTACATCCTTTTTAGTCTGGGGTCGTGGGGCCCGCTGTAACTTCTCAATATTTACGTGCATCTGGGAACATGCATCCAATGCGAGATAGTGTGTCCCAGGAATTCTAGTTGCTCGCAGGCAATTGACATTTTGTAGGGCGAGCGGTGAGTCCTGTTTCTCTAAGTCTTTCGAAGAGTAGGGAAACTGCGTCCAGGTGCTCCTCAAAGGTGTTCGTGGCAATAAGTATGTCGTCCATGAAATTACTTATCCAGGGTGGTTCAGGGGTTCCAGTAGCTTCCTCATCATACGAGTAAAGACGCTTGGGGCGTTGCTTAGCCCAAATGGCAATACATTAAACTCGTAATGGCCTTCAGAAGTACTAAATGCTAACATATGTCGAATTTCCTCTTTTACCGGGTCTGGTAGTACCCTTTGCTAAGGTCTATCTTCGAAAAGTATCGTGCTCTACTCAGCTTGGTGAAAAGCTGATTCTGATCCGGTAAGGGCTCCGCTTGAAATTCCGTTACAGCGTTGAGCCTTCGGTAGTCTATGCAGAGGCGATGTTCTCCTGTGGATTTTCTAAGCAACACTACACTCGCACTATAAGGCGACTCTGATTTTTGAGATAATATTTTCCTTAAGCAGGTACTCGATTTCCTCACTCAATGCCTTTGCTTTAGCATAAGGAACAGGATAGTTCTTAACTCGTACCGGGGCGAGGTCTGTTAGCTTCATATCAAATTCTATCAGGTTGGTCATGCCAGGTTTATCCGTGAGTGTACTAGGGTGTTTTCTCAACAACTGTTGAAACCGTGCCTGCTGATCCTCCGTTAAAGTTGAACTAATCTGAACATCTTGATGAGTTTCGCACTGACGAAGAGGGTATTCACAGGAGGTCAGGGGTTCTGCCTCAGTTTCCGTCGCAATAGCCAGTGTCAGGAAATGTGCTGGTTCTGCACCTGGTCTTTCATAATATCGCTTCAGCAGGTTTATGTGGTAAATTTTCTGCTTCCCCTTTATGGCAATCTTGTAATTGGTGCGTGACATTTTCTCAACAATTTTATATGGACCTCTCCACCCGATTTGCAATTTATTATTGCTACTGGGCAGGAGTAATAATACCTGTTCTCCTACTTCTAGCTCCCTATCCTTCGCAGTGCGGTTGTAGTAACGCGCATGTTTACGACGGGCACGGCGTACATTTTCCTTTGCCAGTTCCCATCCTGTTTTAAGGCGTTGGGTCAACTCCTTCACGTATTGGGATGCAGAGGTGACCGTCTCATCAGCTTTATCATCTGTCCAAGTACGTAACAGTGCCTCTAAAGGTCCTTTTATAGGTCTACCAAACAGCAATGTGGCAGGAGGCATCCCAGTAGAATTGTGGGGTACTTCGCGGTAAGCAAATAGTGCTGCGGGTAAGTATTGATCCCAGCTCTCTGGTTTTTCCTGCGCAAGTTTCCGAAGGATGGAAATAAGGGTCCCGTTAAACCGCTCCACCTGGCCATTTGCCTGGGGGTGGTAGGGAGAGGTGTGGATATGTCGGGCCTGAAATATCCTAAACACTTCCTCGGTGAGTTTTCCTCGGAATTGGGAACCATTATCTGTCAGGATCTGTGACGGAAACCCTAGCCGAGTAAATATGGTGAGCAGAGCCTCAGCAACATGCTTAGAATCACAGGCGGGCATAGCAATTGCCTCTGCCCACATGGAGCAACAATCCACTAACGTGAGTATATAACTGTTTCTCTTTTTGCTACGAGTAAGTGGACCCACAATATCCACCGCTACTCGTTCGAAGGGTGTGCCCAAGATTGGCATTTCTCCCAGAGTGGCTGGGGCCGTCCAGTGTTTCGGCGCTGTCCTCTGGCACTGCGGGCATGATTTCACATATCTCTGGATATCGGCGTTGATACCTGGCCAATAATAATGACATGAAATACGCTGAATCGTGGCACTTATGCCCATGTGGCCACTAAACGGAAGGGCATGGCCCATTTCTAGGACCTGGGCTCGGTATGCTGATGGAACCACAAGTTGCCCATGTTCCTGTCCTCCATTTCCTGCTTTCCGATGCAACAGCCCATTTTTTTCTTGTAGAAGTCTCCCTTTTGGAGAGGAGTGTGCGCTCTCGGTAGTTTTTTGTAGCAGGGTGCTAGAGATTGATCCTCCGTTTGTGCCTTTTTTAATTCCTCAGGAAGGATGTTGGGTGGGGATTCCAACTCCGTATTCCGTTTGGCCTGTCCTCTAGTGGTGACAGCCGCCACAACCAGAGGGTGAATGGGTTCTCCCAAGAACACATACCTACACCCTAAGATCAAGGGATAAATAGGGTCGTCCAAGATCGCTGCACGGATTTCCCCAGTCACATATTTTGATTTGACCTTAATCTTGGCTATGGCCAAACGCATAGGTGCTGCACTTTTAGTAGGTCCTTGTATTTCTATAGTGTCTTCTGTCATCTGGTCAGGCTTGACTAGGGATGCACAGACAACTGCGTCGAATGCAAGGCCTGTATCATAAAGGCAGGTCACCTCTTGGTCATTTACGAGGACTGTCTCAACGACCGGGGGATGTCGGGGTTTGTCCAGAGGTTCTTCCGGTCCATTTCCCCTTGCGGCACTTTTACGTAAGCAGGCAGCATGATGAGGTGGGTTTTTCCGGTTGCACTCCTGCGTATTGTGGGTGATGGTTCTACAGTGCTTACACCATTTTTCCCCTTGCCTCTGCTGCTGGAAATTAGATCTCTGAGTAGTCTTGTAGTCTGGCTTGTCAGGCTTTTTGAAGTTAGTATACGGTGGTTTCACTTGGGGGTCCATGTGTGACTGAGCTGTCTGTCTAGGTACGTAATCTGGTTGTTTCCGTCTGGGTGGTGGATTCTCTGATAGTGCTGCCTGATATCGTTCCGCTAACTGGACTATGGATTCTAAAGTGCTGGCCCCATTCTCTGTCAGGAATCTTCTCATGTCGGAAGTCATGGTGTCCTTCAGTTGTTCGATCATGACCATTTCCTTCAGGCCTTCCCAATCATGAGTAAAATTCCCTAGGGCACCCCCTTTCTCCACGTAGGAATCCAGTCTCGCAGCAAACTGAGCAAAGTTCTCTCCGACTTCCCTCCTAGAGTTACGGAACCTCTTCCTATAGGCGTCAGCATGTAGCTCATAACGAACCAATAGTGCCTTTTTCAAAGAGTCGTAGTCATCCTGTAAACCTGGAGGAAGCTTGCTATACACGTCATAAGCAGTTCCTCTAAGCCCTTGCGACAGTTTCAGGTTCCATTTGCTCTTCTCCAAACCAAACGTGGTGGCAAACTTCTCAAATTTGTCGAGATACCTATCGATCGAGTCGGCTTGTTCCGAGAAAGCTTCAAATGGAAACGTCAAAGGTCCCAAAGTTGACATGAGTGAGGATGGCAAAGGTCCGGTGCCCCCTGCGTGCAAGGAAGGCATATCATCTGACCGTGGCGATAGGTTGCCTGAGGAGGTAGATGCGGTCGCACCGGCTACTGGTTCAACTCTTTGAGCTTGTCCCTGCATCTCTAACTGCTTCATCTTCAATGCATGCTCGCGTTCATCTCTCTCGCTTCTTTCTCTAGCGTCTACAGCTTTTATCCTCTCATCTATTTCTGCTAACTTTATTCGCTCTTCTCTTTCAGCTTTCGCTGTTTCTCGAGCGTAATACTTATCAGTCTCGACACTGACATAATTTGCAAGGTCCACCCCACTATAACCTAGATCTCGACCGGCCTCCCCTAGTGCTGCCTTAAGCTTAACTATTTCAGCCATCTTTTGCAGTTAAAGTCCACACTGAGTAAGCTAGTGCTACCTTCCAATAGTATTTCTAGCAACAAGTAAATACTAATTATTTATCCGACTGCTGTAGAATGAAATTACTACAGTTATGGAGACTTAAGGTCTGTAATTCAATGAAATACAAAATCAAGAACTAACTTAATTAAACACAACATATATAAAGGGATTCACCAATCAATGCCTGAATTTCTAGAAAAAATGTTTTCTGTCTTTCTAGAGCTCACTGTGTGAAAATACATGTGTTAAAATGGTATACTGTAATGACTGAATGGATGATACTATCCCAGAGGTATGATAAAATACATAAGTTCAAATCCCGGACCGAGACACCAGTGTCACGTAGCGTTTAAAGGATAAGAGAATTATTTAGAGGAAATAATAGATCTGATGTGGAAGATTTGGCTCAAGGAATCCCTGCTGGGTTTTCCCACTTCCAAAGGGTGACGAAGAGGGTAAATTCTCCTAACTCGACAGGTCTGGAAAAGATTGTAAGGAGATATTTGGTCTCTCGCTACCGTCGTCCCCTTCTCAGTTATCTATTATTATTATTCTTTAAATTATATTATATTTTACGAGCCCCCCCTCCCTTATAAAGGAAGATAAACATAGACAATATTCAACATCTAATGGAAGGAACAAAGCGTGGGGTACAGTATATACACCCAATTGGTTTATTGCAATAAAGTGAATAGATGGTGAATGATAGTATTGTCGATGGAATTAGTGTCTGCTGTATGTATTATGTGTCTCACAATTCACGTGTTTTTCATCATGGATGACTAAACTTTGTGGCATTGATTAGGTGAGTTTCCTTTGTCGTGGACTTAGCTTTTCAGCCCCCGGCTGATAGTGAAGTGTGGTTAGTTCTCCGGTCTCCTGACGTTGCCCCGGTAGGTCTTGAATGGTTCGGATTTGCCTTCTCTGTGCTCGACTCCGTATTCTGCGCTGAGATTGGACTGTCGTGCAAGGCTCCACCATAGACTGAAGACAAATACGACGGCTTCATTAATTTTCTAGCTTTAGAAAGCAGTCTTTCCCTAAGCCGTCCCTCTGCCCGTCACCTCAGATTTTAGTCTCTAACATCATATGTCTAGAGTCTAATCTTGAATTCAAGTTTCTCCTGTCTGTCCTTTATTATATTTCTCTGCCCCAGTGGCAGTATTATAATTCTTTAGACTGATTTATCGTCAGCTTAACCCGATGAATTATTATTATAAATGTCAGTTAAACCCACCAAATTTATCATAGAAATGTCGGCAACAGTATTCTAGTTCTGTGCCTCTAGCCTAATCGTCATGTCATTATGATGAATTTAACAAATAATTGGACATCCGTGTTTTTAGAATTGTCTGACAACATTATCACACACTTCATGTCTGGTCGCCTCGTCATATAATTTATAATGAATATATGTCACGGTCGGTCAACATTATCGTTACTATTAATTTCCGTTAGTCTAAACGTCGGGTCGAAAATAATCAAATAATATGGAAATTAATAGCTATATATATATATATTCCCGTTATACATTATTATGAACATGTACATATCCCGTGGGATCATAAAATATACCCGATCACATGTGGCTGGATGTGATCGTAAAACAAAAATATGAATAAAGTAAACATACCAATCTTGCGTCGATTTTGCAATGTACTACACATTTCATCACATTATATTCTAGCGAGATTTCACTTACCTACTCAAAGATGGACGCTAACCCGCAATTAGACACGTGGCTTCAGTGCTTTTAATGCGAGAATTCGCCGATAATTGGGTTAGACCTAGCTGTCTCAAGGGTTCCGGGCAAGTGAAGATTGCTCGTGTTTGGCGCACTTTTAGCGGGTCATTTCCGCTTGGACACGTGATCCATAGCGTGCATCATGTGACCTTAGCCTCGTTTTAGACGCTCCAATCAATAATGTTAAAAGTCACGTGATGTTTTCCTAAGTGGCCTAAACTGGTTCTCCCAAGTTCAAGCAGTTCTAAATTAAAACGGATTTCTCGCTACCGAGGTCATTGGTCAACAATGACGTCGTATCTAAAAATAGCGAGGAGAAAATACTGAATACTAGGAGAATTTCCGCCAGTGACAATTCCCGGGACTTTGCGATCATGCATTGAGGATGAGAAAAAAACGATGTCACGTAAATAATAAAAAAAATGAAGAGAAGATTGGGCAAGTTGTCACAAAGCTGAACAAAAAAAATTAGAAAGAGAAGCTGCTGCTGAACAAAAAAGATTAGACAGAGAAGCTGAAGAAAAAAAAGCAATAAGAGAACATGAATTTGAGTTAGAGAAATTGAGATTGACAAGTATGAGTAATGTTAATCAGGCATCTAGTGGTAATGGTAAACCTTCTATTTACAAGGTTAAGGTTCCACCGTTCAATCAGTCCAGTGATGATATTACATTCTGGCTGGATAGATTTGAACGTTCTTTCGTACACATAATGTGGATAAATCACAATACGCTAATCAATTAGCAGAAAACTTGAAAGGTGAATCTCTGACTAGATTATGCCTTGTAGGAGAAGCAGATAAGGATAATTATGATGTCATTAGGGCGGCTTTGATAAAAAAATACCAGCTAAGTGAGGAAGGCTATCGCCTTTTGTTTAAGACGATGGTGCCTGAGACAGGTGTAGAATTCTCAGAATTCATTGCAAAGGCACGTCTCACAGTTGATCGTTGGATTGAGCTTTCCAAAACAGAAAAAACGTATGAAGGACTTATGGATTTGTTGCTCAGAGATAAGATTATGTCATGTGTTAACAAACCATTCCTTGAATTTATGCATGAGCGTAAACCCAAATCTCTAAAGGAAATGGAAGAATATTGTTCCCAATATGTCACTGCACACCCCGACGTGACTTTTGGCAACACTAAGATTAAGGAGAGTATGCCAGTTGCTTCAGCAACACCATACAATCCCAATTATTCACACAGATTTCAGGGACCTCAAAACAGATTTGATAAAAAAGGTAACCATAATAGTTATCAAAACCAAGGTAACCAATCATTTCAGGGTTCTTCTTCAAAGAACTGGAGACGAGCTGATAGCTCTCGACACAGGGGTGGTCACAATTATAGTAATTTCCATAGAGGAAGTAATTATAGAAACTATCCGAGGTATCCGTCTTGGAGTCAACAAGATCGCAATTACAGAGATACTCATTATAATGAATATGATAATGGTAACCAAGAGAACTATGACTCAAACTCAAATAGGGGTTACAATAGAGGTAACAATAACTACAGAGGTAATAATAACCGAGGTAGATCTCAAAACAGAAGACATAAACCACATTTTCAGGCAAACTCTGCACAACAAGAGTCCCATGAAGCCTATAAACAGAGTAAAGACAATAATGACGCTAATAATATGGCATGTGCCGCTTTTGATTTTGGGAGAGCATCTCAGTGCCCCCAATGCAAAACATTATTTGAGCCAACCACAGTGTCTACTTTAAGCTGCGGCCATCCTCTTCCTGCTCTTCCTGCATCAGTCGCGCATGATGGAAGAGGTTCTCTTGTCTTACATAAGGGTTTAGTAAATAACAATCCAGTCTCCGTGCTATTTGATTCTGGATGCACCACAATTGGTGTTAGGCAGTCACTCGTAGATCCTTCCCGTGCCACTGGACAAGTAGTCAAATGTGTAACATTTGGCGGCACATTAGAGAAATACTCTACTGCTATCATTAGGATTGCTACTCCTTTCTTTACAGGAGATGTACACGTATGTCTTCTTCCGAATCCGATCGCTGACCTCATCATCGGTCGCATTCATGGAGTCAAAGAATGCACTCCGCAACAAATTTCCGCGTGGGAAAGGCAAAACATGCAGATTGCTAACGCTGTAGTCACTAGAGCTCAGGCTCTTAATATGCCTCAAACTTCATCTACTGAAGATAATGAAGTGCATAACCAAGATGATCCCTTGGTAATTTCTCGTGACTCGTTTATAAAACAGCAAGAAGATGACCCCACTCTGAAGAAATTCTTCATTCTTGCAACTAAAGGTGATCCGAATAAAGACACAAGTCGTAAATCGTGGATTACAAAGAAGAATGGCGTACTTGTACGTATGGTTCAAGACTCCATTACGTCAAGTCATTCTCAAATCCTGGTTCCCAAGAATTTGAGAGTTAAAATTTTGCAGCACGCTCACGACTCTCAGTGTGCTGGACGCATGGGTTTTTCCCGTACTAAGTCAAGAGTCCTTGCGGCTTTCTTTTGGCCATTGGTAAACAAGGACATACGGATTTATTGTCGATCTTGTAAAGTATGTCAGGAAGTTAAATCCAAAGGTCCACGGCATGCTGCACCCATTCAGGCGGCAGACATTCCTATTCGGCCGTTTCAAAAAATGGCCATAGACATTATTGGTCCATTTAAGATCAAGTCTGCCAGAGGACATCAGTTTATCTTGACGTGTGTTGATATGTGCACACGTTGGCCAGAGGCTATTCCTCTGAAGAGTATTACTACTGCTGATATTGCAGATGCTCTTTGGCTTATATTTTCTCGTCTGGGGTTCCCCGGAGAGATATTGTCAGACCATGGCACCCAACTAATATCAGATACCATGTCTCAAGTAATGTCTACTCTGCAGATAGATAGATCTTTAAGTAGTATCTATCATCCAATGTCTAATGGGATGGTCGAACGCCTTAATAGAACACTTAAAAAACTTACTAGGGAAGATAACTGAGGATCATCCTCAAGACTGGGACAGAGTTTTACCTGCGGCCCTCTTCGCTTACAGAGAGGTCCCCAATGAACATACAGGATTTTCTCCCTTTGAACTCGTCTTTGGCGCGCGTCCGCGTGGCCCTATGTCGTTGCTTCATGATCTCATAACAGCTGACAATATTGACGATGACACAAAGTCATCCTACGAATATGTCATCGCGTTGAGACAAAAGATTATCGAAGCATGCAAATTAGCAACTTCTTCTTCTGAATTTGCGAAACAGAAGGCAAGGCAATTTGCCAATAAGAAGAGATGCTTACGACAACTTTGTCCTGGTGACAAAGCATTTGTATTACTACCTTGTAGGGAAAACAGACTTCTTATTTCTTGGAAAGGTCCGTACGATATAATATCGAAAATTTCCGATGTCGACTATATTGTCGATATTGATGGGAAGCATAAAACCTTCCACATCAATATGCTTACTGAATTCCATGAACGTCCGGATTATTTGCAACCCATTTTCCAAGCAACGGACAATTCTCCAGTACAACATGGTCATTACTCATCACTGTCCGTGATACAGGATGAGGAAACAAGTTTTTCAGATGTAAATCTTCCTCTTCCAATGATCCCACTTCATTCTAGTGAATCATGGAAGAACGTTACTGTCTCTCCTGATTTGTCTCTAGGAGAACAGCGACAAGTTTCAACTATGTTGCAAACATTTCAGGATGTACTCACTGACATCCCTGGACAAACTCATGTCATTCAACATGACATTGTTCTAACTGACCATACGCCTATTAGGGTTAGACCTTATCCTATACCTATACATTTTCAAGCACAGGTCGAGAAAGAGTTGGATGAGATGATAGATTTGAAAATAATCGAACCATCCACCTCTGCATATTCTTCGCCGATGGTTATTGTTCGGAAAAAAGACAATAACATACGTCTTTGCGTTGACTATCGCAAATTGAATCAAGTAACGAAGTTCGATGCCGAACCTATGCCTTTACTGGAAGAGCTACTTACTCGACTCTCCAAATCCCATTTTTTCACTAAACTTGATTTGTCTAAAGGATATTGGCAAGTTCCTTTATCTGAACGCGCCAAACCTCTCACGGCTTTTTCAACACCTAGAGGTTTGTTCCAATGGAATTTTATGCCTTTCGGTCTTATAAACGCACCAGCTACATTCGTACGCATGATGCGCCGAATCCTATCTTATCGGTCAGATGTTATTGCATATCTAGACGACATCTGTCTTTTCAGCGATACTTGGGAAGATCACTATTCAGGGTTAGATGAATTGCTGTCTACTTTGCGCGAGCACAACCTGACAGCGAAACCCTCTAAAGCCTATATTGGTTTTAGCGAAATTTCTTTCCTAGGCCACCGAGTTGGTCATGGTTTCCTAAAGACAGAGGACCATAATACTAGTAAGATACTTAACATCTCTATCCCTAAGACTAAAAAACAGGTGAGAAGTCTGTTAGGTCTTATTCAATTTTATGGCAGATTCATTCAGAATCTATCCTCTATCGTGGCACCTCTTTCTACACTTTTAAAGAAAGGTTCGCCTAATATGGTCCACTGGTCTCAGGAATGCCAATGCTCTTTGGATAAGATTAAAACATTGTTTTCAACACCACCTATTTTAGTGTTACCTACTAAAGATAAGACATTTGTTCTTCGTAGTGATGCTTCATCCACTGGGATTGGAGCGGCACTAATGCAAGAGTACTCTGGAACTCTGCATCCTGTAATGTATATTTCCAGAAAACTTAATGCGGCAGAAAGGAATTATTCGGTTTTAGACCGTGAGCTATTAGCTATGGTTTGGTCGATCCTCAAACTACAGAGATTCCTTCTAGGCGCACATTTCATAGTAGAAACCGACCAAAAAGCCCTTACTGCTAAACAGAGTAAGAATTTGAAGAGCTCGAGGTCTACTCGATATGCAATTGCTCTTCAACCTTTTCATTTCTCTGTGCGAGCTATTCGTGGATCAGATAATGTGATGGCAGACATTCTGTCAAGATGCCCACATGATTCCACATAACTATTAGGTCTTAGGCTTTTTGATATGTCTAGTTTATAACAGTTCCTTTCTATATCAAGATAGATACACATTTGTAATTTAATAATATAATGATTGTATCACTACATAGCGGTTCATTGATGTTTATTCACCGCTGTGCTTTGATGATTTTTCTTCATAAATCATAAATTTAAAATATCTAATACGAAATTATGGTATGAAATTTTTTAGGCATTGTGTAATTGCCAGAATTGTATTATACTTTGATGACACCTTCCTGGAAAAATTTACTTGTAGAGAAATAATTTCTCTCAGTTTATGAGATACATTCTCACCAGTCGCTCCATAAGTCGACTTAGCCTCATATTAGGCGTTATATTTATTCCTGATATTTTCATCTGCGCATTATTCATGCGTTGTGAGCCTATTGTACGTTGCTCCTAGATGTATTTCAAAAAAAAAAAAAAAAATGTTCCATTTTTTTTTTCCCGGGAGGTGTGGTAAGACTGTTACGTGCAGTCTTTGATATCTTACAATATAATACATTTGTATGCTTGTTATGTTCGCAAATATTTTGTAAACAAAATAGATACTTTTTAGTGCTTAAGGAAAAGTCATTATTGAGTTACTTCCCTTGAAAGGAGTGTCGTCATTTTTGATCGAACTCCGCGGATGAATCCAGTTTTACTGCGATTTATTCTTTGTTTGGGTAGAAATAGGTTGTTCTTGCTTCGGTGTATCTATGGCCTGAATTTATGTGTGTTGTTTGTCTGGGTAGGACGAGTCTGTCTTATATCTGTATATCTTTACATATCTAAGTCGAACTATATGGTCTTTTGTCGATAGAAAGGTCAAAGGGCTGTTCGGCGGATGTGTCGCTAGAGAGGTGTGATTTGGCTTCGCCCTGATGGGGGCTGTGATTTTTGTGTAGCGGCTTGTCGCCGGAAAAAGTGATCTCAGTATTTGTGGGGAAAGTGATAGTCGTCTAGACCTATCGTGTATACTTTACCCCAGTGTTTATTCTTATTGCCAAGGAATGGCAGAATCATATTTCTGATACCAAGGTAACAAAAGATACTTCTTATGAACTCTGGCTAAGCCACCGTTTCTCGATAGACACGATTTGTACGTCTGAGGAAATATTTATCTAGATGAAAACGACATTCATTCCTAGCAGCACTATATCTTGTATGATGAAGTCAATTGTATCATGATAGAATCTACAGAGCAATGAGAACATTTAATGAATGACTAACTTTAATGCAGATTCATTATCTGTATCCAAACGTGAGTGACAGCTCACGAGAGAAGCCATCTTGTATCCAAATATTTTGTGACTTTCAAGAAGAGAAAGGGATGCCCCGTATTATCGCTTGATGAGTCCAGAGATCACTGCTACACATGAGAACCCATTACTAGCGGTTCAATATGATTATATGGAAAATATGTGCTGAAAATTATTGTAAGGAATCTTCACTAGACGAGGTTAGGTCTAGAAGCCATCTTGACTGTTGTTTATAATCTGACGTGCTTTGTCAGTAAACTCAGATGATATATATATATATGGGCAATACTGAGTGCTTGTCTACTGACAATCCATTATGCTATTATTCTACATGAGTGCCCATGTATCATTGCAAGACCATTTATCCACTGTACCATGATGTATTATGCCAACCTGTGATTTGTCACTATTCGTGCTGTCGAGTGTGTACGTCCAATTAAACTGTAGCAAAGGTACACAGTCGTTGGTGTCGATGACTTCCAGCCATACATGAGTGTGAGAAAAAGACCATTTGTCAACACCACGAACTCTTCTTATCATTCGCATATTAGACTCTCAATCTATGTCTACACATCACTGCGTAGGTCGAGTTGACATCCCATACTCAAACCACAAGCAACACAACAACACAGCATGTAGCTCTGGTGATGTTCTAGTGAGCTTATAGTTATCAACTGATGAGAACAGAGTTATCAAAAAGAGAGTTTATCAGTGGTGTTTCACAGTGTGAATAGTCTGAAGTACAACTAACTAATTTGAAACAATTGTGGTGTTTCACAGTGTGAATAGTCTGAAGTACATCTAACTAATTTGAAACAATTGTGGTGTTTCACAGTGTGAATAGTCTGAAGTACAACTAACTAATTTGAAACAATTGTGGTGTTTTACAGTGTGAATAGTCTGAAGTACATCTAACTAATTTGAAACAATTGTGGTGTTTCACAGTGTGAATAGTCTGAAGTACATCTAACTAATTTGAAACAACTGTGGTGTTTGACGGTGTGAATAGTCTGAAGTACATCTAATTTGAAACAATTGTGGTGTTTCACAGTGTGAATAGTCTGAAGTACATCTAACTAATTTGAAACAATTGTGGTGTTTGACAGTGTGAATAGTCTGAAGTACATCTAACTAATTTGAAACAATTGTGGTGTTTGACAGTGTGAATAGTCTGAAGTACATCTAACTAATTTGAAACAATTGTGGTGTTTCACAGTGTGAATAGTCTGAAGTACAACTAACTAATTTGAAACAATTGTGGTGTTTCACAGTGTGAATAGTCTGAAGTACAACTAACTAATTTGAAACAATTGTGGTGTTTCACAGTGTGAATAGTCTGAAGTACATCTAACTAATTTGAAACAATTGTGGTGTTTCACAGTGTGAATAGTCTGAAGTACATCTAACTAATTTGAAACAACTGTGGTGTTTGACGGTGTGAATAGTCTGAAGTACATCTAATTTGAAACAATTGTGGTGTTTCACAGTGTGAATAGTCTGAAGTACATCTAACTAATTTGAAACAATTGTGGTGTTTGACAGTGTGAATAGTCTGAAGTACATCTAACTAATTTGAAACAATTGTGGTGTTTGACAGTGTGAATAGTCTGAAGTACATCTAACTAATTTGAAACAATTGTGGTGTTTCACAGTGTGAATAGTCTGAAGTACAACTAACTAATTTGAAACAATTGTGGTGTTTCACAGTGTGAATAGTCTGAAGTACATCTAACTAATTTGAAACAATTGTGGTGTTTCACAGTGTGAATAGTCTGAAGTACATCTAACTAATTTGAAACAATTGTGGTGTTTCACAGTGTGAATAGTCTGAAATACATCTAACTAATTTGAAACAATTGTGGTGTTTCACAGTGTGAATAGTCTGAAGTACAACTAACTAATTTGAAACAATTGTGGTGTTTCACAGTGTGAATAGTCTGAAGTACAACTAACTAATTTGAAACAATTGTGGTGTTTCACAGTGTGAATAGTCTGAAGTACATCTAACTAATTTGAAACAATTGTGGTGTTTCACAGTGTGAATAGTCTGAAGTACATCTAACTAATTTGAAACAATTGTGGTGTTTCACAGTGTGAATAGTCTGAAGTACATCTAACTAATTTGAAACAATTTGAAAACAATTGTGTGTGTTTCACACCGTGTGAATAGTCTGAAGTACATCTAACTAATTTGAAACAATTGTGGTGTTTCACAGTGTGAATAGCCTGAAGTACAACTAACTAATTTGAAACAATTGTGGTGTTTCACAGTGTGAATAGTCTGAAGTACATCTAACTAATTTGAAACAATTGTGGTGTTTCATAGTGTGAATAGTCTGAAGTACATCTAACTAATTTGAAACAATTGTGGTTTTCACAGTGTGAATAGTCTGAAGTACATCTAACTAATTTGAAACAATTGTGGTGTTTCACAGTGTGAATAGTCTGAAGTACATCTAACTAATTTGAAACAATTGTGGTGTTTGACAGTGTGAATAGTCTGAAGTACATCTAACTAATTTTAAACAACTGTGGTGTTTGACGGTGTGAATAGTCTGAAGTACATCTAACTAATTTGAAACAATTGTGGTGTTTCACAGTGTGAATTGTCTGAAGTACAACTAACTAATTTGAAACAATTGTGGTGTTTCACAGTGTGAATAGTCTGAAGTACAACTAACTAATTTGATACTGAAGTACATCTAACTAATTTGAAACAATTGTGGTGGTGTTCACAGTGTGAATAGTCTGAAGTACATCTAACTAATTTGAAACAATTGTGGTGTTTCACAGTGTGAATAGTCTGAAGTACATCTAACTAATTTGAAACAATTGTGGTGTTTCACAGTGTGAATAGTCTGAAGTACATCTAACTAATTTGAAACAATTGTGGTGTTTCACAGTGTGAATAGTCTGAAGTACAATTTGTGGTGTTTTCACAGTGTGAATAGTCTAACTAATTTGAAACAATTGTGGTGTTTCACAGTGTGAATAGTCTGAAGTACAACTAACTAATTTGAAACAATTGTGGTGTTTCACAGTGTGAATAGTCTGAAGTACAACTAACTAATTTGAAACAATTGTGGTGTTTCACAGTGTGAATAGTCTGAAGTACATCTAACTAATTTGAAACAATTGTGGTGTTTCACAGTGTGAATAGTCTGAAGTACATCTAACTAATTTGAAACAATTGTGGTGTTTCACAGTGTGAATAGTCTGAAGTACATCTAACTAATTTGAAACAATTGTGGTGTTTCACAGTGTGAATAGTCTGAAGTCTACAATCTAACTAATTTGAAACTAAATTGTGGTGTTTCACAGTGTGAATAGTCTGAAGTACATCTAACTAATTTGAAACAATTATGGTGTTTCACAGTGTGAATAGTCTGACTTACATCTAACTAATTTGAAACAATACATGAAACAATTGGGTGATTCACAGTGTGAATAGTCTGAAGTACAACTAACTAATTTGAAACAATTGTGGTGTTTCACAGTGTGAATAGTCTGAAGTACATCTAACTAATTTGAAACAATTGTGGTGTTTCACAGTGTGAATAGTCTGAAGTACATCTAACTAATTTGAAACAATTGTGGTGTTTCACAGTGTGAATAGTCTGAAGTACATCTAACTAATTTGAAACAATTGTGGTGTTTCACAGTGTGAATAGTCTGAAGTACAACTAACTAATTTGAAACAATTGTGGTGTTTCACAGTGTGAATAGTCTGAAGTACATCTAACTAATTTGAAACAATTGTGGTGTTTCACAGTGTGAATAGTCTGAAGTACATCTAACTAATTTGAAACAATTGTGGTGTTTCACAGTGTGAATAGTCTGAAGTACATCTAACTAATTTGAAACAATTGTGGTGTTTCACAGTGTGTAATCTGAATAGTCTGACATCTAACTAATTTGAAACAATTGTGGTGTTTCACCGTGTGAATAGTCTGAAGTACATCTAACTAATTTGAAACAATTGTGGTGTTTCACAGTGTGAATAGCCTGAAGTACAACTAACTAATTTGAAACAATTGTGGTGTTTCACAGTGTGAATAGTCTGAAGTACATCTAACTAATTTGAAACAATTGTGGTGTTTCATAGTGTGAATAGTCTGAAGTACATCTAACTAATTTGAAACAATTGTGGTGTTTCACAGTGTGAATAGTCTGAAGTACATCTAACTAATTTGAAACAATTGTGGTGTTTGACAGTGTGAATAGTCTGAAGTACATCTAACTAATTTGAAACAATTGTGGTGTTTGACAGTGTGAATAGTCTGAAGTACATCTAACTAATTTTAAACAACTGTGGTGTTTGACGGTGTGAATAGTCTGAAGTACATCTAACTAATTTGAAACAATTGTGGTGTTTCACAGTGTGAATAGTCTGAAGTACATCTAACTAATTTGAAACAATTGTGGTGTTTGACAGTGTGAATAGTCTGAAGTACATCTAACTTATTTGAAACAATTGTGGTGTTTCACAGTGTGAATAGTCTAAAGTACATCTAACTAATTTGAAACAATTGTGGTGTTTCAGTGTGAATAGTCTGAAGTACATCTAACTAATTTGAAACAATTGTGGTGTTTCACAGTGTGAATAGTCTGAAGTACATCTAACTAATTTGAAACAATTGTGGTGTTTCACAGTGTGAATAGTCTGAAGTACATCTAACTAATTTGAAACAATTGTGGTGTTTCATAGTGTGAATAGTCTGAAGTACATCTAACTAATTTGAAACAATTGTGGTTTTCACAGTGTGAATAGTCTGAAGTACATCTAACTAATTTGAAACAATTGTGGTGTTTCACAGTGTGAATAGTCTGAAGTACATCTAACTAATTTGAAACAATTGTGGTGTTTCACAGTGTGAATAGTCTGAAGTACATCTAACTAAATTATTTTAAACAATTGTGGTGTTTGACAGTGTGAATAGTCTGAAGTACATCTAACTAATTTGAAAAATTGTGTGTGTTTCACAGTGTGAATAGTCTGAAGTACATCTAAACTAATTTGAAACAATTGTGGTGTTTGACAGTGTGAATAGTCTGAAGTGCATCTAACTTATTTGAAACAATTGTGGTGTTTCACAGTGTGAATAGTCTAAAGTACATCTAACTAATTTGAAACAATTGTGGTGTTTCACAGTGTGAATAGTCTGAAGTACATCTAACTAATTTGAAACAATTGTGGTGTTTCACAGTGTGAATAGTCTGAAGTACATCTAACTAATTTGACACTTATTCACAAAGAATGCTTAAATAATTTGTAATCAAACTAAAATTTCCTTTGGAAAACAGCTGCTGAGACGTCCAACCCCCTTTCTTCAACTCTCCCCCCCCCCCCCAACCCCCAACCCTTTTTACGAATGCTGTCACGCTTGGTAAAGATTTGAAGAAACACAATGACAAAGAAATATAGCACACAATACAGATTATCTATTTATATTTGAATACAGTCTAAGAGGACTTTGTGTAGGGTTTCTTTTTAATTATGAAAATCTTTTCTTAAGCTTGTACAACAGCCAGCATTAATAAATGTCACCACATTTCTGAGCTGCAACGTTCTGTTTACAACTCCTCTATCTAGCAAGATAGCTGCAACTTTTTTTTTACATTATTGATTTTATTTCATTTTTTTGTTTTACATTTTGTTAGCAATTTCTACATTGCAAGATCACGGCAACGTTTTGTTAAAACAAAATCCTATCTAGCAAGATCGCTGCAACGTTTTGTTTACAAATCCTATCTAGCAAGATCGCTGCAACGTTTGGTTAACAAATCCTATCTAGCAAGATCGCTGCAACGTTTTGTTTACAAATCCTATCTAGCAAGATCGCTGCAACGTTTTGTTTACAAATCTTATCTAGCAAGATCGCTGCAACGTTTTGTTTACAAATCCTATCTAGCAAGATCGTGCAACGTTTTGTTAACAAATCCTGTCTAGCAAATTCGTTGGTACGCTTTCTTTACAAATCCTATTTAGCAATATCTGCAACGTTTTATTAGCAAATCCTACCTAGCAGGGGAACCGTTGGAACGTTTTCTTTACAAATACTATCTAGCAATATCTGCAACGTTTTGATAAAAACTCATTTCTAGCAATCCCCGCAACGTTTTGTTAACAAATCCTATTTAGCAAGACCGCTGCACCGTTTTGTTAACAAATCCTATCTAGCAAGATCGCACCAACGTGTTAACAAATCTTATGTAACAAGATCGCAGCAACGTTTGTAAAAAATCCTATCTAGCAATCTCTGCAACGTTTTGTTAATAAATCCTATCTAGCGAGGTCGCTGCAACGTTTTGATAACAAATCTTATCGAACAATCTCTGCAACGTGTTGTTAGCAAATCCTAACTAGCGATATCGCTGCAACGTTTTGTTAACAAATCCTATCTAGCCATCTCTGCAACGCTCTGTTTACAAATCTTATCTAGCAAGATGGCTACAAAGTGTGTTAACAAATCCTATCAAGCAAGTTCGCTGTAACCTTTAGCACGCTGCATTCTTTGGCAAAAATTGTCGCCTACAGCTGCATTCTTTTTCACAGCGTCCCGTTTTTATAGTGGGTGACTTGTAATGTCTATAATTTTTGTGTTTCTTGGTCAATTGCTATAATTTTTGGAATTTTTATAAATAAATGAATGATGAATCTGATGATATACAATTTGTTTGTGTACATGTTAGATGTGATAGGAAGAGAGGAAAGGAAAGATGAAAAAAACGAAAAAAAATGTTTAAAAAAAATAATAAAATTTTTTTTTTTAATTTTAAAATTAAAAAAAAAATTTTTTTAAATAACCAACACACGAAGAGTCCATTTCCCTTGCATCTCAATGAAAGTCATTTGACCAATAGACCAATACAAATCAAATGACGATCTTTTCGTTACACCCATCATCAGTAGCAAATGAATAAACGCTCTCGTCAGCCGTGATATTCGATCGCAACCCTAAACCTTTCCGACACACTTAATCCTAACCCCTAAAAAAAAATACATACCAGGAAAGCCATTCTACTTTTCGTTTCCATCTCAGCCATCAAACATATTTCTGAGAAACCCGATATCAGCGCTTTATAAAGACAAAAATTTCATCCTTACCTCATGGCGTCAGAATCCAATGAAATTATAGCGAAATGGCTGCGTGTTCGATGACGGATTCATTTCGATTTAAAAAATTTACAAAAAATAAACGCGGATACACCCATCACTTTTGTAAAATCGGAAAATGGAAGCTAACTCTCTTGCAAATAAACATTACAACTTAACATCCGGGGCTGAAAATCACGTGTACACAAGTCAGTGCTAGAAAAACGATGATAAACGCTGTCGAACATATGTTGACAACAGCTGGGAGAACATAGGTTGCCTTCGTCGACATATGTCGACGGCAAGCGTGCTAAAGGATTTAGCGAAGGGAAAAGAAGGTTAGAAGATCTTTATACAGATTATTAATACATTTTCTTATTCTTTGTTTATTTTAACATCACAGCTAAAGGTGCGAAAGATAGAGTTTCAATTAATTCTTTTCATAACTGATTAATAAAATCAGAAGATTTTCCTAGAAGATGATAGGATGATAGGATAGGTTAAATTAATAGTTCATACTTCACCTTCATCATCATCACAGTCTCTCATGCACACAGATATTTAAAATCATTAGAATCGAACTCAGAGAGAGAGAGTTCAATAATGAGCAGTTAAGTATGAATGAAAGTCAACCAGTGATGTTAAATTGTGAAAAACTTACGAAGACTTTTGTGTATCTTCAGTTTTCATCAGAAGTCTGAGTCTACACGCAACGAGTCTGACGTTCTAACCAGAAATAAGTTATCAAAAAAACGGACATTTTGGGCTAGCAGAATTCGCCATAGGACATCTTTCATTCCTTAATTAAAAAGGAATATTGTCTCACCCACAAGTCAGAAGGTGGACGCAGCATTTTTCGTTACCCATATACTGCTGGCTCACAAGTTCAATACATAGTTATCACAAGTTCAAATCCCTTGAAAGATCACTATTATCTAAAGTCAAGCTAAAGAGCTAAAAAGTGGAATCTCATATTTATACCAAGTGCAACACACTCTTAAGCGCATTCTATGAAGCAGACTCTAAAGTATATTTTATGAATCACGACTACATACGCAAGATTATGAGTCTACATATCACTAACATTTCGTGAAGATATCCAGCCTGACCATACCCCTCGGGGATTAGACATACAGACCTTTTGTTCATATGACAGCTATTAAACTGTTGATCAACACTACAGAGATAATACTCAAACAGTGAAGGAATATATATATATATATATATATATATTATATATATATATATATATATATATATATATAATATATATATATATATATAATATATATATATATATATTATATATAATATATATATATATCTATCTCTCGTCACCATTCTCAGTCTGACAAACGTTTTCATCAGAACGTCCTCGACTTAGAGATACCCCACTCGACATAACGTATAACAACTTGGGACATTTTATGCATACGTGTGAATCATCATATCAATGAGAAGAATTTAGAGACACATGGACTGTGTAGATTACTCACCATTTTGGTAACACGTATCATATCACATCATCATCATTTCGCTTTGCACCAGTGTATTCTTAATTAACTACTACTTAATTAATTGCAATTTTATTATCTCATCTTTGTGTTTTCTGTGAATCGTCTTTCAAAGTCATCACGTTCTAACCATTACTAACACTATATGTGTGGATATTTCATTAATAAACCCAATGATCTTTTGATCATTATCTAGTTTGTTAATGTATCACTCGTTCTGTCGGTGTTACATATTCACCTATAGGAACATTTCTCTACTCAGATGAGGTTGGGAGTTTTTTCTGTTACGGGATCTAAGGGCAGAAGCTAAGGTCGTGGGGAAACAGAACTCTTTCCATAACTAATTAGAAAACACTGTCCAGTGGAAAGCATTCGCATTCCCGTCTTCTTGTCCCTATCTCGAACAGGTCTTTATTCTTTCTTAACGAGCCAATTTCTAGAGACCTTCTACCTAATACATCATAGGCTATTCCTGGCAAAAACTATTGTCGTAGTTGCCCCAATACGCACCACACGACACCATTACTAGCTTCACAGTCAAGAAATAGTGACAAAAAACTCATTTAGTATCATATCAATGTTCTTTAAAAGGAGATAATTAAATCCAGTTGATAAACCTATCAACAATTGAATGACTTTTGATATTGTTAATTATTTTCATGTTTATTGATTTATTGTTGTAAATAAATTTGATTTCATTTCAAACTTTCCAGACCGAAAAGAGAAACTGTATAGGCTAAATAAATTGTAAATATTTACCAACAGACTTACTTACTTCTTAAAGTTGAGTTCATGTTCTTGTTGGAAATAATTTTTTTTGTTAATATTCCCCTAGCAGAGTCAACAATAATAATATAATAATCAAGGAAGATATTGAGAGGGAGCCCATAGTGATCCAGGATTATACAATAACATCCTAACCTGGAAAATTTATACAGCTTGACCCTACCTTTGATATTCATACACCCTTACTCTTTTCAGAGAAGGGGGTATTACTTATAAGACCAGACTCTTATCTGGCACTTTCCTGGTATCACCTGATACAACTTTTTGTCCAGGATATCTTATATTTTAATAACATCTCAACCCTCTCGCGACAACATTGGATATGGGTTAGGGAGAAATACTTAATTAAGACTTAATTAAGACAATTAGTGATCGCCTGTTAAAGAACGACACTGCAGTCGATGAATCATTAAGGCCCTAATCTTGCTGGAATTTTGCATCAAACGTAAGACTAGCTGAGATGAGCGCATGAGCGGATGCATCCGTCGTGTTTACAACCAGGTTGCTACATGAACAGTTAGCATTCATACCCTTCGACATCAGCTGAGGGAGACTGCTGAGTTGAATGATATTCATTAGTTGATCTCCCCAACGTTGTTGAAGTTTTCGTGACTTAATGTTTCTGCAGGGTGGGGTAACCGCCTCAGACGCGTTGTTATAGTCGAACTATTTTTCCTTGTTTGTTAATCTGCAAAGCGCATCTTATTGTCTTCATCATCCATTTCCTTTGCGCTACTTATTGAGCATGGAACCACCACTAGGGCCCTTGCAGGAAGCCTGCACCAAGCATCCACATGTGTTTGTGGCGATGGTTTATGTGGTAAATTGTTACATGATGATATTGCCAGCCTCATACACAACCTCATATTAGTCGTCTTATATGACATGCCTTGAGGAAACATGTTGATAGCATTACAAGGCAGTTCTTTATTCTGGAATCCACAAGGAAAGAGAGCCAGAGGTAGATCAAAAAACACCTGGAGAAGAGAACTGGATACAGAGGTGAAAATGATGAAGAAAACATGGAAAGAACTTGAGCAGATGGCACAGGACAGGAAGACTTGGCATGTGTTTGTTGAAGGCCTATGCTCCTCGGGGAGCTAAAGTGTATTGATTGATTGTTTGATTGATTGATATGATACGCCATAGGATTGTGTAGTCTTATTCCTTCTTTGTGTCATAAAAATGGGAATTCCCAGTGCGTACGTCATACTGTATCTTGCCTTTTGTCATCTGCTGGAGTTGTTGAGTTATTTCTTGTCATGATTAAAAATGACACGCAGGTATGCACATAATATCAAATGTATACTTACCATCATTTCGAATACAACGGCGTCATCACCGTAAAGATATTGACTCATTTTCAATCATTTGTGAAAAAAAATCCGATGCTGAATTTCCTTGATCTCGCCTCCGTCTCTCTTGTGTCTCTCCAGCCGTTCAAGGCGCCATTCTGTGTCAGCGTGAAATGAATGACCCCTTCTGGAAAAATAAGTAAGACTGTATGTACCTATTTGTTTGGGGGACTAGTGCTACAACATATCTGGAAACATATTTGGCTTGAAAGACCACAGTTTTGTTAATGTGAAACAATTTTTGTAAGTTTTGTTGTCGTTTCTTTTTTTGTGTTCTTATTTTTGTGGTTTTGTGTTTTTTTTTGGCTGGTGGTATGTTTAGTTTGGTTATTTTGTTATTTTTCTGGGTTTTTTTTTTCTATTTTTTCTTTTTTTTTTAATTGGGGTTTTTTGTTTTTTGGTTGGTATTATTGTTGGTGTTTGGTTTCATTTCCATTTCTTCTCTCGCATGGTTACAATTACGTCATATTATTAATAAAAGCTGCGCCGTTCACTAAGCGTGCATTATCATGCTAAATTGTCAATGCATTCAGCCGTATCTCCAAAAATAATGGGCATACGCCTGTGTGTAAAGGCATCACGTAACAACACACATTGGGATCTTCGCCAGTGCTACGGAGTTGGTGCACTGTGCTGAGATCCTCCTTGCGTGATATAAGGGAGGACATCGGAGAACGGATGGAGTTGTCCGTGTGCAATGAATATGGTCCTTAAAACCAAACCAAGTAGATTTTAAGAATAAAAAAACATAAAATGAAGGCATGGAAAATCTCAGTAAAAGACATGACGTAAGATCAAAAACTAAGACATAGCAATGCTGGGGAAAATATGGACGATTAAAAGGAAAAAAAATATAGTAGAATGTGTAAACAGAGCGGCAGTGATGGTAAACAAACAGTACGTGACACAGGCAGAAGATAATTATGACGTCAATAAACAAACTCAAACATGCGTTAAACAGACAAGGATAGCAGAAGTCGTTAGATAATGGGGCGGAAAAGGTGGGGGGAGGAATGTTACTTTCTAAATGTTATTGGAATTATAACATTCTATATGCATGTCATGTCCGTCATTGAGAGGATGGCGGAGAAAAAGAAAGAATGTGTCGAGGATGAAGATAACAAAAAGGAAAGAGGGGAGAGGAACGAGACAGCGACAATGAAGACGAGATTTTAAAAAGAAGATAAAAATAAATGGAAAAAGAACTGGAAGTAGTAGATGAAAAAAAGAATGTAAGCCTAAAGTTGAAAAGCGTAGGTCCCATAGAAGTCACAGAATATGGCGTATAACCTAGACTTAGAAAAAAACGAACAGAAAATTATAATTACGTACATGTTTGGAATGACGAAAGTGGGTAAACTTTTATCGACTTCGTATTAAGTAACTTCATCGATTTTGTAGGAAGTAGATTCATCGTCTTCAAATGTAGTAAATTCATCGTCTTCGAATGTAGTAAATTCATCGGGTTGTATGTAGTAAATTTTTTGGCTTTGTAAGTAGTAAATTCATCAGGTTTGTATGTAGTAAATTTATCGGGCTTGTATGTAGTAAATTTATCTGTTTTGTATGTTGTGATTTCATCAGCTTGGGTGTAGTAACCACATTTGCTTTGTAGGTAGAAAATTTATCGGCCTTGTGTGTATGTCGTATGGTGTTTATTGGGGCAACTACAACAGTAGTTTTCGCCGGAAATAGCCTATGAAATATTATGAAGAAGGTCTCCAGAAATTGGCTCGTTAAGAAAGAATAGAGACCTATTCGAGATAAGGACAAGAAGAAGAGAATGCGAATGCTTTACAGTGGACAGTGTTTTCTAGTGAATTATGGAAAGAGTTCTGTTTCCCCATGACCTTAGCTTCTGCCCTTAGATCCCGTAACAGAAAGAGCCCTCAACCTCATCTGAATGTAGAAATTTATCTATAAGTAAATATTTAGCACCGACAGCACGAGTAAAGCATTAACGAACTAGATAATGATCAAACGATTATTGGGTTTATTAATTAAATATCTACACATATAGGGTTAGTAGTAATTAGAACGTGATGATGGTGAACGACGATTCACACAAAAACACACCGATGAGATATTAATATTGTAGTTAGTTAAATGAAGAATGAACCTATGTGAAGCGAAATGATGATGTGATATGATACTTGTTACCAAAATGATGAGTAATCTACACAGTCCATGTATCTCTAAATGCTCCACCCGGGTAGGATGGTTCCCATGTATGCATATAATGTCCAAGGTAGTTATAAGTTATGTTGAGTGGGTTTTCTCTAAGACGAGGATGTTCTGATGAGAACTTTTGTGAGAACGTTGACGATATACAGTCCTTCAATGTTTGACAATATCTCTGTAGCGTTGATAAAAAGTTGACATTTGTCGTACGAAAAATGTCAGTTGTCTATCTCCGAAGGGTACAGCCAGACTGGAGATCGTCACGGAATAATCTTGGTATGTAGACTCATCAACTTGAGTATGTACGCTGGATTCTTAAGATACACTTTGGAGTAAGCTGCACTTGAAATCTGTATATCCGACTCAACTTGTGACTATGGAGTCTGCTTCATAAAATGCGCTTAAGAGTGCGTTGCACTTGGTATAAATATGAGAATCAATTTGTAAATATAGAATCTTGATTCTCAAAATGCGCCCGTGTGAGTGAGTTGAACTTGATATTTGAATATGTAATCAACTTGTAAATATGGAATCTTAATTCTCAAAATGTGCTCTTGTTAAAAGGTGAATACAAATGCTGCGACCACCTTGTAAACGTGGGCGAGAATACTTCCTTCTTAACTGAGAAAGTTAAGGATGTCCTAAAGGCGAATTCTGCTATCCAGATGAACACTGTGCTAGTTTCTTTCTGGTTAGACGTTCAACGTGTTCGATGTTGGACTCCTTTTTCCCTTTCGCGAATTCCTTTAAGAACACTATAAATTCCAGATACATGAATTTCAATATCCACACAGGAATGAACACGTGTAATAATACTAGGGATCTGGGAAATATTCTACACCACGCTGTACTGAAACTGTACTCATCTCTGATGAACTCTGCAGTATATTATATTCCTAAATAGCCCATATGTTCCCAAATCTTGCCTGTGACGTGAAACTCGGCCTCTAAACCAATAGCGAGGCATCCATCTTGTGGCTCAGACTTTGGATCTCTCTTGTCCTCTGTCAGTCTAAAAGTGGGTAGGCTCTTCGCCACAAACGTTCAAATACCGTGCGGCATGGCAAATCGGAGTTTGACAATTGGCTGGCCAATGCAAAAAAATTACCCGCCCTCTATCTGTCACAAAGCCCCCCGCGTCAACTTTGTTTACCCATGCATGCAGCGACCCTTAATTTCCCTGTTTCGTGCCTAAGATTCCTATCCTTCTACCGTCGGCTACCATCTGGAAACAAAGGTGGTAGTCCGTGTCACGGGCCTTTTGAAGTCCCACGCACAGAGTCTATTGTTTGTGTGCGTCCATTGTATTGTGCGCGATGACCGTCGTGTGTTTAAATAGCGGCTTAGCCATGAATAGACTACCATGTGGTGTCAGCCGCGTGTCTTCCAAACTATTCAATACTCCAAGGTGGTATATCTGACGATATCTGCACAGGGACCTACGTATCAAAATAAATCGTTGTTTCCCAAGATGTGTTTCCATGTGTGTTTCCCAAGATTATGATGAAACCAGATGTGTTTAACAATGTGGGAACCTGAATAAAAGGAGTGTTAAGTTACACTTTAGATACAAGTCGCGAGTAATACAGATTACAGTTTAAAATCCAGTGGTGATTAAAGATTACTTGAATAAAGATGAAAGAGCAAATGTGGTTGAAAATTAAATAAAAGAGAGATGATGGGAAAGACAACGATAAGACCTGGCGCTCGTTTATCACAGTGTAGTAAATTCATCAGCTTTGTATGTAGTAAATGTATCGGCCTTGTGTGTAGTAATTACATATGGGAATGACCAAAGCTACATTCAACAACAGGAGACGAACATTAACATCCTGTGATGAGTTGTCTCAGAATACCTGTATATTTTCTCACCATTAGGACCGCCCCTTTCGTATCTTTGATTTTTGCCTCCTCCTCTCTTCTATTTTCTAGTGTCTACTGAATACATTCCAGACTCCGGCCTGGTCAGTCTTAAATTAAACAGCCCGTAGCCCTCTCCCTCACGTATATTTGCTTCGGCTACACAGATGCGACATAAATTATTTTTATTCTGGCAATGTCTTTTGAATCAGGGAAAATGGAACCCGAGTAAGTCGAAATGCCTTTTTACATCATTGGTCTGTTCACCTCATGGAACCCATTTTGGCCAGGACACTAATAAGCGGGCCTCTCGCTACTTCCCTGATCAACCGAGCTAGAAATCTTTCATCTCGGGTGGCAGGAAAAATTTCCTGGCTTCCCGACTTCTTTGTCCCCAGTCTTTCTCGCTGCTTGTTCATCCAGTGTCTGCCAGATGTGGGGCGATCTATGGCAGAGCGTGGCTATTTAATCTCGGCTCAAGCAGTACTTGTTGTTTGTTGTTCCAGAGTGCAGATGAACTTTCATCTGCAGAGTGGAATTAGTGTTACTAAGCCTTATACCAGTTGCATATTAGAAAGTAATATTTCTTGTTATTTCGGTAAGCGTACTTAGTTATAAAATAGCTGCGCCAGCTTTAAACTTGTAAATAACCACGAGTCAATTTTCTTAAAGTTATTTTCCGTAACGATGGTGTATTTTAATATTAATAATTTTCCCACCAGACAAATCACTAGGTATTAATTTTTACACCGGACGGTGTATAATTGTGTTATTTAATTTAATTTTTCTACCAGTTAGGTAGTTTCCTTCTGTGAGGAACAGTTTCAGCTCGAATTTTACAAGCCCCTCATCTGAAGGTGATTCAGCAAAATATTACTTTAATATCTCTGTAAGTATGTGTATTGTTTTCTTTTATGAGTCACATGGGTGCAGATATAACATTCACTCAATAATGATTAACTCAACTCTAGCTTTATAATTACGTTAAAGCATGTTTAATAATCAGTTATTGGTTTAACAAGGTAAATACATTGTTACTTGATCAAAACAAAACAATTAGAATTGTCTTCATCGGAGGATCTTAGTTTTTGGTGAATGAGAGAAAAAAATAATCCGTTAGTGTTGCTTGTGTTCTACTTAGCTGCCGGGGTCGTGTCAGTTTGAGCCTGGTACCGTCACTGCTGGTTCCTCGTACGTTTTGGACTGTTCCTTCTCTTCAGGAGTCGAATGTTTTAGCAGCAGCATGTCCTTTGCAGCAAGGCCAGATTAATTACTAAGTTTGCTTCGTTACGTGTCCTCCAGACCCCTTTGTTGTCGGTGTCTAGTGTTGACTTCAGGCAACTGGTATCAAAAACTGAAAGGAAACAAATGTCCCTTCTAAATATCGGGTCTCCTGATATAAACATCAGGCGACATCCGCTTCCATCACCATTTCATCTTCCTCAGAATTGTTACCCGTATCCCTGCGCATTACATCTAAACTCTTTGAGTTAGATGAAAGTGTTTTTGGACAGCAGAACACGATATATGAAACACTATATACACATATAAATATACACATAAAATTTACCAAAATGTTGACATAATAAATGTACACAAAAGACCATTATCCATATGTTATTATGGTGGTGTTATCACCTAGTGTGATGCGTGAGGTCAGCTGTGAAGGCTCCTGAGATAATTGTAGCTGTGAATATACAGAAGGCCCTTTCGTGCTACCACTTTATGACCTCACACATATCTTTTTTTTACTAATGAATGTGGCTACGTTAAAATCTAGGGTACTGAATGCAATGTGTTGTATGGACATATACACACACACACAGATATTAATTAAGTCTAATACTATCAATAAAATTTATAACACAATGAACTAAATTCAGCTGGTTAAATTTAGAATAGAAAATCTTTTTTTAAATTTATTTGTTCTGAACCAAGGTTTTATTTTTGGCCAGAACTTATGCAAAGATTTTGAAATTTATGAATGAATGGCATGAATAAATGGCATGTTAAATGAAAGATGTTTACATATGCAATCTTCAAGATTAATTATAGTATTACTGTTCGTAATGTTAATTTTCCTGGGAAAACTATGAATGGATGTGCTGTTGGGGTGGCTTCATCCCTCCCTGTTTATGCCTACACAGCATTGTCCATTAATGATGGAAGGAAATGGGATGCTTCAGTAGTAAATTCTCTTGGGTGCTAGTTTTATGAAGTTGGTGTAAGTTCAGCAGGCCAGCTAGCCTACTTAACTTTGCCAGATTTGTTCTGGTGCTGGAATATGATGGCCCCACCTCTCCGTGCTTGAGCAATACACAGATGTTCTGTCGAAATGTACCCTGCACGGGTCCTCACTTCAATTATTAATCAGCATTTGACACCACCTTAGTGTCAAGATCGAACTCACAGCTCTGAAATAAAGTATTGGTTTTTGCTCAGAACCTTACCTAATAAGCCACTTCTACACATAACAAATTACAATAACACCACATAAACAGGGTCAGTTCTCTCTGACCAGACAGCACATCTTACCTAGTTGGTTTCGCATAGGGTAAGTTTCCCCAGTCTACAGATTCTGAAATAGGTGCATTATCTCACTGCCATAGAATAGGATAGGTGATATGATTCACTGTTCTCAACACTTGATCACCCCCTTCCTAAACCTTGCTGTAGTTTATATATTGTTTGTCCCTAGACCCTGAACTAGGGCGGGGGGGGTCCAGAGCGAATCCTTACTTGTTTGTAAGGCTAGATTTCGATATGGCAGTATCAAATCACTCGAACATTAAACAATATTCAAAATATACAAAGAAATAATTTCAATCTTACCAGATTATGAATAAAGAACACAGAAATGCTAGCAAAACTCAGCTGAGCTGCTGGCTATAGTATGGCGTCCCTGAACTTATTTCAATTTATTTCATTTGGAAATCACCACACTTGAAATTTACTGTGTCTATCACTGGACAACTATTGAGGAATGGCAAAAAAGCTCGTCTGAGCGCGGATAATATGATTGTCTGTGGCCAATCAATGCCTTGGTTTTTTTTTTAAATTCAAATTTCCTACACTAAAGTCATTTCAGTCATGCTTCAGTCAAGTATGGATTTTTATCTGTTAGTCTGTCCGTCTCTACTTGCGTTTTTTACAAAAACGTACTTGATTTTTTGAACAAACCTTTCTCTCCCCTCCAAAATTTTGTCGTTAAAAGTTATTTTTAGACACAGCTTCCACCAATATCCCTTCTCTTCCATGCTAAGTAGATTTAAACACCTGCGTCACGAGATCGCGATTTTGTGTGCAAATAGGGACACTTTNGATTCANTGNAGTCTTTCGCTGTTGTGAACAACACTGTCTTTTGTCATTATTTTCATTATTATCTATCCGTCTGTAAAATTAAAAGCATATTATTTCACTGCTCAGAATGGGCCATCCGGCCAGCTAATTTTTTATTTTTTAACATTAATAAATTTTGTTACTTTTTAAATTTTGTAATATTTCAATACTGCAAATTCAAAAAATTAAATGATTCAATATATAAATCCCAGGCGTCCCTTTGTCGAAGTTATTTATTTCAATTTTTTAGCCGCTCCCTGAATTCAATTTGTTATTTTGTTTCTATCACTGACAATCTTTTGAGAATCGGCAAAAAAAGCGTCCAATTTTTGCTCCCCCCCCCCCCCCAATTGATTTTTTATCATCCTTTTCCAGGTTCATTTCCTTTTGATAAAGTCCGTTTTCCTTTTCTGGTATTTTTTCTTTTTTCTGTCCGTCCACCTACTTGCCCCCCCATCCCACCCCCCCCCCCCCCCCCGGTCCACGTTGATCATGTAGACCTTCCCCCAATTCCCCCCCTCCATCCTAACCCCCTCACCCCCCCCCCCCCCCCCCAAAATAGCGGGGATTTTTTTGATTAATTGCCCACTTAACCCCCCATCCCCCCCCCCCCCCCCGCCCCCCCCTAAAATTTTTTAAAATATTATCTTTCCCCCCGGCCAATTCCCATCCCCCCTAATTTTCCCCCCCCCTAACCCTGCAATATTAAGAAAAGGATTACTTTTTAAATTTTGTAATATTTCAAGCCCCCCCGTTTTTCCCCTGAATTCAAATCCCCTTGGTATCCCCCCCCCCCCCCCCCCCACCCCCCCCCCCCCCCCCCCCCCCCCCCCCCCCCCCCCCCCCCCCCCCCCGCCCCCCCCCCCCACCCCCCCCCCCCCCCCCCCCCCGCCCCCCCCCCCACCCCCCCCCCCCCCCCCCCCCCTTCCCCCCTACTTTTCATTTTTTTTTTTTTTTTTTTTTTTTTGATCCGCCGTTCTCATCCCTCCAAATGGTAACCGTTTTGATTTCCCGTCTAACAAGTCAATTTTTATGGAGGGTGATGACCCGCGGTCAGGGCGATCATGTACTATCAGCAGCTTACGCATTATGTTTTTATCCTTACATTTTATCCTTTGGAGATATTTTTACGTTGTATCACTTGTTAATTTTATGACACATCTCCCCACTTGAAAACATGCCTACGGCAAGTTCTAAAACCAGTGATACACATAGATAAAATCTCTCCTCCCGTCTGCCATTACTCTAATTTTGATCACAGGGGTGCCGACTGAGGAAATCTGCACCGACATTCAATTTGCCTGGGATATATTGGATACTAAACTGATAAGGTTGAAGTAATAAAGACCACCTCAGCAATCTTGCGTTTTCATGCTTAGCCTGAGATAAGAATACGAGAGGCTGATGATCCGTCTCCACCACAAAAGTCCTACCATACAGATAGATTTGAAACTTCTTTATTGCCCAGATTAACGCTAAACATTCTTTTTCGCTTGTGGAGTATCCTTGTTCCGCCTTATTCAATTTGCGGCTTGCATAAGCGACTGGTTTCAGTTCCCCATCAGGTGAAGATGATCTTTGCAACAAAGCCCCTCCGAGTCCTACATTACTTGCATCGGTTCTTAAGACAAAGTCCTGTGTCAAATCAGGCAGTTTGAGAATAGGCCTGCTAGTGAGTTTTTCCTTTAACTCTTGGAACGCTAGTTCACATTGTGCAGTCCAAATAATTTTATCTGGAAGTCCCTTGCGAGTCAGATCAGTCAGAGGAGCACAAATAGCGTTTAAATTTTTGATGTATTTCTGATAAAATCCGCATAACGACACGAATGATCGCACGTCCTTTTTTTGTTTGTGGTCTAGGTGCTCTCTGCAGTTTTTCCAAGTTCTTGGGGTCAGGGGTCATGTTACCCTGATATACAGTGTGTCCCAAGAATTCCAACTCTTTGCATCCAATACAACATTTTGTTGGCCTAGCAGTTAAGTTCGCCTCCCGAAGTCTATTAAATAACATTTCTAGAGCTTCAATGTGTTCTTCAAATGTCTCTGTGGCGACGAGAATATCATCCATGAAATTCGTGATACATGGGTTATTCAGGGGATCCAACAATTTGCGCATCATCCTTGAAAATACACTCGGAGCATTTTTCAGTCCGAATGGTAGCATATTGAATTCATAATGTCCATCCGAAGTGCTAAAAGCCAAATAAGGTCTCACTTCAGGCTTCACTGGGATCTGGTAATAGCCTTTACTAAGATCCACCTTTGAAAAGTATTTTGCCTTGTTCAGTTTGGCAAATAACTGTTTTGTGTCTGGTAATGGATCCACTTGTCCTTCTGTGACAGCATTCAGTTTCCTGTAATCTATGCACAGTCTGTGTTCCCCAGAAGGTTTTCTCAACAAAACGACACTAGAACTAAAAGATGATTCACTGTGCGAAATAATCCCCTCCTTCAACAAATACTCTATTTCTTCCTTCAATGCCTTCTCCTTCGCGAACGGAATAGAATAGGCTCTCAGACAGATTGGGTTTGAGTCTACCAGTTTCATGTCATACTGTAGCAAATTTGTATGGCCTGGTTTATCTGTTAATACATCTGTATGTTCCTCCAGAACCTGTTGAACTCTCTCCCTCTGGTTTTTAGTCAGGTGCTTACTGACTTTTACCTGTGCTGCTGTTTCACAAGGATGTAATGGGTATTCATGTGAGGTGAGTGGTTCCTTTTGCATCTGGGTTGCAATAGCCAAGGTCAATAAGGGGGTGCTTTCCTGGAGTGGTCTGTCCAGATACTTCTTTAATAAGTTTACATGATAAACTTTCTCCTTCCCCTTTTTGTCAATTTTATAGTTTGTTCTAGACACCTTCTCTAGAACCGTATATGGACCTTGCCAACCAATTTGTAATTTATTCTGGCTACCGGGTAGTAGAAGAAGCACCTTCTCTCCCACAGCTAGTTCTCGGTCCTTTGCCTTCCTATTAAAATATGCTGCATGTTTCTTCCTGGCTTGTTTCAAATTATCATTTGCCAGTTTCCATCCAGCTTTCAAACGAGTGGTCAGTTCGTTCACATATTGATAAGATGAGGTAACAGGTTCTTCCGCCTTCTCATCCGTCCAGGTCCTTAATAAAGTTACATCTGGATCTTTAATTTATCATACTTATTTTTCATGCAACCCATCGGGTCCCGTCCATTAGAAGCTTTATAATGAGGACTTTTCTTCCTAGAATCATCACTCACAAATCGACCACTACCAATTTTTTTCTGGGGTTTGTCTCCCCACTTTAGATTGCTTATGAGAGATCTTCGCTCTCTTGTCTGTTCTTCCAGTTTATATAAGTCTGACCGAGGGATTGTCATCTTATCCTGGGTAAAATTTCTTCTTTGTACTCTTCGCATAGTGGCCATGTTAATCCATTCAAGTGAAGACTGGGTGTGAAAAGGGGGCTCCCATTCCACTTTGTCTACCCAAGTATAATTAGTTTTCCTTTCAGGCCTAAAGTTGCCCCGTGGCGTTTCTAGGTCCTGCACATATTTTCCCTTTGTGGGTGTTCCCTCATGAAATACGCCACATGCTTCTACAAAGTTTTCAACATCGACATTTACGTCGGGCCAATAGTATTTTCGAGCAATCTTTTGGCAGATGGTACCGACTTTCTCATGGTCACCATCTTTTCCAACATGTAAGCTCCTTATTAAGTTTGCCCTATATATCTTGGGAAGAACTAACTGTCCGTGACCAGTGGATCTAGTTCCTGTCTTCCTATATAATAATCTGTTCTTCACAAAGTACTCTCCCTTGCTTGGAGGTGTGTGGCCTTTGGGCAATTTTTTAAAACATGGCTTGAGTGTCCTATCCTCAGCCTGCGCCTTTCTCATCTCCTCTGGATGAGCATTTATAGGTTCACCTTCTTCCTCCTTCTTCTGTGACCTGGTCTGCACTGTCGCCATGATCACAGGTTTCTCGGGATTCCTCAAGAAGACGTATCTACACCCCAATATCAGAGGGTAGATTGGTTCATCTATCACTGCTGCTCTGATTTCTCCTTCCACATAGCGAGTTTTCACCGTTATCCTTGCGATGGGAAGTGTCATGAGTGGTATGTCCTTGGTCGCCCCTTGTATTTCCACTGTTTCTGTGGTATACTGACTTGGGTCTACTAGGCTAGACTTCACAACTGAATCATAATCCAAACCTGTATCATAAAGGCACCTTATGGTGACCCCATTACAAATAACATCCTCACAAACTGGGGGGTGATAAGGTTCCTGTTGTCCATTAGGATTAACCTTTAATCTTTGCGTCCCCGACTTCATTGCAGCAATGTTTGAAGGTTTCCTTCTACAAAATTCGGTGTTATGGTTATCCTTCTTGCACCATTTACACCATCTTTTTCCTTGGTTCAACGGTTTTCTTTCATTGAACTTTTGGTCATTGAACTGTGAGTTTCTGTCGCGATAGTCATTTCTTGGCCGCTCAAAGTTTGTCCTACTTTTATTTCCCTGCTCTCTATTATCAAATTTATTAAATTGCTGTGGAGCTTTAAAATTATCTATGTGCTTCTTTTTAGCACCACTTACCTCTGCCTGGGCTGCCTGATACCTCTCAGCGACATTTAAAACCTCTCCCAACTTCTCTGCACCTTGTTCCATGAGAAATTTTCTCATGTCTGGAGCCATGGACTCTCTCAATTGCTCAATCATGATCATTTCTTTAAGATCTTGGGTCTTCCCCAGAGCAGTCCATTTCTCCAAATAGGTTTCCAGTCTAGCAGAGAATTGGTGGTATGTCTCCCCAGACAACAGTTTGGCATTTCTAAATTTCTTACGATAAAATTCACCATTCTTCTCGTACCTTAATAACAAAGCCTGCTTTAACATGTCATAATTGTCTTGGTCTTCCCTGTTCATTTTAGCAAAGACTTCATAAGAAGTACCTCTCAGTCCCTGTGATAGCTTTAAACTCCACCTCTCTCTCTCTAACCCATATGTAGTAGCTAATAACTCAAAACGTCCTAGGTACCCCTCTATGTCATCGTCTTTTTCAACAAAATGGTCTAAATGAAACCCCATAGCTGAGTTTGAGGCTCCCAGACTGGGCGTAGCATCTGAGGCAAAAGGGCTGGCACCATTTTCAGGAGCCTGGCCTTGTAATTCCAGCTCCCTTAGTCGTAATTCGTGCTCCCTTTGCAACCTTCTATCTTCTGCCTCCCTTTCGGCAGTCAATCTTTTTTTTTCTTCTGCCTCCCTTTGCTGTCGTTTGTCTTCTGCCTCAATCTGCAGCCTCTTAATTTCTCTATCCGCCTCAATTTGTAACCTCTTCTCTTCAGCTACCTTTCTATCTTCCCTTTCAATATATTTATCACATTCAGCCGTTACGTATTGAATTAAAATCTGACCATCCATTCCCATCTCCTTTGCGGTCAGCACAGCAGCTGATCGGAATTTTGCTAGCTCCGCCATACTTTTTAGACAATATAATAATATACAAGATAAATCTCTAACCAGTAAATACACTAAGTACTTCTTATGACTATAGTCTAACTAATTCTAACTAACCAGTTAACTAATTAATTATTACTGGCTGTGAAGATTCACCAACTTCTAATTGCCCTTTTAATTTAAAGGGACACTTTTAATTTTAAGGGAATTTTACAATTTTGTTCCCCTAATTTTATTTCTCCCACCAGGAGATCCTTATATTACTGTTTATGCTAATTATCCCTGGACAAGACCCCAATATATGTAGTGGATTTTGATGGTATAGTATGGTGGTGTTATCACCTAGTGTGATGCGTGAGGTCAGCTGTGAAGGCTCCTGAGATAATTGTAGCTGTGAATATACAGAAGGCCCTTTCGTGCTACCACTTTATGACCTCACACATATCTTTTTTTACTAATGAATGTGGCTACGTTTTTTTTTTTTTTTTTTTTTTTGCGTTCGCCCGCTAATACTCGAGGCGAAATCTCAGGTTATTATTTTATGTCTAACCTGACATTGATTTTACGTGAGTATCCCTTTATTTCTTGTACAGAGACAGGTGTCCCTCGCCATTCAGGCAAATACTCGCCGATTTCGGAGGTACCCATTGCAGCTGGGTCGGCTCAGGAGCCGCCAGTCCCTGGTCGACGACACTCCTTCAAATGTCCTCGCCAGGTCTCGAGTTAATCCAGTCCAAATCCCGGTCGACGAAAAATCCTCAATTGCCGTCGCCCGGGTTTGATCCTGTATCACCCGGTCGCCAGAGCGGTGTTGTAACCACTACGCTAGCGCGGCTCCCTGTGGCTACGTTAAAATCTAGGGTACTGAATGCAATGTGTTGTATGGACATATACAAACACACACAGATATTAATTAAGTCTAATACTATCAATAAAATTTATAACACAATGAACTAAATTCAGCTGGTTAAATTTAGAATAGAAAAATCTTTTTTTAAATTTATTTGTTCTGAACCAAGGTTTTATTTTGGCCAGAACTTATGCAAAGATTTTGAAATTTATGAATGAATGGCATGAATAAAGGGCATGTTAAATGAAAGATGTTTACATATGCAATCTTCAAGATTAATTATAGTATTACTGTTCGTAATGTTAATTTTCCTGGGAAAACTATGAATGGATGTGCTGTTGGGGTGGCTTCATCCCTCCCTGTTTATGCCTACACAGCATTGTCCATTAATGATGGAAGGAAATGGGATGCTTCAGTAGTAAATTCTCTTGGGTGCTAGTTTTATGAAGTTGGTGTAAGTTCAGCAGGCCAGCTAGCCTACTTAACTTTGCCAGATTTGTTCTGGTGCTGGAATATGATGGCCCCACCTCTCCGTGCTTGAGCAATACACAGATGTTCTGTCGAAATGTACCCTGCACGGGTCCTCACTTCAATTATTAATCAGCATTTGACACCACCTTAGTGTCAAGATCGAACTCACAGCTCTGAAATAAAGTATTGGTTTTTGCTCAGAACCTTACCTAATAAGCCACTTCTACACATAACAAATTACAATAACACCACATAAACAGGGTCAGTTCTCTCTGACCAGACAGCACATCTTACCTAGTTGGTTTCGCATAGGGTAAGTTTCCCCAGTCTACAGATTCTGAAATAGGTGCATTATCTCACTGCCATAGAATAGGATAGGTGATATGATTCACTGTTCTCAACCCTGATCACCCCTTCCTAAACCTTGCTGTAGTTTATATATTGTTTGTCCCTAGACCCTGAACTAGGGCGGGGGGTCCAGAGCGAATCCTTACTTGTTTGTAAGGCTAGATTTCGATATGGCAGTATCAAATCACTCGAACATTAAACAATATTCAAAATATACAAAGAAATAATTTCAATCTTACCAGATTATGAATAAAGAACACAGAAATGCTAGCAAAACTCAGCTGAGCTGCTGGCTATAGTATGGCGTCCCTGAACTTATTTCAATTTATTTCATTTGGAAATCACCACACTTGAAATTTACTGTGTCTATCACTGGACAACTATTGAGGAATGGCAAAAAAGCTCGTCTGAGCGCGGATAATATGATTGTCTGTGGCCAATCAATGCCTTGGTTTTTTTAAATTCAAATTTCCTACACTAAAGTCATTTCAGTCATGCTTCAGTCAAGTATGGATTTTTATCTGTTAGTCTGTCCGTCTCTACTTGCGTTTTCACAAAAACGTACTTGATTTTTGAACCAACCTTTCTCTCCCCTCCAAAATTTTGTCGTTAAAAGTTATTTTTAGACACAGCTTCCACCAATATCCCTTCTCTTCCATGCTAAGTAGATTTGAACACCTGCGTCTCGAGGTCGCGATTTTTTGTGCAAATAGTGACACTTTTGATTCAATGCAGTCTTTCGCTGTTGTGAACAACCCTGTCTTTTGTCATTATTTTCATTATTATCTATCCGTCTGTAAAATTAAAAAACATATTATTTCACTGCTCAGAATGGGCCATCCGGCCAGCTAATTTTTATATTCCTAACATTAATATTAAGAAAAGTTACTTTTTAAATTTTGTAATATTTCAAGCATCTGCGTTTAGCCGCTGAATTCAAATCAAAGGCTTGGTATCGCAAAAGCGTCCAATAAATGACTGTGGCGTATCATATCCAGGGTCCCTTCTGTCGAGTTCCTTACTTTATGTCAACTTGGGGAACGTGACTTTTTTCCTCCGTTCCCCCCCCCTCCCCCCCCCCCCCCCCAATTGCGTCTCCTTAGCCTTGCTAGTCTCACGCAATTTTTTCCAGTCATATTTTTTTTTTCCTTTTGATCCGCCGTTCTCATCCCTCCAAATGGTAACCGTTTTGATTTCCCGTCTAACAAGTCAATTTTTATGGAGGGTGATGACCCGCGGTCAGGGCGATCATGTACTATCAGCAGCTTACGCATTATGTTTTTATCCTTACATTTTATCCTTTGGAGATATTTTTACGTTGTATCACTTGTTAATTTTATGACATTTGTATATTTACAAATAGCCGATTTAATACTCAACTAAGTTTTAACAGCTTAAAAAAATTGGATAATCTTTAACAGAAAATACTCATCATCATATTATGGTGTGGTGTTTTATGTAAGAAGTCACTTGGCAGCTTTTAGGTTTGACTTAGCTGCAAATTTTGGTTTCTGCTCCCGTTGGGTTTTTTGGGTTCTGTGCAGATAGGTCACTGGTGTTCTCGCGTCTCTGGTCAAGATTAAAGGCGCAGCACGTTCCAAGTAAGATCAGGGGGTAACTGCAAAGCTGGTCTCGCGTCTCTAAGACCCTCTGATGATGGTGTCTATCGATGTCAGGCCACTTCTACCCTCACTTTGTTCCAGAGATTAGTACCCTCACTAGTACCACCAACTAGTCAGTGGCGTATTCTCTATGTGTGCTGTGAGTGCTGCGCACACCTATGCCCGAAGGAAAATAAAAATTTAATTTATTATTCTATAAAATATTTCTCTTCTAAAGTTCTGCTTTCGGATCGATTGCATTAGGATAACGGATTTTCCCGCATAGAATCTACGAGTATATCTAGTTTCAGTTTCCCAGACGCGTTTTATAGTGCAGTTTTTATTGGTTGGTTACAATCACCCGAAGTTTCTCGGGTAATTCCGTCACAATGCGTGCTGTCCCTTTCGAATTCACGTCTGAAGATTGGTTTGTGTGGATCGGGGTCATGGCCAGATACGTCAATACAATACGAACATGCGTGCGGTGGTCTTGCAGCTCTCGGGGTTGTAAAAATCGGCTGTGTCCGTCCAGTGTTTTTTGTGATTAATTTTTGTTAGTTGCCGGGAATGCAGATTATAACAGTGACAGTGAGTTTCAAGTTGTAAGTTAATTAGTATTTCGGAGATAATTGACGTATACCCCTAATAACTATCGTTGCGTAGTTGAATATAGTTGGTTTTTAAATTAGGAGGGGAAGAAGTTAAATAGTAGGCGTACATATTCATTTAAGTAGCAGCACGACTAGCTCGCATTACCAGGATACGCCACTGCAACTAGTATGGTAAAAAAATAGAAACTAATACCCTCTGAGTATTGAGTTTCCAGACACATACTTATGTGTCTATTTCACCATGTCATCTACCTCAGACTTTACTCTCGACGAGAATTAAGCTTAATCCCTCGAGAGAAAACTTTTTTTACATTTAAATTGAATAGCTTTAGATTTACTTTACATTCAAATGAAAAGGTTCAAAGTATAGATAGAATATGTTTACATTTACATCTACACTGGTTGGAAAATGTTCACAATATAGAATGAATATGTTTTCATTTACATGAAAGCGTTAAAACGCTTGAAAACTTGCATTAATTTTAAAGTGAATATGTTTACGAGTACATCGAAATTTTACACTGGTTTGTAAATGTAAATATTATAGTTAGAATGTACATCATTTCTTTCATCTTTTCCCTCACTGCTCCATATGGAACTTGAGACTACCTATGCTTTTTAATTCTCTTTAAGAAACTAGCAATAAAGCAGTCACCAGCCCTTGCAGTGGTGGTTCAGGAAATTATCCTTCTATATGCTGAGGTTGCCAGCCTCAAATGACTTGGAAATCCACTAGCAATTTTCACATATTAATATTCACATGGCAATATATACATATTAGTTCACATGTTAGTGATGAAAATTATAGTATGTAAAATATACAATTTAAGCCAATCTTGGCTCACAGACTGTTTGCTCAGAGGAATAAAGGCACTTGACTATGACTCTTACACGTTTCTGGGGTGTTGTTATATTAATAATGAATTCCCACTATGGTTCCGTGTGTTCAATTTCCTCAGATCCCGGTTTTCCTTATTAAAATGGTTTTCCTGGGCTCTTTAAGTCCTTCAAAATGTTCCACAAAGTTCGGTCTGATATATTTGAAATCTGATTCTAACTCTGGCAGTCTGATGGTCTTCTTGGCACGAGTGAATTTTCACAGTGAACTAGACTTGCAAAAAAAATGTCACATTATATTGCAAGTTTTCTGCCCCCGCTTTTCAGGGCTGTAGGGACAAACGCCCAATCATTGCAATTGTTATTCGCGCCTCAGAGTATTCGCCAATCTTATTTGAACGTTTAAATTTATGTCACTTTATGATGAAATATTTTGCATGACTCATCAAGTGCAAAATTTGAAACGTTACTTTTCTAAAATTGGGCTGTAAACATCCGATTATTACTTGGTCAAGTTACGTCTCTCACACTTCAACATGTCCTCCCAGATTGGGGAATTATCTGACTTGCCGGCTGTCCCACGTAATTCACCCGTCGTTATCAGACTATGACTCGGTGCAATTCGGCCGTATTGTCTGGACATTTCGTTGTTTATTCGCACCTCCAATATGCAATTCTATTATTCTGTAGAATTGTAAAGGATTACTCTCATCATGTGCAAACACCGTCTTTAGCCTTTCACCTGGGATAAAATGTGGGACCGTTACGTTTTTGTGATCCAATTCGTCCCTCAGGGATGGACCGGCGAAGTGAAGTGAATTGAAGTGTGAAAGTTATTGACCTTCGGATGAGTTTTCTGTGTTGACAAATAAGGGCAGAGGAGAGAGAAATGACAAAATACCACTTGCTGAGGAATGTAATGCAATCCTCCCGGAGTGGACATGACAGCGCACAAACCGTTTTGTGACAGTAATTTTACTTGTTATCCTGGTTATCTATGATTTCTCCTTGACGAAGATGGAAGTCAGTGCGCGTACGTCTTAAAATGCTCTAGATTATAAGCAAAATTTGGGTTCCCATGCGCATGGCTTCCCATAACGTTCCGTTGGGGAAAGATACAATCAAAAGTAGTTTAGTTTAGCATTACAATATCAAACCAACCATAAGCAAGGCGTCTGATTTTGGTAAGTATATTTTCACCCTCATGTGAACATTACTACATAACAACATAAGATATTGCCCTTACATGTTACTTTCAAACTCATTTGATCATACTCCATGACAATATAAGGTCTAGCCACTTCCGTGTTACTTGTCATGTTTACCAAAATCACTATATCACCGATCTATCCTAATTATTACTACTGGTAAATCTCTACCAAGGTGTTACTTTCTCATAGTTGTTTATTCCAACAAAGTCATCAGAAATATTATACATCATTCCTCGTGCTCCAATGTAAAGATTACTATCTTCCGATATCTCTGTTTGTCCAACCTTTCCAACTGATTGTGTCTGGGGAAAATCGTGAAGAAAGCCGTGTATTTGGGCAAGTCATGTTTGGAAATCTAATACGATATCTAAAAATTGTCTAGAAATCAGACTCACCCCACGTGTGTTTGTCATGATTTACCGGCTTTTTTAAAACTATCAGACACGTTTTTTCGTCTGGTCGGAAGTTTGTTACGTAATCAGACAGGTATTAATCTGCTCAGTACACAAAAAATTTCGCAGCAAGCAAACAGATGTCAATGTTGCTTTGTCTCCTGTCTCGTTAGACGCTGACAATCACAAAGGAAAATAAACTGGTCAGGCAGACTTCGGGCTGGTAAAGCACCTGGGTCAACCTGGTTGTGTGACAAGTTGTGACACGATAACCTTGGTGGATGAAAGCAAAACGGTACGAGAAGGAGCGAGTGAGAAGGAAGACAAACAGGACACAGGAGATGGTTGAAGTATGTCACAGGAAAATGTAACGACTGAATATACGACTTGTCACACGTGTATTGCTATTTGCATGTGTTCGCATGTTGTTCTTTTGTTCCATATAAGGTGGTCCACTTCTCTGGCCTCGGAGGAAGGAGTATTTTCTTAACACCATCGAGTGCTGGGCACTCGAAGAGGTGGTGGTCAACAGATTCATAGGATAAAAACGAGAACATCCTGAACGCCAAAAAAAGGGAGTCCTAGAAAAGTTAGGAATGAAATGAGCATTATTGAATGAGATACAAATTAGATAAATAAGATATTGTGGAAAATACAAAAAAGACATAATAATTTGCTGAAAATAATAATAAGCTGAAACATTTACGTAAACAAGCATTAGGACAGAACAGCTGTAAGTGGGAAGATAACATCAATAGATAAAACAGGAAAAAGCGTATCAAATTGTATTATCAAATCAAGAGAAACAAGACGTTGGAGAAGCAAACTTTCCGTGTGGAGATGGAAGCTGATGTGAACTGCATTGCTCAAGTAACTAAGTATTCTCCCACTTATGACATAAAGCTAACGAATTCATATTCTCAATATCTGTGGCTTTCTAACCAAGAAGAAATCTCTAATTTCTTTCATATTTTTTACACCGTTTGATCACACAATCTTGTTCTCATACATTCCCTTATTTCAACCATTTCATCAAATTACTTTAGTTATCTTCACTTCAGATGTTTTCTTCTCTCATTTTCCTTCCTTTTCTAATTTTCTTCGTTTCTCTGTTGATATAATCATTCTAATTTTCTGTTCCCCTTTTCTCGTCTAACACAGAAGAGGATTCAAGAAGACATTACGTGTCAGAAAAAACATGTTCCCTTCACATTAAATATCTTCTAACAAAATTCCCTTTTTATCTGTCCTTCTGTTCAGTTTCCAAGACAGTTTTTCCTGGGTTTTTTCTCTTCTTTAATTCTGGTTGATTTCTCACTGCATTTTTAGATTTCTTTCCCTTTCAGTGCACGTACACATTTGCACCTCAAAATGAGGGCAAAGTAAATTACAACACCCACTCAGACTAGACCCGACTCCCTCTGTTTTGCAAACAGGCAAATGCATAAATTTGGAAGTAGATATTCTCTTTTTTAATTTAAAAAAAACACCTACTGCCACTAGACTCAAACATTCTCTATTACACAAACACTCACACATACAAAATAGACTCAAACTTCGCATTTAAACGAACACTACACAAAACAGACTTAGATATTCTTTTTTAATAAAAACATCTACCTCCACTAGACTCAAATATTCTCTGTTATACAAACATCGACTCCCACTAGACTCAAACACTGTATTATACAAACACTCACGCATACACACTAGATTCTGTTGTATACAAACACTCACGTATATAAACAGACCCAGACATTCCCTATTATACAAACACTCACACAATGGATGGGTGTGAAAAAAAAATCGAAAAAAGGTGATTCGTCTTACGAGGACAAAAGAATAAGAAAATAGCCAACGTTACGGCCACAAGGCCTTCGTCAGGGAAAGGAAAGAAAGTGAAGGTTAGATAGGACACATAAGAACCTAATAAAATATATAAAAATTAAAATTTAAAAATTAAAACTAGGTACTTCCCTAAAGGCGTCGAAGCCCTAACGCTTATAGGCGCGTGCCAGGAAAAGGAAATGGAAAGGAAAACACTCACACAATAGACTTAGATATTCTTTTTAATAAAAACACCTACCTCCACTCGACTCAAACATCTTCAAACACCTACACACTAGACTCAAACATTCGGTTTTATACACTTACCTATATACTCAGGTTCATCCATTCAATATTATTCAAACACGCACACATACACGCTATACTCAAGCATTCTCTATTATACTCAAAGATTGGACTCATGCATTGAACATTACACAAACACTCACAAATACTCCATTCGGACATTCTGTATTATACAAGTGCATTCGCCTACTAAAGTCAGACAATCTTTACGGTACAAACAATTACACAATTAATCTCTAATTCTATACACAATGACACAAACGCATACACACGATTCGTATTTCTCAACCAAACACAAAATACAAACATTTCTCCACCATTCACACACAAAATACAAACATTTTTCCGCCATATAATTACACAATACAAACATTTCTCCGCCCTACAAACGCAAAATACAAACATTTCTCCGTCATACAAACGCAAAATACTAACATTTCTCTACCACACAAACACAAAATACAAACATTTCTCCGCCATACAAACACAAAATATGAAAATTCTCGCCATGCAAGTTCGCACATGTGACACTGGCTTCTAATTGATGCATAATATACGGACAGCTTTCCAACATACACACACACACACACACACACACACACACACACACACACAGCGAATGCAAGAATACTCTAAAACACTTACGTAATTACTGTGACAAAATGTTTTGTACATGTACTTTTACGCCCTTCTGATAATACGTTTATCACCCAAACCGTCTAGCCACCTTTGATAGAGACGATCTGTGCTGATCCAAGGTGGTAGCGCACGATTGTTGAAAAGAAAACCAAATAGTCTGTCTGAGGCATTCGTCTGGCGGATGCACGAAGACACAGGTGATAATTAGATAATCGCTTCCGCTAGCCCATCTATGTATCAATATTACCGATAATCTGTCTGGGGAGACAATATTATGGAAAAGCATCTAGACAGGAAATAAGTTCACAGATTTGTTTGTGAGTTTGCATAAAGATGCAACGGAAGTATTACTGCCTTATTAGAATAAGGTCACGCGTTAGAATTTTAAAATTTGATATTTTAAAACACGAGGGGGATATTATGATTTAACAGCCCGACCTCTTTAGTTCTAAAGAGCTTACCATTGGCTTTATTTGAGAGCCGGAATAGACTTTGACGTTCATTAGAAAAGTCGTCGGAAGTACAATCTGGGATTTGAACTAGGAAATGGAAATATAATCTAACGAAATCGGAGTCACATATCAGACTGCGTCGCCACGTCAAGCTAGCAATTCACCAGAGCCAGAGAGAGAAGAATCGGACAAAGGATTCCAAAATTATAAAAGGCAGATCGAAGTATTTGGGCAACTTAGAAACTTAAAGGTAAACCAGCATTTTTAAATACAAAGATTGGAAACTTAAAGGACCAAGACAGCGTATTTGGGCAACTTTGAAATTTACAAGTAAACTCTCATTTTAAAATACAAAAACTGGAGACCTAAGGAATCAGATCATCCATCAAAAAATGAATACTAAAAATTCCCAGGCCAAATGATTCGAAAGCATCTAACCTAAGTTGCTGTGTCCATTCTAAACTGTGCCAGGAGATTATGTTCCAAAAGTTACTTTGGGGAAAATGTAAACATTAATTTTACAAATGTAAATTTGACATGTTTTCCCAGCTAAGTGGTTATACAGGAGGCTGACAACTTCAACAATGAAAATAGTATATTCATAAGCCACTACTGCAAGCGCTGGTGTTTGTTTTATGCTAATTCGCTCAGAAACGCGAAATCAGCAGCAACCCCAGACTCCGAATGGAGCAGTAATGATTACATCACATGTGCCTAAAGTGTATAATATCATTTTCTGAGACATATATACAATGTTAATTGTAATTCAGGCACGCCATTTCCAGACATATTTTCCCAGTTTAATACCCAGAAGAATATTGGTGATTTCTAATCCCTGAGTTTAAGCTGTCTATACTCAAGAATTTAATTATTCAGAGATTCTAACATTGGTGGGTGGACAGCGAGACAATGCGACTGTTAATTTGCAGCCCACAAATGTACTTAGCAAAGGCATATGTTCTTTTTATTTTGTTTAAAGTTCGTGGAACGAAGCTATCAAACTGTTCGTGGAACGAAACTATCAGACTGTTCGTGGAATGAAGCTATCAGACTGTTCCTGGTACTACGCTGCAAGACTAAAGTTTCAACGTCACTAGTTGTGAGTTAAAAGCAGGGAATCAACACTAACCGCCTACATTGGACGAGTTGTGTGAAGAAGTGCCCTCATCGCAGAAGAATTGACGAAACCAGGGCTGCAAGACTCACTTAGACCAGCTAAGTTTATTAAGGAAACAGCAAAAGGACAATTGTTTTTATTGATCCTCAAACCAAGTCTCAGTGAAAACAATTTTATTTACATCTAAAATTCACCATCCTTCCATCGCTATTTTAACCTGTTAAGAATAAACTGATTATTAAATGTGTTACATGTTATTTTAAAACAAAACAATCATAGTTGATTAAGTTATTACAGGTATGAAAGCAAACATATGAGCAAGACTCTGTTATATATATATATATATATATATATATATATATATATATATATATATATATATATATATATATATATATATATATATATATATATATATATATATATATATATATATATATATATATATATATATAGTATAGACATATTTACATCAATAGAGCAAATTCTTATACAAGAATTTCGCTGGATTTACACCAGCTGGGGGCTTGAACGGGCTAAAACTATTGCTTAACTCTTCACAAAAGGCGACAGATCAGATATAAGTTAAAAGTGCTCTGCCCTTTGCAGCATTGTTCTTGACTTCTGAAAACATCTTGTCAACATTCCCTTAAGATAGAAGCGGCATTACCCTTCTATCAACAACTCAGCCAAGAGTAATCTTGTGCGAAGGTAGACATCTTTGAAGACCCATATTAGATACTCATGAGTGTTGGCCACCGGTGGACCACTACGGCAGAACTAACGGGAGGCAATCCGTGACATGTACATACACCAACACTACAGTCTACCTATATGAAACATACATGCATATTTTTTCTAGAGCATGCAATGATAATGGTAGGCAATTCTGTACCAAGCATCTCAACGGAAGGCAATCTGATCATCAGAAGTAACTCCCCGTCACACAAGTGTTTCGGTCCTTATACCTGTAGTGGATTTTGATGGTATTGTATGGTTGATGTTACCTAGTGTGATGTATGAGGTCAGCTGTGAAGGCTCCTCAGATAAATGTAGATGTGAATTACAGAAGGCCCTTCTTACTACCACTTACGACCTCACACATATCTTTTTTTTTACTAATGAATGTAGCTACGTTAAAAGTCTAGGGTACTGATATGTAATGTGTTGTGGTAGATTACACACACACACACACACACACACACACACACACACACACACACACACACACACACAGATATTTAATAAGTCTAATAATATTAATAAAATTTATAACACACTGAACTAACTCAGGCTGTTTTAGTTTTAAAATTTAAATCTTTTGATAAATTTATTTGTTCTGAACCAAATGTTTAGTTGGTCAGAACATAAGAAATATTATGGAGTTATAAATGGAATGCATAATCATATGACATAATAAAATGGAATGTGTATATCTAATTATTTCAAATGACTGGTTAATATTAATTATATTAAGATAGTCCCAGGAGAACTTATTACTAGATATGCTGTTGGGGTGGTGTCATCACTCCCAGTCTATGACTACCAAACATTGTCCATTGACTTAGGGGATGAATACATGGTTTCTTTTTCCCACAATGGTATGTCTTTATTAGATGGTGAATTAGTTGGTGGATTCGTTGATAAATTAATTGATAATTCGTTGGTAATTCGTTGGAAATTCGTTGGTGAATGTCCAGCAGGCCAGATCTCACTTATCTCGACTGCGTCGATCTTGTACAGGAGTGTGGTGGCCCTTCCTCTCCGTGCTGGAGTACAATATTCTGCTGCTCTGACACAATGTTAGACTGCACTGGTCCACACTTGTGTATATCACTACAGCATTTGGCACCGCTTTGGTGCCAAACAGAAACTCACAATTCTGAAACAAAAGTATTGGGTCATGTGTCAGAACTCTATCTCCTGAGCCACTTCTGCACACAACACTACACAACAACACCACACAGACTGGGTCAGATCTCTCTGACCACACAGCACATCTTTCCCAGTTGGTTTCACATAGTACTAGTTCCCCAAGACTACATTGCATCTGAGATATGTTCAATAGCTTCCTGCTATTGAATAAGATAGGTGATATGTTCCACTGATCTCAACACTAGATCCTTTTTCATAGTTTTATTTAGGCGTTCCTATATATTTTCTTTGTATGTATGTCTCTAGACCCTGAACTTGGGCTGGGGACCTAGAGCGAACACTTACTTGTCGTAATCATTCTTATGATATGGCAGTATCAATCACTCGAATTACACTGACTAACAAAAAAAAACTTTTTTTTTCTTTCTCTAACATTTCTATGTTTGTCTGGTCAATTTTAATGCGCTGTTTTTAAATCTGCAAACCGTTTTTCTCTATCAGGTCGGGATCTCTAGAAATACGCAATTGAAGTTTTTTAACAAGGCATACAGTATTATAACATCATTCATACAAGAAGTGTAACAGTTATGTAGGCTTGAATTTCTTTGCAGTCGACTTTCGTCGGTGAATGGCATGTGGTACATCGCGATGAAGCATCCAACAATAATCGGCAAGCATGGTCACACTCCACCGTCCTTGATAGCGTGACTCCATTACGGCGATATCTTGATGGAATTGTTCTCCATGTTCATCGCTGACTTCGCCAAGTTTGTCAGGGAAAAAGTCAAGATGCGAATCAAGCAAATGGATTTTGAGGGACATGTTACAGCCCATAATTCTGTATGCATCTATGCACTGCTTAACAATATGCACATAGTCGACAGATTTATGATTTCCCAGAAAGTTATCGACGATCGATTTGAATGCCATCCATGCGCGAAGTTCACTACATGTAACAAGTTCTCGAATTGTTTGTCTGCAATAACTTTCCTAATCTGAGGTCCTACAAAGATACCTTCCTTTATCTTTGCATCGCTAACTTGCGGAAACTTTTCTCGAAGATAAGTGAAAGCTTTGCTCGTTTTATCTAACGCTTTTAAAAAATTCTTCATGAGCCCCAACTTTATATGTAACGGTGGTAAAATGATGCTGTCTTTGTTAACTAATGGCTCGTGTATTACATTTTTATGCCCGAGCTGCATACGATCCCTGATAGGCCACACCTTTCTTGCATAATGTTCTGTCTGTTGCGGCTGTCCCATTCACATAGGAAGCAACAAAATTTAGTATACCCAGTCTGCATGCCCGTGAGAATTGCAATGACCTTTAGGTCTCCACAAATCCGCCATTGGTAGTCATTGTACTTTATTTTTGCCAAAAGTATACCCATATTGTAATAAGTTTCTTTCATATGAACAGAGTAGGCGACTGGAATTGATGAAAATAAATTTCCGTTATGCAATAACACGGCTTTTAGACTAGTCTTGGAAGAGTCGATGAAAAGTCGCCATTCGTTAACTATGTGCTCATGACCGAGGTGCACCATTAGACCGTTTACATCTTTGCAATAGCAAATGCCATCATCCATCTCAAAGTATTGAACAAGTTCTCTGTGTCTATGACGAAATTTAGATATCGGAGTATTGGGCGCTAAAAGATTCCATTCTTTGAGTCGCGAACCGAGTAATTCCGCTTGTCCTTTGGTAAGAGCGAGATCACGTATTAGATCTGAAAGTTCTGAATGGTTAATTAAGTGAACACCATCATTCACCGGTATATAATCCGAGTCAGAATTAGTTTCTAAAGCAGGTAAACTATCACTTTCTGATGGTTCATTCACGTCCAACGGATATTGTTCTGGTGGAACTGGGATCGGACACGTGATTGGATCATGAGGCACTTTTCGTACCGATTCAATATTTGAAATTTATTGCAAACCACAGACTTTCTAGTTTTAAAAGTGAAACCATGGATATTTGTCAAGCAGAAGTAACAATCAGTAGCGTGATTTGTCGGTTCACGCCATATTACTGGCACTCCAAAAGGCATCGACTTATGCTTCGGCGATTTTCGTAACCAACCTGCCAATGTATTTGCACAGGTCGAAAAAACTGCATTTGGCTTCCAAGATTTATTTGCATCATCAACTTTCGAATCGAAATAACGTTCATATGCTTTCTTTAGTAATGGTGTAAAGTTTTTTCTGGTGAACACGATCGGTAAAATATCCGCATACGTAACAGAACAGATCAGCCGAATTTCTACAACTTCTAGAAGCCATATTTCGCTCAGAATTATTTCAAAATACAGTAACTATTTGAAAAATAGCGTAACATATGTCATGCATCTGTTAGCAGTATAAAAAGTAGAATTATTTTGCATTTTATTAATTTTTAATAAGTTATATAGTAAAAACGAAACGGAGCAAATAACGGTTTCCCAAAAATATATTTATTCACAAATATCTTAAGAACCTGACGTGATAGAGATAAACAGATTTCAGATTTGAAATCAGCGCAAGAAACTGACCTAAGAACACTTATTCTTATATAAGAAAGAAAAATGTTGTTTGTCAGTGTTATTAAAATATACAAAATAAATACTTTTCATTCTTACCAGAATTCAGAATTGAGAACACAGTTAAATTTGCTAGCAAAACTCAGCTGAGCTGCTGGCTGTATGATGGCGTCCCACTATATTTGTATTCGTCTGGAATCAACACCACTATTAATTTAAAACTGCGTCTCTGAACAGACTTATGTCAAATGGCAAAATTTCACATCTCTGTCCCGCTACTATAAAATGCGTTGACCAATCGCCGACTTCCCCCCTAACTTTCAAATCTACAACCAAAAGTCACTTCAGTCAGATCTCAGTCAAGTATGTATTACGGTCTGTTAGTCCGTCTGTCTCTACTTGATTTTTCATAAAAAAACACGCTTGGTTCTACATGCATTTCCTACACGAATCTGCCTCCTAAGTTATTTTTAGCTACAATTCTCCACCATTTCCCCTCTCTTTAATTACAGCTCGATTTTTACGTTTGCATGCTCAAGGCCAAAATTTTTGAAACTTTAGTGACATTGTTTAACAGTGCAGTCGCTCGTCTGATATGAACAATACAGTCTTTTGTCAATATCTTCCTTATTATCTATCCGTCTGTATAATTGAAAGCATATTATTTCTCTGCTCAAGATGGGCTATCAAACTAGCTAGGTTTTATTTTCATAACTCTATTATTAAGAAAAAAAACATATTTTTTCTCAAGTTTAGTTTTTGAAATTTGTTCGAGAACCTTCTCTCATGTGTTTTGCCGCGGCATTCAAATAAAAGACCAAGTATCGAAAAACGTCCAAGAAATGACTGTCTCGAATAAGAGCTAAGGTCCTTTTCTTGTCCATTTCCTTACTTTGTGTCAACTAGGGACGTGAATTTTTTTCCTTTCACCTCCAATTGCGTCTTTTTGCCGTTCGAACTTCAAACACGTGTTCAGTCATATCTTTCCTTTTTTGATCTCCGTTTCATTCCCCCCGTCTACAAAGGGTAAACGTTCCGTCTGCACGTCTAACTAGATAATTTTAATGGTGGCAGGAAAGACGGGCATGGGCAAACATGTCTCCTAGTATCTTACGCATTATTTTTATCCCTACATTTTATCGTTAATTTTTGGAGATATTTTAACGTTGTATCATGGTAAATTCATCACACATCTCCCCACCTGAGAACATGCACTACGGCAAGTTCCAAAACCAGTGATACACATAGATAAAATCTCTCCTCACGACTATCACTACTCTAATTTTGATCACAGGGGTCCCGACTGAGGAAATCTGCACCGACATTCAATGACCCTGGAATGTATTCAATAATAAACTGATAAGGTTACAATAATAAAGACCATCTCAACAATCTTGCGTTTTCATGCTTAGCCTGAGATAAGAATACCAGGGGCTGATGATCCGTCTGGACCACAAAAGTCCTACCATACAGATAGATTTGGAACTTCTTTATTGCCCAGATTAACGCTAAACATTCCTTTTCGCTTGTAGAATATCCTTGTTCCGCTTTATTCAATTTGCGGCTTGCATAAGCGACTGGGTTCAGTTTCCCATCGGGTGAAGATGACCTCTGCATTAAGGCCGCCCCGAGGCCTACATTACTTGCATCTGTTCTCACCCAGAAGTCCTGTGTCAAATCAGGCAATTTGAGAATAGGCTTGCTAGTGAGTTTTTCCTTTAATTCTTGGAAAGCTAATTCACATTGCGCAGTCCAAATAATTTTATCTGGAAGTCCCTTGCGAGTCAGATCAGTCAGAGGAGCACAAATAGAGTTAAAATTTTTGATATATTTTTGATAAAATCCGCATAACGACACGAATGATCGCACGTCCTTTTTTGTTTGTGGTCTAGGTGCTCTCTGCAGTTTTTCCAAGTTCTTGGGATCAGGGGTCATGTTACCCTGATATACAGTGTGTCCCAAGAATTCCAACTCTTTGCATCCAATACAACATTTTGTTGGCCTAGCAGTTAAGTTCGCCTCCCTAAGCCTATCAAATAACATTTTTAGAGCGTCAATGTGTTCTTCAAATGTCTCTGTGGCGACGAGAATATCATCCATGAAATTCGTGATACATGGGTTATTCAGGGGATCCAACAATTTGCGCATCATCCTTGAAAATACACTCGGAGCATTTTTCAATCCGAATGGTAGCATGTTGAATTCATAATGTCCTTCCGATGTGCTAAACGCTAAATAAGGTCTCACTTCAGGCTTCACTGGAATCTGGTAATAGCCTTTACTAAGATCCACCTTTGAAAAGTATTTTGCCTTGTTTAATCTGGCAAATAACTGTTTTGTGTCTGGTAATGGATCCACTTGTCTCTCTATGACAGTATTCAGTTTCCTGTAATCTATGCACAGTCTGTGTTCCCTAGACGGTTTCCTCAACAAAACTACACTGGAGCTAAAAGATGATTCACTGTGTGAAATAATCCCCTCCTTCAACAAATAATCTATTTCTTCCTTCAATGCCTTCTCCTTCGCGAACGGAATAGAATAGGCTCTCATACAGACTGGGTTTGAGTCTACCAGTTTCATGTCATACTGTAGCAAATTTGTATGTCCTGGTTTATCTGTTAATACATCTGTATGTTCCTCCAGAACCTGTTGAACTCTCTCCCTCTGATTTTTAGTCAGGTGCTTACTGACTTTTACCTGTGCGGCTGTTTCACAAGGATGTAATGGGTATTCATGCGAGGTGAGTGGTTCCTTTTGCATTTGAGTTGCGATAGCTAAGGTCAGTAAGGGGGTGCTTTCCTGGAGTGGTCTGTCCAGATACTTCTTTAAAAGGTTTACATGATAAACTTTCTCCTTCCCCTTTTTGTCAATTTTATAGTTTGTTCTAGACACCTTCTCTAGAACCGTATATGGACCTTGCCATCCAATTTGTAATTTATTCTGGCTGCCGGGTAGTAGAAGAAGCACCTTCTCTCCCACAGCTAGTTCTCTGTCCTTTGCCTTCCTATTAAAATATGCTGCATGTTTCTTCCTGGCTTGTCTCAAATTATCATTTGCCAGTTTTCATCCAGCTTTCAGACGAGTGGTCAGTTCGTTCACGTATTGATAAGATGAGGTAACAGTCTCTTCTGCCTTCTCATCTGTCCAGGTCCTTAATAAAGCTTCTAATGGACCTTTTATTGGCCTCCCAAATAGCAGAGTTGCGGGAGCCATCCCGGTTGAACTATGTGGCACCTCCCCGATACGCAAACAACGCGGCGGGCAGGAATTGATCCCACAGATCCGGTTTTTCGTGTGCCAGCTTCCTCAGGATAGAAATGAGAGTCCCATTAAACCTCTCTACCTGGCCGTTCCCTTGCGGATGGTACGGACTACAATGAAAGTGTCTGGCTTGAAATAGCTTAAAAACTTCTTCCGTTAGTTTCCCCTTGAACTGAGAGCCATTATCAGTCAAGATTTGATGCGGGAATCCTAATCTTGTGAATATTGTAAGTAGTGCCTCTGCTACATGTTTTGAATCAATTGATGGCAGGGCTACCGCCTCTCTCCACATAGAACAAGTGTCCACCAGAGTAAGGATGTAACTGTTCCTCCTCTTGGTCCGAGTGAGAGGTCCCACAATATCCACTGCAACCCTCTCAAAAGGTGTTCCCACTATGGGCATTTCCCCTAGAGTTGCAGGAGCAGTCCAGTGCTTTGGAGCTACCCTTTGACATTCTGGACAGGATTTGACATATCTTTTTATATCCTCCGTTATCCCTGGCCAGAAGTAATGACAGCTATACGCTGTCCTGTGGCGCTGATCCCCATGTGACCACTGAAGGGAATCGCATGCCCGAGTTCCATCACTTTATCCCTATATGAAGTGGGAAGGACCAGCTGGTTGTGACCATTTGTTCCAGTTCCGGCCTTCCTGTATAATAGTTTGTTCTTCATGAAGTATTCCCTCTTGCTTGGAGGTGTGTGGCATTTGGGCAATTTTTTAAAACATGGCTTGAGTGTCCTATCCTCAGCCTGCGCCTTCCTCATCTCCTCTGGATGAGCATTTATAGGTTCACCTTCTTCCTCCTTTTTCTGTGACCTGGTCTGCACTGTCGCCATGATCACAGGTCTCTCGGGATTCCCCAAGAAGACATATCTACACCCCAATATCAGAGGGTAGATTGGTTCATCTATCACTGCTGCTCTGATCTCTCCTTCCACATAGCGAGTTTTCATCGTTATCCTTGCGATGGGAAGTGTCATGAGTGGTATGTCCTTAGTCGCCCCTTGTATTTCCACTGTTTCTGTGGTATACTGACTTGGGTCCACTAGGCTAGACTTCACAACTGAATCATAATCCAAACCTGTATCATAAAGGCACCTTATGGTGACCCCATTACAAATAACATCCTCACAAACTGGGGGGTGATAAGGTTCCTGTTGTCCATTAGGATTAACCTTTAATCTTTGCGTCCCCGACTTCATTGCAGCAATGTTTGAAGGTTTCCTTCTACAAAATTCGGTGTTATGGTTGTCTTTCTTACACCATTTGCACCATCTTTGTCCTTGGTTAAACGGTTTTCTTTCATTGTATTTTTGGTCATTGAACTGTGAGTTTCTGTCTCGATAGTCATTTCTTGGTCGTTCAAAGTTTGTCCTGCCTTTATTACCCTGTTCTCTATTTTCAAATTTATTAAATGGCTGTGGAGCTTTAAAAGTTTCTATGTGCTTCTTTTTAGTGCCACTTACCTCTGCCTGGGCTGCCTGATACCTCTCAGCGACATTTAAAACATCCCCCAACTTCTCTGCACCTTGTTCCATGAGAAGTTTTTTCAAGTCTGGAGCCATGGACTCTCTCAATTGCTCTATCATGATCATCTCTTTAAGATCTTGGGTCTTCACCAGAGCAGTCCATTTCTCCAAATAGGTTTCCAGTCTGGCAGAGAATTGGTGGTATGTCTCCCCAGACAACAGTTTGGCATTTCTAAATTTCTTACGATAAAATTCACCATTTTTTTCGTACCTCAATAACAAAGCCTGCTTTAACATGTCATAATTGTCTTGGTCTTCTCTGTTCATTTTTGCGAAGACTTCATAAGAAGTACCTCTCAGTCCCTGTGATAACTTTAAACTCCACCTCTCTCTCTCTAACCCATATGTAGTAGCTAATAATTCAAAACGACTGAGGTACCCCTCGATGTCATCGTCTTTTTCAACAAAATGGTCTAAATGAAACCCCATAGCTGATGTTGAGGCTCCCTGACTAGGCGTAGCATCTGAGGCAAAAGGGCTGGCACCATTTTCAGGAGCATGGCCTTGTAACTCCAGCTCCCTTAGTCGTAATTCGTGCTCCCTTTGCAATCTTCAATCTTCTGCCTCCCTTTCGGCCTTTTTATCTTCTGCCTCCCTTTGCTGTCGTTTTTCTTCTTTGTCAGCCTCAATCTGCAGCCTCTTAAGTTCTTTATCAGCCTCAATTTGTAACCTCTTCTCTTCAGCTACCCTCCTATCTTCCCTTTCAATATACTTGTCACATTCAGCAGTTACACACTGAATTAAAACCTGACCATCCATTCCCATTTCCTTCGCCGTTAGCACAGCAGCTGATCTGAACTTTGCCAGCTCAGCCATCACACAAAATAACAATGACCAAGGTAAAAATCTAACTAATCAATAACTAAAGTAATTCTAATTAACTATTGACTAAGGTAATTCTAATTAACCAATTAATTAATTAATTACCACTGGCTGTGAAGATTCACCAACTTTTATTTTCACTTTCAATTTTAAGGGACACTTTTAATTTTTACAATTTGTCCCCCTGATTTAATTCTCCCACCAGGAGATCCTAATATTTATGATAAGCTAATTATCCCTGGACAAGACCCCAATATATGTAGTGGATTTTGATGGTATTGTATGGTTGATGTTACCTAGTGTGATGTATGAGGTCAGCTGTGAAGGCTCCTGAGATAAATGTAGATGTGAATTACGGAAGGCCCTTCTTACTACCACTTACGACCTCACACATATCTTTTTTTTTACTAATGAATGTAGCTACGTTAAAAGTCTAGGGTACTGATATGTAATGTGTTGTGGTAGATTACACACACACACACACACACACACACACACACACACACACACACAGAGAGATATTTAATAAGTCTAATAATATTAATAAAATTTATAACACACTGAACTAACTCAGGCTGTTTTAGTTTTAAAATTTAAATCTTTTGATAAATTTATTTGTTCTGAACCAAATGTTTAGTTGGTCAGAACATAAGAAATATTATGGAGTTATAAATGGAATGCATAATCATATGACATAATAAAATGGAATGTGTATATCTAATTATTTCAAATGACTGGTTAATATTAATTATATTAAGATAGTCCCAGGAGAACTTATTACTAGATATGCTGTTGGGGTGGTGTCATCACTCCCAGTCTATGACTACCAAACATTGTCCATTGACTTAGGGGATTAATACATGGTTTATTTTCCCACAATGGTATGTCTTTATTAGATGGTGAATTAGTTGGTGGATTCGTTGATAAATTAATTGATAATTCGTTGGTAATTGGTTGGAAATTCGTTGGTGAATGTCCAGCAGGCCAGATCTCACTTATCTCGACTGCGTCGATCTTGTACAGGAGTCTGGTGGCCCTTCCTCTCCGTGCTGGAGTACAATATTCTGCTGCTCTGACACAATGTTAGACTGCACTGGTCCACACTTGTGTATATCACTACAGCATTTGGCACCGCTTTGGTGCCAAACAGAAACTCACAATTCTGAAACAAAAGTATTGGGTCATGTGTCAGAACTCTATCTCCTGAGCCACTTCTGCACACAACACTATACAACAACACCACACAGACTGGGTCAGATCTCTCTGACCACACAGCACATCTTACCCAGTTGGTTTCACATAGTACTAGTTCTCCAAGACTACATTGCATCTGAGATATGTTCAATAGCTTCCTGCTTTTGAATAAGATAGGTGATATGTTCCACTGATCTCAACACTAGATCCTTTTTCATAGTTTTATTTAGGCGTTCCTATATATTTTCTTTGTATGTATGTCTCTAGACCCTGAACTTGGGCTGGGGACCTAGAGCGAACACTTACTTGTCGTAATCATTCTTATGATATGGCAGTATCAATCACTCGAATTATTAAAATATACAAAATAAATACTTTTCATTCTTACTAGAATTCAGAATTGAGAACACAGTTAAATTTGCTAGCAAAACTCAGCTGAGCTGCTGGCTGTATGATGGCGTCCCACTATATTTGTATTCGTCTGGAATCAACACCACTATTAATTTAAAACTGCGTCTCTGAACAGACTTATGTCAAATGGCAAAATTTCACATCTCTGTCCCGCTACTATAAAATGCGTTGACCAATCGCCGACTTCCCCCCTAATTTTCAAATCTACAACCAAAAGTCACTTCAGTCAGATCTCAGTCAAGTATGTATTACGGTCTGTTAGTCCGTCTGTCTCTACTTGATTTTTCATTTAAAAAACACGCTTGGTTCTACATGCATTTCCTACACGAATCTGCCTCCTAAGTCATCTTTAGCTACAATTCTCCACCATTTCCCCTCTCTTTAATTACAGCTCGATTTTTACGTTTGCATGCTCAAGGCCAAAATTTTTGAAACTTTAGTGACATTGTTTAACAGTGCAGTCGCTCGTCTGATATGAACAATACAGTCTTTTGTCAATATCTTCCTTATTATCTATCCGTCTGTATAATTGAAAGCATATTATTTCTCTGCTCAAGATGGGCTATCAAACTAGCTAGGTTTTATTTTCATAACTCTATTATTAAGAAAAAACATATTTTTTCTCAAGTTTAGTTTTTGAAATTTGTTCGAGAACCTTCTCTCATGTGTTTTGCCGCGGCATTCAAATAAAAGACCAAGTATCGAAAAACGTCCAAGAAATGACTGTCTCGAATAAGAGCTAAGGTCCTTTTCTTGTCCATTTCCTTACTTTGTGTCAACTAGGGACGTGAATTTTTTTCCTTTCACCCCCAATTGCGTCTTTTTGTCGTTCGAACTTCAAACACGTGTTCAGTCATATCTTTCCTTTTTTGATCTACGTTTCATTCCCCCCGTCTACAAAGGGTAAACGTTCCGTCTGCACGTCTAACTAGATAATTTGAATGGTGGCAGGAAAGGCGGGCATGGGCGAGCATGTCTCCTAGTATCTTACGCATTATTTTTATCCCTACATTTTATCGTTAATTTTTGGAGATATTTTAACGTTGTATCATGGTAAATTCATCACAATACCTTAACTCTCAAACGAATTGCCTCACCCCACAAGTGTCACGTGGGTCATGACTATCAAGTTTCAGTTTGAACCCATGTACCCTTTTTAGCTATTGCCCAATTGTGGTGGAGGGAGAATCGTGAGTCATGTTCTTACTCAAATCCAGTGCAAGAAACAGACAGGAGGCTGAACATGATACCCGGTTATCTCTTTCACAAATAGTACAAAGAAAATAATGTTGGGTGACGTGAAACAGATTCAAGGGTGTCACTAGTTTATTTGACAGTGATTTGATACATATTTAATGACTTTATGATACCAAAAAATGTTGTTATGAATAACGCTTTCTTTATTTAAAAAAATTAATTAATCTTTTTTATTTATTTTCTTACGTGCAATAGTAACACCCGATTGACGGCTCAAGCAAAGACATCAATAACCGAATCAATAAAGCCAGAATAGTTTTTGTCAGTCTAAACAACATCTGGAAATCTTTCCATGACAGTAAAAGGTAAAGACAGTTCCATAGCAGATACTACTGTAGACGCGTGAAGTGTTAGAGATTTCATTATACTAGGTCCAGCATCGACAGGTCGGGGTGACCATCCCAGTACATGACAAACACTAAATGAAATATACACGAGAGCTGCGTTAATGTCCGTACTTCTGTACAGTGAAGAATGCTGGAGTGTAACAGAAAAGGAAATCTTCAGACTGTCTTCTTTCCACACAACCTGTCTAAGGAAAATTCTTCCAATTTTCTGGCCGAACACCATCACCAACCAAAATCTGCTAAATCGGAGCCACCAAGTAGACGTGCGCACCAATTATAGCGGGTAGACGGTGGAATTGGGTTGGCCACATTCTCAGATGTGACCCTGACACGATCACCAGAATTGCATTGCTATGGACCCCGGAAGGAAAGCGAAAGCGAGGTAGTTCAAAAACTACCTGGCGGAGAACTGTGAAAGCAGAGGTGCAAAGATTGGACCAGAGCTGGGGCACCACGAATGATGGCTGTCGATAGAGCAAAGTGGAGACAGTTTGTTGCTATCCGACAAGACGCCAGCATGCGTGACGATCATTGATTGCTTTGTCAGTCCGCGGCCAAGAACCAAAGAAGAAGATTTACGGGATAAACTCTAGATTTTCTTACCTCTCGTTTTCAATTACGAAAAGCGCTACTAATTTAACTATGTCTGTCGATACGTCTGTCTACCGTAATAAACAACAGACGTACTACTAGATCGATTTGCATTAATTGTTGTATTTAAGACTCAGGAAACATCGCGTGGATCAATTCCAAACTTCATCTAGTTCGGATAAGAATTAAGGGCTTGAGATAAGTACTTCGATTTCGAGGTCGAATTTGTTTTTCAAAATTCGTCCATTGTTTCATTATTATTTTTTTAACATACTGGCTTACGCCAGGTATTTTAAGAAAAGTACATGATTTCATGCAACATGAAGACTACGTTATATAACGACCAGTGTTTGTGTTCTCACTAGAATGTTTGCTTTGTGCCCACGAGCTATACTGTTGCATGGCCTTTCAAATTTGTAAAATTTAAAAATCATGGCAAATAAATCAAAATATACAAGTCTGTGTAAAGACAGACAGACAGACAGACAGACAGACAGACAGACAGACAGACAGACAGACAGACAGACAGACAGACAGACAGACAGACAGACAGACAGACAGACAGACAGACAGACAGACAGACAGACAGACAGACAGACAGACAGACAGACAGACAGACAGATAGATAGATAGATAGATAGATAGATAGATAGATAGATAGATAGATAGATAGATAGATAGATAGATAGATTATTTTATTTTTTGCCCTCCGTCAGAGGCATTTCTAACACAGAATATAATATATTAGTCACCAATAAAAGACAAATACACACATACCACACACACATACCACGCACACATACCACACACACATACCACACACATATACCACACACACATACCACACACATATACCACACACACATACACATGAGACACAGGCACTGTGTAACAGCGCTACCTCTTCTCAATGTTGCTAGGTAGCGATCTATTTAACTAGGTGACTGATGGCAGGCCTAGCTATATCTTCATCAAGATGTTATTCTCTTTGCTGGTATATCTTCCAAGTAGGTTAATATCTTATGCACTGGCCATCACCGCCAGAGATGACAATTCCTGGATGAGATATGGTCCGTCTTATTTCCAACCCTTGGCTTGTTCTATCCCTTCATAGTTGTTACTCAGTGACTAACTTCGTATAGTGATTTTCTTTCTCAAAGCTAACACCTTGTTTACACTTCCACTCAACAATCTTTACAGACTAAGCCCGACTTATATGGTGTCCATCAAAAACTGATTTATTTACATATTATAAATTCCATTTACAATTGGAGGCATATGGTACAATTCTCCATTACTATCATTTCATGTTGTCCCCAGTATACTGCTATCTCATGGGTATACATATGATTCTTTTCTTACATACAATTTCATGTATAGTCCACGCAAATTATTCCTCCAGTGCTTCATATCCTCTCAGGCCTTTTCCAAGCGCCTCTTTAACTTATTGTGTGCTTATTCCCTCCTGACTAACTCTGTCAGGTTTATCTCAATTAATCTTATTACAATCAGTTCATAATTCATACAAGCATATCAATAATTAGATGCATCTATAACAGCCTCCATATACTTACACCTGAGAGAGAGCGCATGAGTTATCGTGCAAATGTCATTACTCTTCAGTTTCTTACTCGTCATACTTATCATTGACGATGTCTCATAATTCATTTGTGCAAAAGCCCAATGTGGCTATCAGATTAATGTTCTTCTATGTCTCCTCTTAGACTCTTACTTAGTCAAAAAGTTATACACTTTGTATTTAATCTTGTACTTTCATCAGCATTTCTTCTCATCATGAGCTTGCTTAATTGTAAGCTTCATTACCCCTGTAGTATTTCATCTGGAATTCTGAAACATTTCTTCTACAAAAAATGAGGGAAGAGCATACTTACTGTGATCACACAGAATCGTCACAATAATCACAATCCCTACTATCACTCCTAAATGCTAGACTTATACTTTAATCACAGTTCTTTCTAATATCCTGAATTGCTACCGCTATTCAATCTAGATCTATAAACCTATTTAGGAAAAACTTCTGTCATCCACAGAGTTTACACTTGAGAACCCGGCAGAAACACAATCTTGCCACGTCGGTTCCTCAAACCTGCACTGCTAAAACACGACCGCTCCACAGCGCGCCGTAACTTGTTCTCCCTTCTAATCATTCTCAGCTGATCTCTCCCTTGTTTTCAAGTTAAAACGTTTGGTCCGCCTTATTTCCACTCACTGAAAAACATGCTCACGCTTATTTACCACGTAGGCGAACTTCAGTGAACTGTCTTCTGTTATTTTAAACTCTCATCAGTCTTTCCCGTGCGTTTTTTTTTCCTTCTCAGCTCACTAAAACCTACAAGGGACTTAATTCTCCGTTGTCTCCCTTTGATAATTTACCTTAATCTTATACTCTCTTCTTTAAGGCTTACTACAAAAATCTTCTTATGCTAATTTTCTTAACCATAGCTGTGGACTCACCAAACCTGCTTAAGTCTAATTCAGCCTTGTTTTCACCAACCGTGATTTACAGAGTTTCCTCCCTTTTTACAAAAGTATCTCTATGCAACATTTTATCTCCCTTCAACTAAGACAAACAGTCTGTATCTCAATCTATTCATTTTTCCTAAACCATTTTTCCACACTTTTTTACTTTACTAAAACCGAATCACTGCGCATCTAAACCTTGCCTGAAGCACATACAATGCTCTGGCGAACCCAACGGTGACAAGTGTTCTTACTCGTTCTACCCTTACCTATACTCAAATAGAGAGAGAAATCACGTTGGGGCTTCTCCGCTAGGGTCAAGAGCAGAATCGTCGCCGAACATAGCGGGGCTTACTTGATAACAGCTTCCATCATGAGAATGGAGATAGAGGCAGCTACTGCAGCCTTAAGGTGGCTGGCTGAAACTTCGAAAGGTTCAAAATGGTTGGCGACGGCATGAATGGAAAATATTCATAGAAGATTCAAATCGGCAGGAGCTGGTGTGGATCCACTGTCTTAATCATGCAAGTGTACACAGTAGTGTTGTTTCAGTTCGCTCTCAGCCATATCTCTGCAATTACTGCAGACTTTTTGCAGGTGGGAAAATTGTAGGAAGAGTTGACAGATTTATTTGAAAACACGGGATTGTCCTGGATTGAGTTAGTCTGATAACAAAAGAGTACAAACTGCCGAAGAAAGCAAAGTCTTGTGGAACAAGGAACGCTTAACGAGTAACTAACTTTTTCCATGTATAATCTTTTCAAGATTCTAACCTTAAGGTTGCAAAATGATTTGTTTACGACTTTAAGAAAGAAAGAAAGCATGGCCTTAACAAGAAAACACATATTTAGTTTCCTAAAAGTAACAACAGGAAAGAAAATTAGCCTGAACGCTGAGTCGGAGTAGAATCCAATTGCGCAGGGAATGGCGTGAAGGACTAGAATAAAAGAAAGGGCAAGCTTTGTCCATTTGTACTGTTAGTGAACCCACACATACACATACACACATACACATATGGTCATTAGCATTGTAAGTTAGCGGGCACAGGTCAGTTTAACGTCCTGGTATGGGGAGCAATTACTGCAGACTTTTTGCAGGTGGGAAAATTGTTGGAAGAGTTGACAGATTTATTTGAAAACATGGGATTGTCCTGGATTGCGTTAGTCTGATAACAAAAGAGTACAAACTGCCGAAAAAAGCAAAGTCGTGCGGGACAAGGAACGTTTAATGAGTAATTAACTTTTTCCATGTATAATCTTTTCGCGATTCTAACCTTAAGGTTGCAAAATGATTTGTTTACGACTTTAAGAAAAATAAAAAGCATGACCTTAACAAGAAAATACATATTTAGTTTCCTAAAAGTAACAACAGGAAAGGAAATTAACCTGACCACTGAGTCGAGGTAGAACATATTTAGTGATTCATTTTGGTTGTTATTTTTGGAGGACAAAGGTATGGGTGATTGACCTAGACGAAAAAGTAGAAGGGCATTTTTAGGAACTAGAAAGATTATCTTGAGAGGAGAGTGTTCAAGGCATTGAGATCGAAGATGTAGCCGCGAGAAGGTCTCACACACTGCGTTAGCACTCGTGTGACTTTTGTAGAATAGAAATTTAACTTATAGTGACATGTTTAAGAGAGAAGGTTTTCGTAGATAGATTTTCAGATATAAGAGAAACATTAGTAATAGTTTGTTTTTTTTTTTTTGTTTTTTTTTTTTTTTGTTTTTTTTCGTACGCCCGCTAATACTCGAGGCGAAATCTCAGGTTATTATTAATGTCTAGCCTGACATTGATTTTACGTGAGTATCCCTTTTCTTGTACAGAGACAGGTATCCCTCGCCATTCAGGCAGATACTCGCCGATTTCGGAGATACCCATTAGAGCTGGGTCGGCTCAGGAGCCGCCAATCCCTGGTCGACGACACTTGTTAAAACTGGCCACTGATACATCCGAAAGTGGTTGCGTGAGTGGGTGGTGTACCGTGTTAGGAAGGTTGATTGAGTGCGTGCGTGTTGGAACAATCACTCACAACACAGGTACGCACGTAGAAGTCATAGATGGTTATACGTCTGATGATATTTTAACCATGGTTTATTACAATTATAACATCACGTAGATCTAGACGAATACAGTTACATCGAAACATGAATCTTCATAATGCAGTTAACATACGGCCCATACACATCTTGGCCTACAAAATCTCTACTCCTCACATCAGTGCACAAATACTGCATCTACGGCAGTTATATAATAATCATGGCCTACAAAATCTCTATACTTCACATCAGTGCACAAATACTGCATCTACGGCAGTTATATAATAATCATGGCCTACAAAATCTCTATACTTCCCAACAGTGCACAAAAACTGCATCTACGGCAGTTATATAATAATCATGGCCTACTAAATCTCTACACTTCACAAAATCTCTATAGCCCTGCGCAGGCATACATTATCCAAAAACACATCAGGGCTGACCACCTCAGTCAAAAACCCTGCACAGACTGATCCCACGGGAACACACCCCGTTCACACAGTCACGAGAATCTACTGTTCTCTTAACACCGCTCTCAAAAATCCTTGCGGACACTAGCCGCGAGAGCTATTCACACATCACTCAAAAACAGTACAGAAACAGTACATCATGACCAGAGTTCACCCGCTATCTGACATACTGTTTCCACGAAACTAAGAGGAGATATCTTTAAACAAATCCATTACCAATCTGTAAGCAAGTACTCTAACCCAAAATTAACTCTACTCAACAAGTATTTCCCAAGATCATTTCCCTTTCATCACATCTGCACTCATCAACACTCCTTCAAATGTTCTCGCCAGGTCTCGAGTTAATCCAGTCCAATTCCCGGTCGACGAAAAATCCTCAAATGCAGTCGCCCAGGTTTGATCCTGAATCACCCGGTCGCCAGAGCGGTGTTGTAACCACTACGCTAGCGCGGCTCCCAGTAATAGTTTATTTCTATATATAAAGAACATTAGGACAGTGGTTCTCAAGATGTGGATTGTGAAGAAATGAGATAGTGTCACTCTGCGGGTGCAGATCTATTATTATTTGAAGAGATGATACAAGTGATGGAATATGAAACTGATTATTGAGATATAGTCGTCGATCACATAGAGTACGTTTTCACTCCGCGGATGCAGATAGTACTTATTGTGTGATTTGAATGGCAGAATTATGATGTGCTGATACATAGTACTTAATGAGTGATGAGGATTGCAGATGAGTTATATGACGAGAAGATGTTGAGAAACACTGTGGTATTTAAATTCACATAGAAAGGAACAATAACGTTTATAACAGATTACTCTCAGAGATTATCAAGATGTTCACCTTGGTATAGGAAGTTTAGACAGTCATTTCTTAATCACTCACCGTTGCAAACTGTGCACATGAAGTAAATGTACGTGTCAGATATAGTAGCAATGGACTGGGATCTAAATGTATATCTCCTGCGATAGGGAGGTCTAACATACCAACCAGATATCCCCAGACGAATATTTGATGTTGGCTATGAGAACCCGTGAAGAGAAATTAACGTTGATACTAATTATTTGAGAACCTTTGAAGAGAACTTTGTTGTACAGCTGTATATAACGTATTATGAACAGAAGGGGGAGAGTTTCATATATTCATTAACTTGTCAACGTTTAATATTGATGTTCGTCTTTTTCTGAATAAATAAATAACTTTGATGTGTGTCATCAATTGTCTGCAAGTGCGGCTGACTATGAACGGTATGTTTCATCTATGTGAAAGATAGTAATTCCAATACTTCATCACGGGCCTCAATATTATCATATTTGTAGTGGCATTGCTTTCCGGTTTACAAAACCTGGGTTGAACAAATATATGCGCAAAACAACCCCGACTGTCACACGAATTAGTGAATCATTTGTGGTTGGTATTTTTAGAGACCAAAAGATTAAAGGGCATTTTTATGAACTAGAAGGATTATCTTGAGAGGAGAGTTGTTAAGGCATTCAGAACGAAAATGTAGCAGCGAGAAGGTCTCACACACTGCGTTAGCTGTCGTGTGACTTTTGTATAATAAAAATTTTACGTTTAGTGACATGTTGAAGAGAGAACGTTTTCGTAGATAGATTTTCAGATATAAGAGAAACATTGGGAATAGTTTATTTCTATATATAAAGAACATTATCACAGTGGTTCTTAAGATGTGGATTGTGAAGAAATGAGATAGTGTCACTCTGCGGATGCAGATCTATTATTATTTGAAGAGATGATACAAATGATGAAATGTGAAATGGATTATTGAGATAAAGTCGTCGATCACATAGAGTACGTTTTCACTCCGCGGGTGCAGATAGTACTTATTGTGTGATGTGGATGGCAGAATTATGATGTGCTGATACATAGTACTTAATGAATGATGAGGATTGCAGATGAGTTATATGACGAGAAGATGTTGAGAAACACTGCGGTATTTAAATTCACATAGAAAAGAACAGTAACTTTTATACCAAATTGTTTTGAAGGGATTCTCAAGATGTTTACTTTGTTATAGGGAGTTTAGACAGTCATTTCTTAAATCACTGACTGTGCACAAGAAGTAAAGGTACGTGTCAGATATAGCAATGGACAGGAATCTAAATGTATATCTCCTGCGATAGGCAGTGTTTTATATACCAACCAGATAACCCAGAAGAATGTTTGATGCTGACTATTTGAGAACGCGAGAAGAGATGTTAACGTTGATACTAATTATTTGAGAATCTTTGAAGAGAAACATAACTTATTATGAACAGAAGGAGGAGAGTTTGGTGTATTCATTAACATGTCAACGTTTGATATTGATGTTCGTCTTGTTCTAAATAAATAAATAACCTTGATGTGTCTCATCAATTGTCTGCAAGTGCGGCTGACTGTGAACTTTACGCTTTCATATATTTTATGGATAGTACTACCACTACTTTATCACGGGCCTCAACAACATCATACTTGTAGTGGTATTGCTGGGTTGAACATATATACGGAAAACAACCCCGACTGTCACACACCCACAATGGGCATATTGGATATGGTTAAGGTAGAGATACTGAGAACAATTAATGATTGCCTGTTAGAGAATGACACTGCAATAAATGAATCATCAAAGTTAAGACTTGAAATTTTTCATCAAACGTAATGCTAGCAGAAATGGACGTATGAGAGAATGCATCCGTCGTGTATACATCCAGCGAGCTACAGGAAAAGTTAGTATTCACACTCTTCGACATATACTGAGGGAGACTGAGCACTCATGGGTTTGCCCGGTGTACAATGATGTCGATTGTGTTCAACAATAATAATAAAATAGAGAGAGAGAGACGACTCCCACACAACCTTAAAACTAAACAAGTTTAGAAACTTGATGAACTCTGCTCAAAAAATTCTTCCAGAAACATTTCGACACAGGGAATTTCTGAGAATGAGTACTTAGTAAACGGCCGCAGGCGTAAATCTGTCTAAAAAACACGTGGCAATGGCGTCACGTGGCCAGGTAATAACAGAAGGTGTACCTGTCGTGGAAGCCGTTACCAGGCTCCAACACCTAGGTTCGTTTCCTAATAAAAGACACTGTATGATAAACATAGCTTGTTCTTTTTTTCTCTCACATTGCTCTCTCTCTCTTCTCTCTCTGTTCTCTCTCTCTCTCTCTCTCTCTGTCTCTCTGTCTCTGTCAGATGTGAGTCTAAGTAAATAAATATTCATTTTCTGCTTTTGTTTCATGTTTAATATGTTCCTTTTTAGTCTATCCCCCACCAGATTTGTTTCTTTTAGAGAGACGAGGCCGATGTTGTCAATGACTGATCTTAAACTTATTGATTAAATTCATCTCTTCTCTTCTTTCTTGTTCTTTAACTCTTCTTCTGCTTCTGCGTCTTCTTCTTCTTCTCCTTCCTCTTCTTCTTCGTCTTCTTACTGTTATTATTCTTCTTAAGCTTTTTCATCGTCTTCTTCTTCCAACTTTTTATTCTTCTGCTGATGTTGCTTCTTCTTCTAGCACCCATTCTTCTTCACTTCTCTTTTTTTTTCATTTTTTTTTAATTCTTTATCTTCTTATCCTTCTTTATGTCATCATTTTGTTACTACTTCTGTTGCTTTTTTCTACTTTCGCTTATTATGTCACCTCTATTTTTTACTATTATTATTTTCTCTTTATTATTTTACTTCTTCAGCTTTGCTTGTTCTTCGTCTTTCAGTATCTTTAGTTTCCTCTTAACGACGCTAATTTCTCAATACTCACAGATACAACCTGTTACAACTAGTAGAATCAGAAGAGGCGTAAAGAGAGGATTACGGATAGAGAGAAGAGAGAACTGGTTAAGTAGGTTCAGAATGTTAAAGGTCAAATCCAAATTAAGATGAACTCACATTGAGCTTAGAAAGGTAAAGGTAGTCCCATAACAGATACCGTCGTAACGGAGTTAAGTGTTAGAGACTTCACTTATACGAAGTCTCACTTGTATGACGGGGAGGAAGGTGGCCAGTTCTATCTCTGTCTACCTCTTTAAAGTTATACACAGTTGTAAGAGAAACTGAATGGAGATTAAAAGAGTACAAAACTGTGACAAAATGACTCAAAATCTTCTAATACACCGGCACGAAAATTGGGCTTAAGTCACAAGCGCCTGGGAAATTTCGGCCCCGAATACTGGCCGCTGGGCCTTTGGACGTGTACTGGAAAAGAGCCTACAGTAATCTGACAGCTTATTGTAACCTTATAGCTGCTCTCTGATTTGCTAGCTAAACATGCATTATACCAACTGTCTATTTCTGCAATGTACCATTTTGTCCCCGCCTTCTTTTCTGTAAACACGGGCTAACGCAGTGTTTACCATCTTTGTTGACCTGTCAGTCATAACAGGAAACAAATCACGCTTCGTTTTACCGCGTTCCACTCACGCGAGCTTATCCGTCAATCATATAATACGTGACAGACAGCACTTGAGAGAGAGAGACACATAACAGACTTCTTTGAAGTTTGCTCAGGGGAAATCTAAAAAATCCGCAATACCCTTTGATCTAGGAACACGGGCATCCTACAAGGAAACCCGCCTGTGAACAAAAAGTCTTTTGATGTCGGTCAAAGCTCCAGACGAGAAACTCTGGAAGACCGAAACGAAGTCTTTAATCTTGAAACCCCTAGCTTCTGAATTTTTGTCTCACACAGGAGCGCGAAATAACGTATTGGAGATCAAGGAAAATTTAATGATATATATATACTACTGTTTCTATAACCCAATTGTCAGTCGTCACTCAGAATTTGAGAAGAATCTAGCGCACAGCCTTAAACCATTTCCTTTGGATTGTTATACGTGATTCGTGGAGATTTAATTCTATATTTTCTGGTAAGAGGAAAATTGTTCTAAGTGTTAGAAGTATTTCACGGTGATAGCATTTAAAGTTAAACACTTTGTTACAGATGTATTTGCTGTAACACCTTCTGCAGGCGGGATGGCAGGACAAAGTTAATATATTTTCGCTGATAGATGCAATCAGCATAAGTCGGGCTTACAGGTGGCCGACAGATGTGTAAATATATCTACGCGAATGTGTATAGGTTCTTGACTACACATCTACTGCACTCATGCACTACAGCAACACGCAGGAGTCAGGAAGTGGTGGAACAAGCTGTAACGTTTCACAGTTTATTAACATCGCAACATTGACGTTAGGACAGCACACTTCACAGGTTACAATAGCATACAGAAATCCATGGCACATAGGTTGCAAAGAACGTCGTAACTTTCCAGTATAATATAAATCCATATGAAGAACATCTATCAAAAGGACTACCTACATTGCCTGTTCATCACAGTTCTCATTTCATAGTATTACAGTGAAAATATCCGTCAACAAATGACTGCATACATCGCAGTTCTAGTATTATAACAGTAAATCCATCAAGAATACTGCATACATCGCAGTTCTAGTATTATAACAGTAAATCCATCAAGAAGACTGCATACATCGCAGTTCAAGTATTATAACAGTAAATCCATCAAGAAGACTGCATACATCGCAGTTCTAGTATTATAACAGTAAATCCATCAAGAGGACTGCATACCTATTTAATATCCCTCTCACAAAAGGCTATATACTGGAACACACTAGAGAAATGGTAAAACGGCCATTTCCAAGCTCTACCAGCAAAATACTGTCACGAAAAATCCCCTGCTTAAAACAGCTCAGTACAATTCATTCAAGCGCGAACTCGCAGCTTGAGATGTGAGCAGAATTCATCCGCCTTTCCCCCCAAAACTAATCATAGAACCTTCGACCAGATTCCTATCATATTTTTTTAAATAAAGAAACAACTAACAGCTAGTCAGTAGAGCTGTGTACAAAAATTACCGAGCATACAGCCCCCCAATTAAGAAAAATCTCTCAACACACAGAGCGTGTTAACTCGTGTGTACAAAAAATCGACCCGTACATCCCAGTCTTTAACACTTAACTCCCCTTAATAAAAATATGACTCAACACACTTATATTTCACTTAGATCTTTTCTTGCTAGTAAGCCGTATTAAATAAAATAACGCGTAGCGATTTTCATAACCAGATATTCAATTAAAATGTTAAACCACACCACCGACGCTACATAGCTGAGACGAGGCGGTAATTTGTGTTTACAGTGTAGACGGTTAGCCAGATCGGACTTAGAGGCTAAACGACTGATAGTGGGAGGGAAATAAATACTTTCACACTTTTGACCTTACTGCTTTTGTTAGACAATCTCATCGCTCTTGAAAACCTAAGTGTTTTCTAAAGACAATACGTATAATATTTCCCCACCTCCATTATTACCCCATCCACTTACATCAAAAATTCACTCTTAATTATTATCACTTTTCCCCAGAAATCATTTCCTTAATCAACCATTCAACCCCCATAACGCCCATCCCACCTCTTTCATTACTCCCACTTCCACCCTAATCTCTGCCAAAACCAACTTTCCAACCCACCACCACACCATCTCCAAAACAAAATCATAAAAATACACAATCCTTCCCTACACTTCACTCTTCACACATTCACTTCCACCTCCATTCCTCCTACATTAACATAATGACAATAAACCCCAATCCTCCCTTCCCCCATGCCCCTTCAAATTCACCATCCATATATCCTCCCCAAAATCCCTCCAACATCCCCCACTCCACCTCCCAACTCAATTTCATAATACCCTATTCACTAATCATCACACCCTCCCCACCCTTCCATAACCCCTTCATACCTTCCTCCTCACCAACCATCATCTACCTCAAACTTATTACACAATCCAACTTCCCCCCTTCCTTTTTAATTCCTTATC
>JAMPIV010018435.1:0-18470 GCA_024509875.1 Oreohelix idahoensis | reverse complement strand
CAAAGAACTAGACATACCAAAAGCAATGAAAACACACCAATACACATACAACTATTGGTGAACCCACACATAGACCTACCACAAACAGTGAGCACACAAACGTAGATGTCAGGAAACTATTTATACTGTGGATTTCAATACATGATAAATATGTACTCTTTGGCTCATCATCTAAGGATACGACCACAGCATACAATAGCTGACAATAATTAAACATAACACCTGTAACAGGTAAGTTCCCTTTTATTAACCACTGCACACACGGAAGCCACACACGGCTAGCAATACATATGAAATACAATGCAACAGAAATGCCAATATAACTTGCAATAACCAACACCTCAATCTATCAGCATCATACCCACTGATATGTTCCTACCGAGTGAACATCACAATGAATAAAGGTGTTGATGGTATAAATTTGTTTGTCATTCGTCGTGATGACAAAAAATGTAAACAAAGAATAAATGTTCACAAACATTCATTCAGATGCTCAAGCGTAAGATGGAAAAGAGAACACATCTTGGGAAAAGAGGACAGACTGTCACACTACATTATGGCAACAGCTCGCTGGACGAATAGATGCGAACAGTAACACTGTTTTCTTTTGTTTGTTTTTTCTTCAGCTGTTTGCTACTTTCCCTTGCGTAGCACGTTCCTTTCAACAATGTTGTAAACATGATGTAGAAGGAAATGGTGGACATTTTGACAACAAATACTTTCTTATGAGATTTTCTATTTGATGTGCACAATACATGAATCTCATGTTACATGTGCGAAAGGCATCGCAACAATCATACTGCTTTTGACAACGTAGCAACGAAAACAGTGTTGATGGTATGTAGCAGGTTTAAAAAGTTTTCTTAGTCATTGTTACCTGAAAGTTGCAAGGACAGAATCAACATTTTTCTTAAGCAAGCCTTGATGCAGTGCATGTGCACAACATATCACCAACCTCAAAAATTTACTTCTCAGTAAACACACTTGAAGTATGGCAATATGTGCTGGTATAAATTATAATTACCTTAAATAGAAAATATTGCTCTCATTATTAAGAAAAATAAACATCAGACCTAACACTTTGCCTCCAGCTTTCGTTTCTGTTAAATATGTATAGGGACCATTTATTGTTTAAATAAGACTATACTTTATTAATATCTGCTATATAAAGTGCATTTAGCGTTTTTTTCTGCTGCATAGACTGCATTTGACGATATTCAGGCATCAAGGAACATGTAAGTGGACATATAGACTATCACATAATTATTATATTGGTGAACAGTTAAAACTAAAGCAGTTTATATTTAAAAGCAGCCTCTGCGCTGTTACAATGATAGATGTTTGTTCAGGTGGTAAATAGAAAAATATGAATTGACAATGTAAATTGCACAAAAGGTATCTCAAATAGTTATTTGAAACCCCGTTTGAACACTGACCTATCGTACATTTAAGATTAGGCGAGGGATAACTGGCGCAGCATCTCCCCTCTTTGATAAGCAAGGACATTATCAAAGGATAAGTCCTGCTCATCGAGTGAGACTATGGCCGCTAACCAGCTACCACAAGGACGCACAGAGAGCCCACCTCTGTGCCGAGGATGCCAGCTTTTAACTACGCACCCGACCTAACTCCTCGCCCCCAGCTTTCGTCTTCTACCATGACATATGGGGAGGAACCAGCTCTGACCCCAGGCGTGCAAAGTTCCCGGGCAAGGGAAGCTTTAGCTGGACCTTGAACCTCAAAGAGGCGTCGAAGTCATGTATAGACTAGGCCAGTTCCGAGTAGAAGTCGACACTAGCCGCTCCCACCGGCACCAAATTATGTTTTAATAACATTATAAGCTACTCTAACAAGTGTCTTTTTCTGGTTGTAAAAATTTGCATATCATCTGTGAAAGAAAATTATTGACATTGGAAAATTAAAACGACGCATTTAAAAACAATAAGATAAAATAACAGAGCTTCGTTTTAGGGCGTGATGTTACGTAGGTTATTAATTGGAAGTTAATATTTACTTTCATTACACCTCAGTGACACTTGCTATTTTAACCTCCCATTGTTTTCATAAAGGGATGCAACAAATAAAAATGAAATTTTTTTTGAAAAATGTAACAGAAATTATTTAATGAAGTGGAAAGATTATGGTCAAAGGGAAATAATCAACTGAGAAATAATGCATTTCATCAATGTAGTTCCATGTTTAAAACTGTTTATAGGTCTATTGTTTATGCAGAATAGCTCTCGTTGCTACAAAGACTTAGTTTCAGTTGAGTAAAATAAAGGTACATTTTATATTATTTTGAGCGTATACACAATTAAAACACTTTATGAACAGCGCTGTGACTGTTGAGTGGCCGCTGTATACATTGTTACATATTTCTCAAGTAATAATACAGAATAGAGCCATGTAGTTTTCTCTTCTTTATTTCTTTTTTTAAATTCATTGCATTTTTAGGCATTAAAAAATATCATTCTTGTTACCATCTTTGTCAGATAAATAAACTTGTTGAGTGCTTAAAAATGTCATTGAAAACAAAAGGGAGGTTTGTTACGTCTATCATTTCACAGATTAAAAAATACAGCTGTTTAAATTAGGAACAAATAAAGCTTGATCAGTTAGTTATTGATAGATAAAAAGAATCATCGAGGGTTCCAAAAAAATGAACGCGTCATTATTACAGATTGATAGTAAATTTTTGCTAAGCTGGTAATATGCATCATTTTTATTGTGGCCTGGATGTTCTGCTTACCGCTTGCTGCAGTAGCTGCGCTTGATTAAATTCTTGACCTATGTTTGAGTTATGCTTGTGTCAAGATGAGTTAGCTTTCCCCCTTTCCAGCTCTTCATGTCCCGAGATGTTACAAAGAGAAGGGATCCACTGAATCACAACTCTAGTGAATTGCTGACACAGTTTGTGAAGTGTTACTCTACGGTCATCGAGGTCGGCTGTTGGGAGTTCATTCTAATGGTAAAGAACTTCATTACGCGAATGGTTGCAAAGGAACAAAAATGTCAGAAAATGTTCTTCAAAACGAACTCCAACAAGTAGTGTTTAACTGGTCACTTACTGGCAGCACACAAGTCTGTGATGACTGTACATATATTTTATTTAACGTGACACATACGGAGTGGAACAAGACGATCATAGTTACAGGTGCAAAAGGGTCATACGTCAAAAATGTTGATAATTACTTTTCAAGTTCATGAAGATTCTCTAACAATTAAGTCCTCTTATTCAAGTGACTAAGAGTCACTTCCTCTACCATATCATATGTATTGCAGTCAAGTCCGTTGACCTTCTTTCAAGGACGTATCTTATGGCCAACGGATTCATTCTCAAGGAGCAATACTTCTTATCATACTTGTAACAATTCCAGACTTTTTCCATACGATACTTAGGTAGCATATATATATATAATCCAAACAAAGTCATCCACGACAATACGACCAGGTTAGAGTTCTGTGTTGACTAACCTCTCTATATCCATGCCACGACTTTGGCATTGACGAAAATACGGCATATAAAAACATGTGAAGCATACAAATCAATTAACTTCGTTTACTCGTAGGTATCCTCCCTCTACGGTAATTCAAAAGGGCTAACGACTCCGTCTGTCCATTCTAGGAATGACATACTACGATGAATTCCCGCTAGACCAAAACTAGGAGCGGCCTGATACTTTAATTTAACTCAATAAACATTCGATGTGACATGGGGCGACACTTACTTGATACTTCCACTACTGGCTTCATCATGAATACCAGTAGATATCATTACAAAATAATGGCTTCTTCAAACTTGCCAGAAAAATCCAAGAAATATATATCGGACATAAACATGGTCCGAACTGCCCCGTTCAAAACATGACGTCCGAATTCCCTAACTAGGTTACCCGTGCGTCCAAAGCAACTCACACTGCATTGTGCACGTCAGTGCGTGAATCAATCGAACGCACAAATAATATAACTATATTAAGACTGGTGCGTACATTTGGCAGGACCGAAGACTACCCCCTTAGGTAATAAATGTACGTAACAGCTACCTTATTACCTCCCCTTAAAAAAATTAATTCTATTAATTTTTTTGAACTTAGTACCCGAGAGAGGTGAGTCAAAACTACCACAAGATATATGATATGCATAAAGTTATACCATATTAAGAAAAGAATATTAAACGAAATCAATCTAACTAAATGATAGTATGCATTAAAGCACACTTCCACAATCGACCTACTTTGGAACGATTTGGTAATATTCGAAGTAAAAACAAGTTTGAAAATGAAAAATGAAAAAACCATAAAAAAAAAGATGATAATAAAATTCAACTAAGTTTTCAAAAAAAAAAAAAATTTGAAACATATGATTTCAAAAATGAAAATGAACAGCAACACTGATGATAATCAATGACAAGAGAATCAATAAAACAGAAAAATTGAAAATACAATGTGCAAAAATGAAGCAATGCAAAATTAAACACTTTAAGAATCAACACCCTTAATGTTTTCTAACACTAGTACGGTTGACTAGTGATCTAACAGTGAGATATCATAACTAAGGCCCGTGAATGCAGGTATTACGTGACAACTAAGAAAGTTAGTATGTGTGTGATCCATAATCAATTAAATAGATTAAATTGAATTATTCTAATTTATATATTTCTTAATTACTAACAAATAACCAGTTACTAATATATTCTAAGTAATTCCAATATCACTATCAATATGTCAATGTTCAGTTACAACTAGTTAGTAATCGACGAGACGATGTTCTCAATGTTCCATACACGATAAAATATATTCTCGAACACGATATGTAGTGTAATATGTTCCATAGGAATAACAAATGTATATTTGTCGCTCTTAACAATGTTTCCATACTAATAAAATGTTACTGTAGTACCAATGTTCCCGTACTAATAAAATGTTACTCTAATACCACTGTTCCCGTTCTAATAAAACGTTACTATAGTATCAATGTTCCCGTACTAATAAAATGTTACTACACAAGAAGTAATGTTATAATCTATAAGTAAGTATATCCTGAAAGTTATACTTATACGAATACTTCAGTTATATAAATGGTCTTTATAGATGTACAATCAATGATACTGTACAAAGTTATTCATGTTATCGGGGAGGATGTTTCAACATCTGGAAGTGGTTTAGTTTCGACAAGTTCGCTTGGGCATCTCGACAAACAGTCTGCGAACACATTCTTCACTCCAGGAATAGCTCGTATTTCAAAATTGAATGGTTGAAGCGCTATAGCGTAACGCGCTGACTTCGATGATTTAACGTTCTTCGTGTTCAGTGCGGTAAGAGCTTTTTGGTCAGATTCCACCACAAAGTGTGAGCCGAGGAGGTAACGTTCCAGTTTTGTGATTGCCCATACTAATGCGAGGAGCTCTTTATCCAGAACGGAGTATTTGAGTTCGCTCGCCGTAAGTTTTCTGGACACGTACATCACCGGAAATAAGGTGCCGTTATATTCCTGCATCAAAACTGCAGCAATAGCGTAAGAAGATGCATCACTGAGAAGAATGAAAGTGAGATTTTTGTTAGGCAACCTCAAAAAAGGTTCATTTGAAAAAAATTGTTTTATATAGTCTAACGCCGTTTGGTGATCCTGCGACCACTTTATTACATTAGATGTGCCTTTCTTCAGTAGAGACGAAAAAGGTGCAGTTATAGTAGACAAATGAGGGATGAATTTTGAATAGAACTGTATTAGTCCTAAAAGAGATCTAACTTGTTTTTTTTGTCTTAGGTGCCGAGATGTTTAAAATTTTAGAGACGTTACTGTCTTCTGTATACATGAAACCATGACCTATGCGGTGACCCAGAAATGAGATGTCATGAAAACCGACAAAAGCCTTTGAAGGTTTTGCTGTTAAGTTATAATCCCGTAAGGTAGAAAGTAAAGCTTTTAATCCATGAATATGTTCATCCCAAGAGTCACTGAAAAGACAGATGTCATCTGTTACGGGCTTCTCGGGATCCCAGTATGTTCTGGGTGCTTCGATGACTTCTAGTATTTGAGGATGACCAAGTTATTATATTCGTATTCAGTTTATAGAGTCAAAGTCCCTCGGGTTCTTATCACTTTTGTAGGATTCCGTAATACTGTCCGTTGGTATCGATAATGTCTGCTTAACCCTTGTGATACCTTATGTGCTGAATGTGTTTCATATTAAATTCGACCCTTGACTGACCTGTATTAGTCTCTTGTCTTATTAATTATATTGGCAGTGTGAGATGCAGCGTGTTAAGACATTAATCATCACTGGTCATGATCAGTTGAGGATGAATAGCATTTAACTCAACTCCGAATACGATAGTTGATAACACTGTGATTTTGACGACTCAAAATATTTAATTAGTTATTTCATACCATGAGCAGACACCAACTACATGGGAACAAAAGTCACATCACATTCATGTACGATCTGTAAGAGTTCTCATTATTTCATAAGCACATGTTCACAATCTCTATCTAGAGTCCTGGTTAGAGGTCAGTTCCTTTTTTAACGGCCAATGTCCTTTGGCATAAATTCAGAGGCTAACTAGACTTAACTATCCTGCTAGTCAGCAATACACTTATTATGCTAGGCTTACGTCTACTGCTAGTCGTTTAATATCCGTTACACTAGGCTTACGCTTGCCGCTAGCTGTACAATATCCATCTATACTAGTCTTACGCTATTGCTAGTAACACAATGTTCCTTTGGCATACCACGCCAGGCTAATCTGCCATAATTATGCAAACTGCGTTATTCCTACTACGACTTACGTTTGGTTCAAGAAATACACTGCTCAAAAGGCTTCCTAGCCACACAATTCAAAAGTGGACTACGCCACACACTTTCCAGTGGTTATACCACACAATATAAGTGGCAATGGCCACACTTCTAAAACACACTGCCGTTCGGGTCAAAACCCACAAGTCGAATGTCCTTACAAAGACACACGCGTCATGCATAGAGATATGCATACTACGTCGTTAATATATATTCAATTGCGATGTTCCACGGTGCAGCAATCCGAGTTGGCCAAACTCAAATGCTTGCACACATGCAACAATCATCGACATCGGTCGATGAGATATATCTCTATTCGTTTGAGGTGTTCCATGATACAGCCATTCGGATCGTGCACAAATCCAAATGTCTGTAATCATGAAACAATCCTCAACATCATCCCCCTCACTTCCAAACGTGACACTTGTGGCACGGATGATAGTGATGGAGAAGACGCCCGTCTCCCGAACATATCAATATTAGTACTACCTACCTATAAGTATGATAATCATTAAGTAGACACATTAAATTTTATGACATTAATAATAGCACTTGTCAACATGGTGACTAAAGAGTTAATTCAATTTCTTCTCAAAGACGTTGCGCGATAAAAGATCTGCCAAGTTATTGTCTGAGCCAGCAATAGGCAGAATCGTAAATGAAAATTCTTGAATTAACAAATACCATCTGTGTATTCTAGCGTTACGCATTGTTCTAGCTGTTATGTAAGTAAGAGGACTATGGTCTGTCATAATGTAAAAGTGCGTGCCGATGAGATATCTTGACAGCTTCTCCAGGCACCAGACCATAGACAGGAGCTCACGTTCCCCTGTCGCATACTTCTGTTCAGCCGGAGTCAGTTTCCTCGACACATAGAAACATGGATGGAGTGTTTCCTTGTAACATTGCAGCAAACAACCACCCATGGAGTAACTCGAGACATCTGATTGGAGTATGAATGGAATACGTATATTCGGTAATAACAAAATAGGTGCATTGCTAAATAATTTCTTAATTGTTACCAAAGCGCTTTCGCAATCTTTGTCCCAACGTACCTTATTAGGACTACCTTTGGTCAACAGTGCGGACAAAGGTGTAGATAGTTGTGCGAAATGCGGGATGAACTTATGGTAATAGTTTATTAGGCCTAAAAGGCTTCTAACTTGTTTTTTAGTAGAAGGGGTAGAAATCTCAAGAATTCTTTTGACTGTATTGTCGTCAGGATACAGTTTGTGGTTACCTATTCGGTGACCAAGAAAAGAAATTTCCTGACAACCTATTTGGACCTTTGAAGGTCGCACAGTCAAACCATGCATACGTAACGTATGTAGAAGGGAAGTTAAACCATCAATATGGTCTTCCCACGAGTCATGAAATAGGCAGATGTCATCGATGTACGTGATGACATCTTTACGATCGCCAAGAAGGCGGCGCATCATGCGCACAAACGTCGCTGGCGCATTTACCAAACCAAAACACATATAATTCCATTGGTAGAGCCCACAAGGAGTTGTGAAAGCTGTGTAAGGTTTGGCATTTTCGGCAAGAGGAATTTGCCAGTAGCCTTTAGAGAGATCTAGTTTGCTAAAGAAGGTAGCATTAGATAATTCTGACAAAAGATCATCTAAAAGTGGCATAGGCTCACCGTCTGTGATTGTAATTTTGTTCAATCGCCTAAAATCAATACAAATGCGTAAAGAATCATCCTTCTTTTTAACAATCACCATTGGGAATGCATATGGTGATTCCGAAGGAGATATCACACCTAAACGTATCATCTCCTTTAACTCTTTCTCTACCCTATCTTTGTGGTGTAAAGATATAGGATAGGGTCTGAGTTTGATAGGTTTATAATCAGTAAGAGTAATATCATGGGATATAAGCGATGTCTGACCTGGAAGGTCAGTGAGAACATCATTGAAAGAAATGAGAATATCCCGAACTTGATCTTGTTGAGAAGAAGACAGTGAAGAAGAAATAGTCACGTCTTTCCAAGATTCCGATGATTGCAAAGAAGGTAGTTGAAATTGTAAAGGGATAGACGAAGTAGTATCTTCTTCATGAACAACTGCAAAAGAAGCAGTATGATGTGAAGAATCATCAATAGAGTTAATGACAGGAATTAATTCCTGTGGTCTTTCAACTGCTAATTTTAGCATGTTGACGTGGAAGGTTTTGATTTTACCTCTAACGTTCACTGAGTAGTCAACATCTGTGACTTGTTTGATAACATCAAATGGACCTTGCCATGATATCAGTAATTTGTTATCGTTATGAGGTAGCAACAACCAAACTTTTTCCCCTGATTTAAATGATCTTAATATTCTCTTTTGATTATGTAATAATCGTGATCGTTGAGTGGCTGATTTAATACTCTGGGATGCATAAGTGCACGCATCGATGATTCGTTGTCGGAGATCAATCACTAACTCGTAGCTGTTTCGAGTGGCTGTATCAATTGATGCTCCAATCAACAAATCTTTGAGTATCATCATTGGTGCGCGCGGATTCGAACCATAAACCAATTCGAACGGAGACCACCCCGTGCTCTCGTGGGGCACTTCACGAAAAGCGAAGAGGGCCGCCGGCAGAAGCCGATCCCATTCACGAGGGCATTCTTCAGTTATCTTAGATAACATCTGTTTTAGAGTGCTATTGTAGCGCTCGCACACACCGTTTGATTGAGGCCTATACGCACTACAAAACGAGTGGTGAACAGATAGCATGGATTCTAAATCCCTCATAATGTTGGAAGTAAATTGTGATCCTTGATCTGACAAAATCTCTTCCGGAAAACCGATTCGACAAAATATCGAAAATAATGCATCAGACACAGATGCAGTTGTGATGGTTTTCAATGGTATGGCCTCTGGCCAACGCGTGCAAAGATCTACGCAAGTTAAAATATAACGAAATCCATTATTTGAAACAATTGATAACGGACCCACTATATCTACTGCAATCTTTTTGAAAGGTCTCTCAGGCACGTCCGTAATCTGTAAGGGTGCCGTATGGAACCTGCCCTTACGTGCTATACCTTGGCATGTTGTACAAGATTTGCAGTATAACTTTGTATCTTTATTAACCCCAGGCCAATAAAATTGTGACGTAACACGAAACAATGTTCTTTTAATCCCCATATGCTATGCCATAGGGGAGTCATGACCTGTTTGTAGGACCAATGGTCTGTATTCCTTAGGTACTATCACTTGATGTATAATTGTTTTGCCATCATCATAATATCTAGTGAGTATTGATTTCTTTATCTTGAACCATTGTTTAGCCCCTCTTGTGTATTTAATAGTTTTTTGTTCTGCTCGGCTAAACAATCCTTGTAAAGTTGGGTCACTCTTCTGTTTTTCTGCAAAAACGGAAGGTGAAACAGTGCCAACTTGAGACATAATTGTATCTATTATAGGAAAAGGTGGTGTAGCCATATCCGTAGCTAACTGTTGTGCTCTTGTTACAACAGCATTTGCCACCTGTGGGCGAGATTCAACCCACATTGCAATCTCCTCAGGAGTGCAATCTTTAACTCCTGGTATGTTTCCTATTATAATTTCAGTTATGGGTGCTCTCAAGCCGCAGGCATAGACAGTGCCTGTGTAAAAAGGAGTATCAATGTATACTCGTGCCACAGGGAAAGTTTCTATATTCCCACCAAATGTGACACACTTAACTGATTTGCCTGTAAAAGCAGAGGGCTCGATAAGCGAGTGCTTAATGCCTATCGTTGAAGACCCTGTGTCCCGTAAAACTCTCACTACCTTACCATCCAATATTCCGGGATGAAATGTAAGATAACCGACATTTACACATGCCGACATTGTTGGCATACAATGACCACAATCAAGTGTAATTGTAGATTTTAATCTGTTTTTTTCGACTGACACTCATAACATGTATCATTCATTACCATACATGCGTTCGCATGATCATTATCATCATTACCTTTTTCCTTTTTAACACTGCAACTATTTGCATGTCTGTGTTTATTTTTGTCTCTAGACGGAGATCTGGCATTACCTTTGTTATTATTGACTGACTTTTTATTGCTATAATAAAAATCAGTAGAGTCATCCTTCCTGGCATCTCTACCATAAGATGATCTCTGCTTATAGTATCCTTTTTGATGTGAACCATCATAATCCCTGCCTCTGTGATACCCACGATCATGAGGTGAATATCCTCTATAACCTCGTCGATATGAATTCGAAGGAGAGCGATGACGACGGAAGTTATAAAAACCTCTGTCGGATTGATAATAATCTGAACGACAACGTCCATCAAAGCTCTTCGATCGAGGTCTGTGATCATGTTGTACCGCGCATACAGGCATAGGATCTCGAATAGTCGATCTATGAAGATCTTTATTCTGATGTGCGGTTTGATACTGTCTTCCGAGTTTTTCATACTCATCAATAGAATTAGGATGTCTTTCCTGTAAAAATGCTTCTAATTCAGTGCTGCATGCGGATAAAACTTTATCTCGCAGCATGAGATCTATAACACCTTCATATGTTTTATTTATACCTGATAAATCAATCCATCTGCTAAGGAAATGTTTAATAGATGCAATGAATTCACCAAAATCTGCATCCTTGCTTGGTTTAGCAGCATGAAAGCGATCTCTGAATCCAGACTCAGTTAACTGGAAACGTCTTAGTAATACCTCTTTTACGACATCGAAATCGCTTCTGCTCTTCTCATCAAGACTCATGAAACATTTAAGTGAGTCACCAGTCAAAAAATCAAGTAAAAGACTGCTCCATCTTTCTTTGGGTATGTTCAGAGCTGTGACCTTGATGATGAATCTAGATAGGAAAGAGTCAACACAATCGCGAGTCTGGTCAAAATGTGGCATTTTTAACTTAGGATAAAAAATATTTGTAGCAGCCGCAGTCTTAGTCTGTTCAGACTGCACTTTAGCTAATTCTAAAGCTTTTTCTTTTTCTGCATGAAGTTTTAATGTTTCCATTTCCATGGCATTTTTATGTGCTTGATCCAGTTGCATAAGTTCCATTCTCCTTAATTCCATTTTCTCCTTCTCTAGTTGTCTGTCTTTCTCTTGTTGAGCTAATTCTTTATCTCGTTGTGCCATTCTTTCCTTTTCAAATTCTCTGTCTTTTTCTTGTTGAGCTAATTCTTTATCTTTCTGCTCTCTGTCTTTTTTTTGTTGAGCTAAGGTCAGTCGTTCTAATTCCATTTTCATGGATATTTCTTTTTCCTTCAATTCCCTTTCTTGGGTTAATTCAAACCTCCTAAGCTCATCAGCTCGTTTAGTCATTTCGCGCTGTTCCATTCTTTCCAGACGCGATAAATATTCATCATATTTTGTATCTGCAAAACTTTGTAGTTCCGCCCCTGATTTTCCATAACTTTTCCCAATATCAATGAATTCCTGTAGTGTAGACATGATAATAGGTTTCTGAGTACCTTCAATAGTCTATAATATACACCAGGATTATAGAACTCGATATAATATGTACATGAATATATTAATCAATAACAAACAAGTTACAAGAACATGTGATAAAGACAGTGAAAACAATCAAATGAGTGACAATGAAATGATTTTTCAGTTATACAACAACACTTTACACTTATAAAGTAAATAAAGGAGACTTATAAACAGTAATGAGTAAAAGAAAGAAAAGAATTTACATTACAAAAATATAACAAGACAAGTCGTCTTAGACAAACGTGTAGACAAAGAAGTTTTAGATCACACACGACAACGATTGTCAACAGTACTGAAAGTAGGTTATGTAAATAAAGAGGACGTAATTCAATTGACGAAACTGCTAATCACACAAAATATGGTTATAATACTAACTGAAGAAACATTTATTCCCTGACTCAAAAGAAAAAATATAATCAGTCAGATCCTCAGTTAGTAAAATAAGCATGTAAATCTAATAGAAGTTAACATTCACTGAAGCTTTCCTGGGAAAATTCCAGTCAATATTAAACAATACGAATATACGAATATACGAAAAACATGAATGGGGAAACACAGATGATAGTAACAAGTAAGTCAAGTGATGATGAACTGTAGACCAAAGATAATACAAGGGCAATATGATAATGTTCAAGCGCTCTAGTAAAATCAAGAACTTATCTGTTTAGTTGTCACTCTGAGAAATACATGAATGCATGTAATTCTAAAGCAAGTGTCTTCAACAGCTGAGGTCCATTGATGGTAGACCTAGACCTTCGCAGCAGGGTAACCGTTTGAAAGTCTTGCTTCGGTCTTTGAACGTAGTTTCTTCAAACGATCTGCGTCGCAGCTTCAGATGACTTTGATGAAGAGATACATTCTCCACTGGTTCAGGTTCTTGAGTGGAAGATTACCGTTCTATCTGCGTGAATCAGTCTCTTTGATGGAAGAAAAATTTCAGATTCTCAAGCAATGTTGTCTGCTAGAGTTGACGGCATCGATGTAGTGACGTCACTTTCTGTCCTGCGCATTTCAGTTGCCGGTTAGGCTTGAAATAATGATTTTGCCTTCATAACGTTCATCATCAGTTTGACTTTATTCGATACTTGAAGGGGGGAATCCAGTATTCACGAAATCCAGACACTTTCTGACACCAGAATGTTACGGGCTTCTCGGGATCCCAGTATGTTCTGGGTGCTTCGATGACTTCTAGTATTTGAGGATGACCAAGTTATTATATTCGTATTCAGTTTATAGAGTCAAAGTCCCTCGGGTTCTTATCACTTTTGTAGGATTCCGTAATACTGTCCGTTGGTATCGATAATGTCTGCTTAACCCTTGTGATACCTTATGTGCTGAATGTGTTTCATATTAAATTCGACCCTTGACTGACCTGTATTAGTCTCTTGTCTTATTAATTATATTGGCAGTGTGAGATGCAGCGTGTTAAGACATTAATCATCACTGGTCATGATCAGTTGAGGATGAATAGCATTTAACTCAACTCCGAATACGATAGTTGATAACACTGTGATTTTGACGACTCAAAATATTTAATTAGTTATTTCATACCATGAGCAGACACCAACTACATGGGAACAAAAGTCACATCACATTCATGTACGATCTGTAAGAGTTCTCATTATTATTTCATAAGCACATGTTCACAATCTCTATCTAGAGTCCTGGTTAGAGGTCAGTTCCTTTTTTAACGGCCAATGTCCTTTGGCATAAATTCAGAGGCTAACTAGACTTAACTATCCTGCTAGTCAGCAATACACTTATTATGCTAGGCTTACGTCTACTGCTAGTCGTTTAATATCCGTTACACTAGGCTTACGCTTGCCGCTAGCTGTACAATATCCATCTATACTAGTCTTACGCTATTGCTAGTAACACAATGTTCCTTTGGCATACCACGCCAGGCTAATCTGCCATAATTATGCAAACTGCGTTATTCCTACTACGACTTACGTTTGGTTCAAGAAATACACTGCTCAAAAGGCTTCCCAGCCACACAATTCAAAAGTGGACTACGCCACACACTTTCCAGTGGTTATACCACACAATATAAGTGGCAATGGCCACACTTCTAAAACACACTGCCGTTCGGGTCAAAACCCACAAGTCGAATGTCCTTACAAAGACACACGCGTCATGCATAGAGATATGCATACTACGTCGTTAATATATATTCAATTGCGATGTTCCACGGTGCAGCAATCCGAGTTGGCCAAACTCAAATGCTTGCACACATGCAACAATCATCGACATCGGTCGATGAGATATATCTCTATTCGTTTGAGGTGTTCCATGATACAGCCATTCGGATCGTGCACAAATCCAAATGTCTGTAATCATGAAACAATCCTCAACATCAATTAACAAATACCATCTGTGTATTCTAGCGTTACGCATTGTTCTAGCTGTTATGTAAGTAAGAGGACTATGGTCTGTCATAATGTAAAAGTGCGTGCCGATGAGATATCTTGACAGCTTCTCCAGGCACCAGACCATAGACAGGAGCTCACGTTCCCCTGTCGCATACTTCTGTTCAGCCGGAGTCAGTTTCCTCGACACATAGAAACATGGATGGAGTGTTTCCTTGTAACATTGCAGCAAACAACCACCCATGGAGTAACTCGAGACATCTGATTGGAGTATGAATGGAATACGTATATTCGGTAATAACAAAATAGGTGCATTGCTAAATAATTTCTTAATTGTTACCAAAGCGCTTTCGCAATCTTTGTCCCAACGTACCTTATTAGGACTACCTTTGGTCAACAGTGCGGACAAAGGTGTAGATAGTTGTGCGAAATGCGGGATGAACTTATGGTAATAGTTTATTAGGCCTAAAAGGCTTCTAACTTGTTTTTTTAGTAGAAGGGGTAGAAATCTCAAGAATTCTTTTGACTGTATTGTCGTCAGGATACAGTTTGTGGTTACCTATTCGGTGACCAAGAAAAGAAATTTCCTGACAACCTATTTGGACCTTTGAAGGTCGCACAGTCAAACCATGCATACGTAACGTATGTAGAAGGGAAGTTAAACCATCAATATGGTCTTCCCACGAGTCATGAAATAGGCAGATGTCATCGATGTACGTGATGACATCTTTACGATCGCCAAGAAGGCGGCGCATCATGCGCACAAACGTCGCTGGCGCATTTACCAAACCAAAACACATATAATTCCATTGGTAGAGCCCACAAGGAGTTGTGAAAGCTGTGTAAGGTTTGGCATTTTCGGCAAGAGGAATTTGCCAGTAGCCTTTAGAGAGATCTAGTTTGCTAAAGAAGGTAGCATTAGATAATTCTGACAAAAGATCATCTAAAAGTGGCATAGGCTCACCGTCTGTGATTGTAATTTTGTTCAATCGCCTAAAATCAATACAAATGCGTAAAGAATCATCCTTCTTTTTAACAATCACCATTGGGAATGCATATGGTGATTCCGAAGGAGATATCACACCTAAACGTATCATCTCCTTTAACTCTTTCTCTACCCTATCTTTGTGGTGTAAAGATATAGGATAGGGTCTGAGTTTGATAGGTTTATAATCAGTAAGAGTAATATCATGGGATATAAGCGATGTCTGACCTGGAAGGTCAGTGAGAACATCATTGAAAGAAATGAGAATATCCCGAACTTGATCTTGTTGAGAAGAAGACAGTGAAGAAGAAATAGTCACGTCTTTCCAAGATTCCGATGATTGCAAAGAAGGTAGTTGAAATTGTAAAGGGATAGACGAAGTAGTATCTTCTTCATGAACAACTGCAAAAGAAGCAGTATGATGTGAAGAATCATCAATAGAGTTAATGACAGGAATTAATTCCTGTGGTCTTTCAACTGCTAATTTTAGCATGTTGACGTGGAGGTTTTGATTTTACCTCTAACGTTCACTGAGTAGTCAACATCTGTGACTTGTTTGATAACATCAAATGGACCTTGCCATGATATCAGTAATTTGTTATCGTTATGAGGTAGCAACAACCAAACTTTTTCCCCTGATTTAAATGATCTTAATATTCTCTTTTGATTATGTAATAATCGTGATCGTTGAGTGGCTGATTTAATACTCTGGGATGCATAAGTGCACGCATCGATGATTCGTTGTCGGAGATCAATCACTAACTCGTAGCTGTTTCGAGTGGCTGTATCAATTGATGCTCCAATCAACAAATCTTTGAGTATCATCATTGGTGCGCGCGGATTCGAACCATAAACCAATTCGAACGGAGACCACCCCGTGCTCTCGTGGGGCACTTCACGAAAAGCGAAGAGGGCCGCCGGCAGAAGCCGATCCCATTCACGAGGGCATTCTTCAGTTATCTTAGATAACATCTGTTTTAGAGTGCTATTGTAGCGCTCGCACACACACCGTTTGATTGAGGCCTATACGCACTACAAAACGAGTGGTGAACAGATAGCATGGATTCTAAATCCCTCATAATGTTGGAAGTAAATTGTGATCCTTGATCTGACAAAATCTCTTCCGGAAAACCGATTCGACAAAATATCGAAAATAATGCATCAGACACAGATGCAGTTGTGATGGTTTTCAATGGTATGGCCTCTGGCCAACGCGTGCAAAGATCTACGCAAGTTAAAATATAACGAAATCCATTATTTGAAACAATTGATAACGGACCCACTATATCTACTGCAATCTTTTTGAAAGGTCTCTCAGGCACGTCCGTAATCTGTAAGGGTGCCGTATGGAACCTGCCCTTACGTGCTATACCTTGGCATGTTGTACAAGATTTGCAGTATAACTTTGTATCTTTATTAACCCCAGGCCAATAAAATTGTGACGTAACACGAAACAATGTTCTTTTAATCCCCATATGCTATGCCATAGGGGAGTCATGACCTGTTTGTAGGACCAATGGTCTGTATTCCTTAGGTACTATCACTTGATGTATAATTGTTTTGCCATCATCATAATATCTAGTGAGTATTGATTTCTTTATCTTGAACCATTGTTTAGCCCCTCTTGTGTATTTAATAGTTTTTTGTTCTGCTCGGCTAAACAATCCTTGTAAAGTTGGGTCACTCTTCTGTTTTTCTGCAAAAACGGAAGGTGAAACAGTGCCAACTTGAGACATAATTGTATCTATTATAGGAAAAGGTGGTGTAGCCATATCCGTAGCTAACTGTTGTGCTCTTGTTACAACAGCATTTGCCACCTGTGGGCGAGATTCAACCCACATTGCAATCTCCTCAGGAGTGCAATCTTTAACTCCTGGTATGTTTCCTATTATAATTTCAGTTATGGGTGCTCTCAAGCCGCAGGCATAGACAGTGCCTGTGTAAAAAGGAGTATCAATGTATACTCGTGCCACAGGGAAAGTTTCTATATTCCCACCAAATGTGACACACTTAACTGATTTGCCTGTAAAAGCAGAGGGCTCGATAAGCGAGTGCTTAATGCCTATCGTTGAAGACCCTGTGTCCCGTAAAACTCTCACTACCTTACCATCCAATATTCCGGGATGAAATGTAAGATAACCGACATTTACACATGCCGACATTGTTGGCATACAATGACCACAATCAAGTGTAATTGTAGATTTTAATCTGTTTTTCGACTGACACTCATAACATGTATCATTCATTACCATACATGCGTTCGCATGATCATTATCATCATTACCTTTTTCCTTTTTAACACTGCAACTATTTGCATGTCTGTGTTTATTTTTGTCTCTAGACGGAGATCTGGCATTACCTTTGTTATTATTGACTGACTTTTTATTGCTATAATAATAAAAATCAGTAGAGTCATCCTTCCTGGCATCTCTACCATAAGATGATCTCTGCTTATAGTATCCTTTTTGATGTGAACCATCATAATCCCTGCCTCTGTGATACCCACGATCATGAGGTGAATATCCTCTATAACCTCGTCGATATGAATTCGAAGGAGAGCGATGACGACGGAAGTTATAAAAACCTCTGTCGGATTGATAATAATCTGAACGACAACGTCCATCAAAGCTCTTCGATCGAGGTCTGTGATCATGTTGTACCGCGCATACAGGCATAGGATCTCGAATAGTCGATCTATGAAGATCTTTATTCTGATGTGCGGTTTGATACTGTCTTCCGAGTTTTTCATACTCATCAATAGAATTAGGATGTCTTTCCTGTAAAAATGCTTCTAATTCAGTGCTGCATGCGGATAAAACTTTATCTCGCAGCATGAGATCTATAACACCTTCATATGTT
>JAMPIV010018434.1:0-18480 GCA_024509875.1 Oreohelix idahoensis | reverse complement strand
TAATGGGAGCAATCAGTAGCGCAGAGGGCAAGATTCATGTAACTGGAAAGCAAACAGCTCAGGAGCTGGAAGATGTGCTAAGGGGAAGCAAAATGTTGAAGAGGAGTCTAAGATCTGAAATGGATAGCAAAAGTTAGCAGCGGTCGAAGTCTGTAATAGACAGCGCACAGCAGCAGAGGTCGAAGATTTTAATGGAAGACAAAGTAGCCAGGGTCGAAGATTGGAATAGGAAGGAAAAGATAGGTGGTCGAGATCATGCTAATGGGCAGAAAGAGTAGGAGAGGTGGAAGATCCTGCCAATTGGCAGGCCAAAACATTAGGGACCTGAGATGAGATCCTGCTAAAATGGACAGCAAAACAAATAGCCGAGTTCCTAAGATTCTGCATATGGACACGCAATTGTAACAGGCTTGGAAGATCGTGCTAAGTGGAATGGCAAATGTAGGAAAAGACGTGAAAGATCCTGCTAAATGTAGACAGCAAAACTGTAGCATAGAGGGCAGAGATCTGTAACTGGACGCAAATGTAGATAAGATGTGGAAAGATCCTGCTAAGGTGAACAGCAAACAGCAACAGAGGGGGAGGAAATAAAGATCTGCTAATGGATAGTAAACTGTAGATCAGATGTGGAGGAAGATCCTGTAAATTGAACAGGAAACAGCATAGAGGTGGAAGAATGTGCTATTGTGGACAGAAAATATAGACCAGAAAGTGGATCATTCTCGCTAATGGAAGCATACAATAGCCAGATTTAAAAGCTCCTTGGATATGGACAGGCAAATTGTTAAAGTTGAAAGATTGTGTAATTGGAATGCAAAAAATGTAGTAAGGAAAAGTATGCTAAGTAGACAGCAAACAGTAGGCATAGAGGGAGAGATTCTGTAAATGGAAGCAAATGTAGATCAGATGTGGTAAGATCTGCTAAGTGAAAACAGCACACAAGCAGCCAGAGGTCGAAGGGATTTTAAATGGACAGAAACAGTAGCCCAGAGGTCGAAAGATCTGCTATTGGACCAGTCACAGACAGGGTCGAAGTTCCTGCTAAACGGAAGCAAGAGTCGCCCAGAGGTAGAAGATCTGCTAAAAATGGAAGCAAACGTAGACCAGAGGTAAGATCTGCTTAAAATGGACAAGCAAAACAGTAGACCTGAGGTGAAGATCCTGCTAAATGGAGCGCAAATGCAAACAATACCCGATTTCAAATGATTGCTATGGACAGCAAATTGTACAAAGGTTGAAGTTCGTGCTAATTGGAATGCAAAATGTAGACCAGAAGTGAAAAGTTGCTAAGATAGACAGCAAACCAGTAGTAGAGGGAGGATCTTGTAATGGACAGCAACTGTAGTAATTCAGATGTGGGAAGATTGCTAAGTGACACAGGAAAAGACAGAAGTGGGAAGTCTGTAATGTACAGGTTAAAACTGTATGATAGATGTGAAGATCTGCTAAGTGACAGCAAACAGCACAGAGGTGATGATGTTCCTGCTAATTGGAATGCAACTGTAGAACAGGAAGTGGGAAATATTTGCTAAAATGGGACAGTAAAAAGTAGATCAGAGAGTGGAAGATCTGTAACTGGACAGATAAAAGTTAGCCCAGAGATCGAAGGATTGTACCTTGAAGTGAAAGTAGCAGAGGTCGGAAGAATCCATCTAATTGGTAGCAAATCGCAGAGGTGAAGATTGCTAATGGTAAGACACTGTAGACAGAAGTCGAAGATTGCTAATGGGAGAGAAACTGTAGCGGCAGAGGGCATAGATCCTGCTAATGGAAAAGCAACAGCCCCCAGAGTGGAAGATGTGCTAAACAGCAAAATGTTGAAGAGAAGTTAAGATTGCTAATGGGATGCAAAAGCACCAGAGGTTGAAGATCGTGCTACTGGGAAGAAAATGTAGGACAGAAGTGGATGGTCTGTAATGGAACTGCAAACAGTTTCCAGAGGTCAATTACTTCTGCTTATTGGAACATCAACAGTAGCCAGTGGTCAAAGATTTGTCAGCTCAGCCAAAAGAGAGAGGTCGCGAAGATTTGCTACGTGGCGCCAAAAAGTAGAAACGCGGTCGAAGATTGCTTACTGGGCAGAAACAGATGGCAAGAGGTCAAGGTCATGTAATTGGAGCAAACCGTTTAGAGGTCGAAGATTGATAATTGGAGACAGAAACAATAGTGCAGAGGTGGAAGATTGTATTAAATGGGAGCATCAAACAGTAGCCCAGTGGTTCGAAGATTTTGCTAACGACAGCAATACAGCAGTAGTCAGTGTCGGAAGATCTGCTAACTGAACAGCAAACAGATGCAGCGAGGTCTAAAGGATCCTGCATAACTATTGATAGGAATGCAAACAGTAGTCCAGAGGTAGAAGATTGCGTAAATGGACAGCAAAAATAGATGCCCAGAGGTGGAAGATCCTGCTAAACTGGGCAGCAAACAGTAGCCCAGCGATCGAAGTATCCTGCTAACTGGACACGTGAACACAGTAGTCTCAGAGGGTCTAAGAGATCCATGCCTAACTAGGTTCAGCAAACGTAGATCAGTGGTCGAAGATCCTGCAATTGGAAGATCCCACTGCTAGTAGACCAGGAGGTCCGAAGATATCCTGTAACTGGACAGCAAACCAGACGAGAGGTACGAAGAGGATCTTGCTAAACCTGGACAGCAAACAGTAGATCGAGGGTCGAATTTGATAACATCAACCCATGATGCTAGTCAGGTGGTATGATCTGTAAGACATAAATCAGTAGCCAGAGGTCGAAAGATTCGTGAATAACTTTGGAAAGCGAAGCACCAGCTCGTAGCCCAGAAGTCGATAAGGATCCTGCCTATCCTGCGATCTAACTGTACCATAAAACAGTAAGCGCAGAGAAGGGCAGAAGCCATAGATACTGCTAAAACTGGAAATGCACAAAAACAGCACCCGCCCAGAACAGCCCCAGCAGCTCGAAAGAAGTCCGCTGCTGCTAACCCTGGACAGCTGAAAAGCTTGTAATCAGGGAAAGTGGAAGATCCTGCTACCACTGTGACATAGCAAAACAGTAGCCCAGGGCGTAACGAACGATCCTGCCAAACTTGACAAAGCCACACAGTCCGCCCAGAGGTTCCGAAGAGATCTCTTGTTTAACTTGACTAAGCAACAGTTTCCCACGTGACGAGTCGCTGCGAAGAGATCCCTGCTTAATGGACAGGAACAAGAAGTTTAGTGGTCGAAGATCCTGCTAACAGGGCAGCACGAATAGAGTAGCCCAGAGGTTAGAAAGAGAGAAGATCCTGCCTAACTGGAACAGCAATAACAGTAGTCCAGAGGTCGACAGATCTTGTTAAAGGGACAGCGCTAAACAGTTAGGACCAAACAGGAGCCCAGCGCGCTACTCGAAAGAGAGATCCTGCCCCTTTCTTTAATTGGATAGGATAATACAAGTTTCGTTTCTATTTTATTATAGACCAAGGAGGCCGCGGTTTCCATGATCCTGGTCTAATGGGACACGCTAATAAGGAGTGTGTAGCTCCAGGTTGGGTGGATATTCCTGCCAGGAATCCGGGACTCTTGCCATGAAGTTTAGCCCAGTTTTAACAGATGGTGTGCTAATTCTGGGGAACATTGTTTACTCGGTCTGCTTTAGACGTACTCCCTAGGTTGAGAAGTCGAGAGGAGGAATCGAAAGATCCTTCTAGAAGTAGATTGGCTAAACTGTAGCATACTGGCCACGGAAGATCCTGCTGAACAAATGGACAGCAAACTTGAAAAAAGTAGAGATACCCTGATAACCCGGGTAGACAAGCAAACACGTAGCCCATAGAGCGGGCCAGACGACGAAGAGAGAGAGATCCTTGCTAACCCACACTGCGTCAGCATACTGTAGATCAGATGTGGCCCTAGAGAACAGTTAAGGATTTGGCGTGGGATCAGCATCTGCAACCTGAGGCTGGTTGATCATGATTTACCTGGTCTGCCTTTAGGTAAGTGAATCGTGGGGGTACCTTCCACTAGTTTCATGCCTATGCTGTTACATGCAAATTCAGCTAAGTCGCAGGTGGTAGAGCCCGGCGATTCAGGGGTAGGGGGGGGTATTTGTATAGATCTGTTGTGGCTTGATGTTAGATCATGGACTTAACGTGAACTGCATAACAGCACAAAGTGGTTGATGTTCCGGCGCTAGTTGGGAATGCAAAATCGTTGATCCCAGTTAATGGAAGATGGTTGGTATCTTGGTACCGAAACAGGGATCCAGTGGTTATAAGATGCGCAAATAGGCGATCACCGTTAACAAGTGTTCAGCAGAGGTGGAGATCAGGTAGAAGATCCTGCTAAATGGAACTGCCAATCGCCACAGTAGACCTAGAGTTCGAAAGATCTGTTAAATGGACTAGCAAACCGCAGTGACGCATGAGGAACATGAAGATCCTGCTTAAAGCTGGACAGCAAGCAGCCAGAGGTTCGCGATGTTACCTTGCTTTTTGAACTAGGACAGCCAGAACCAACTTTGGTGTTGAGAGAAGTTAAGATCATTCAAATATCCTGCAAACAGTTGACCAGCAAATTGTATATCACATAGGTTGACAGACTCGTGCTAATTGGATGAAATCGGTGACTCATCATGTTCAAGCATCTTGCTAAGTGGACAGCAAACCGTGCATACGGGGCAGAGATCAGCTAATGGACAGCATTTCTAGATCAGATGTAGGGAAAACTGCTTTCGTGACAGCTAAACCGCATAGGGTGGTCGAATTTTCTGTAGGATGTACAGTAAACTGTAAGATTCAGATCAGTGCGAAGATGCTAGTGAGACAGCATGAAAAGACCGAGGTGGAAGCGATCCGTGCTTAACTGGGTTGCAAAACTGTAGATTCAAAAGGACGGTGGAAGCTTAGCTAGCTGGGGACCGCAAACCACGAAAGGGCCCCCATGAGATCGAAGACTCTGCTAACTTGACAGAGAAAGCAGCCATGAGGTCCCTAGGATCCCTGATTCTAAAGGCACACGCACAATACTCAGTTTTTAGAGGTCGAAAGAGTGTTGTTCCTGCTACTAAGCCATGCTCGCCAGCAGTCGACTATCTGCTACATAGAGCGAAAACCGTCGCGGCAGAGGTGCGATAGGCATCTGGTTAGGGGCAAGCCATACTCCAGTACAGTAGCCCCAAGATCGTGTCAACGTAGCTGCAACATGCTTGCAGTACGGGTCTAGACTCTGCTAATGGCATAGCCCAACAGACCGTGGTAGACGTTATGGTACTGGCCAGTTCAAAGCTATCGTTTCAGACGTTGAAGATCATGAAAACTGGATCCCCGAAATCGGTGGCCAGCGGTCAACTCTACTAGCATATCTGACCATCAAACCGTGCCACGTGGAATCATAACGCCAGAACTGTCACGATGCCAGGAGACAGCGCCACAGGTCGACGATCCTCCTTCTAAACGTGGTCAGCCAAAAACAGTATGCCCCAAGGTCGAGAAGATTGCTGATGTCAGCATCACTGCACCGAGGTTGAAGAAGGTGCTAAAGGACAGACTACATTGTCGGACCAGAAGAGGGGGTAGTCCTGACACTAGCAACAGCACCAGTTCTGGTAGAGGTCAAAACATCTTTCAGTATTTGGACATCCAAACCGGGGAGAGGTCGACGATCCTGTAAACATGGCTAAGCTCCTAAAGCATCAGCCCGAGGTGGTTCGCCGTCTTTGCATCCCGAGGGCCACCTATGACACTTGGAAAGCCCATACGATGTTCCTGTTTCACTGCCAGGTCTTCAGTTGTGACGCGGATTATACGGGTCCCTCAAAGTTTAGCCACGTTTCGAAGGCCGCTGATTAAGCTATCATGGACAGCGTGACCTGGCGATGAGACGTTGGGGTATGATTTTTCAATGGGGTGTGGCGGAGCAGCGCTGTAGGCGTTAGACGGCTCCGCTTATTGATTTTGCTCAATGGACACACAAGCAGCCCTTGATCAGTGGACGGTATGTACCCTGGGTAATAGACTTGCAAACAGTAGCGGAGGTTAAAATCCTGCTATGGAAAAGTGAAAAGTAGCCAGAGGTGCAGATCCTGCGTGCCATGGTGGGCAAATTGTCGGGGGCGTACTGGTCTACTATCTGTTGTGCAGTGGTTTTCGGATCGTATCCCTGCTAGCTGGACAGCTTTTCAGTGCTTTAGGGTCATCGATATGTTGAACACGTTTGCTTGGAGTTAGCGTAAGGAGCAGTTACAGGTGCAGCATATTACGCACCACAGTAGGGTGTGCTCCGGCAGTTAGGGGGGAAGGCATTTCTGGTAGACCGGAGGGTGTATTGCAACTTGTGCGCGGAGCTCTAGGCCGTACAGTTTTAACGGGTTGCAATGTGGACAGTAGTTAAGGGTTACAGGGTATGCCACACTCTTCTGGTGGCCAGAACGGGTGTCTTATTTTTGTTATGGCTGCTTTTCCGGGTCATGGTCTTTACATAAGAGGTAGGAGAGGTCGAAGGGTACGGTTGTCCTGTTCAGCATACTGTTCGAGTCGAAGGATTCTGCTAAATGAGAGCAAACTGTCAGCGAGAGGGGCAAAGATCTGTAATGGAACGCCACAGTCAGAGCTGGAAGATTCGTGTAATTGGGGCAGCAAATGTTGAAGAGAAGTCTAAGATACTGCTAATGGATAGCAAACAGTAAGCAGCGGTGAGATCCTGCTAATAGGGACAGCGACAGAGCAGAGGGTCGAAGATTTCTAATGGACCCAAACAGTAGAGAGGTCGGAAGATCCTTGCTAATGGAAAGGAATCAGATAGGTGGTCGAAAATCCGCTAAATGGGAGCAAAGAGTTAGCCCAGGGTGGAAGATCTGCCAAATGGACAGCTAAATTAGACAGAGGTGACGATTGCTAATGGCAGAAAAATAGCCGATTTCAAAAGATCTGCCTACTGGACAGCAATTTGTACAAGATTGAAGAGATCGTGCTAATTGGAAATGCAAATGTAGACAGAAGTGAAAGATCTGTAAGTCGACAGCAAGTAGCTAAAACAAAAAAATAAAAAAAAAAAAATAAAAGCTAGACCAGAGGTGGAAGAGATCCTGCCTTATACCGGGAACAGCTAAACCAGCACAGAGGTGGTGGAATAACTTGCTAATTGGTATGCAAACTGTTTTTAGAACAGACTAAAGTGGACATATATTGCTAACTGTACAGTATAAAAAATAAAAAAGTAGATCAGAGGTTGAATAGCTAGAAGATCCTGATAACTGGATCAGCAAACAATAGCCCCAGTTTTCCATAAGATCTCCCTGCAAGAACTTGAACATGCCAACTTGTACTCAGGTGTAGATCGTAGCCCATGTGGAGATGCAAACTGTAGGTCGTAATGATCCATCGTGGTTTAGAGATACGGATTTAGAGTCAGCACAACGCAAAACAGTTGGCTGAATAGATGAAGCTGCAGAAGATCCTCCCTTTTGCCAATTTGGGGACAACGCCACACTGTAGACCAGAAGTCGGATAGAAATGTGTGGATACTTGGATACTGGGAACAGAAAACAGTGCCGCAAGAGAGAGGCAAAGTGTGATGCTATAGTGGTGAATAGAAATAATCACCAGTAGTCGAAGTGGATTGTGACTGGGATTCTGGACAGTTATATAAAAAATAAGTGGATCAGCATGGTGTTGAAGGAGTCTAAGAGAGATCTAAGATCCTTGCTAAATTCACGGATAGCTTAATTGTATCAATCTGTGGCCCAGCGTGGTTCGCAAGTAAAAGTTCCTGCCTTAGGGTAACAGGCAATACAGTTTAGCAGAGGTGGATCGAAGAGTCCTGTAATTGGAAGGCAAAATGTAGATCTCTCGCCTAAAGTAGATGTTCTAATTGGCTATAGCACACACAGTAAATAGAGGTCGAAGAACTAGACCTTAATTGGATCGAAAAAAACAAGTAGATCAGTGGTGTGTCGAGATGATCCTGCTAACTGGGCACAGCATAGAGATTAGCCCAGCCAGAAGATCGAAGAGCAAGAGAGTATGAGGAGCAAGAGAAAGATCCTGCTTAACCCTTGGCAGCAAAACAGTGTTCAGCAGCCCAGAGGTGATAGATCTGCTATTGTGGACCAGCATGCAATAGCCCAGATTTGCAAAGATCCAATTCATAGGGTCTGCACCTTGTACACGTCGTTGTTGCGGAGATCGATTCGCTTAATATTGCCCTTTCAAAACTCATGAGAAAAGTTGTGTAATATCTTGCCCGTAAACTAGGGTCAGCTATAAAGTAGATCAGAGGTGGGAGACCTGTCTAAACTTGACAGTGAACAGTAGACCCAGAGATCGGAAAGTATCCGGCTAACACATGAACAGCAAAACTTAGCATAGTGGGCAGAGATACTGCTTAACTGGAACAGCAAATGTAGATCAGATGTGGAATGATCCTGATAAGTGAAGCAAACAGCACAGATGTGAAGAACCTGCTAATGGACAATATTAACTCGGTACGATCAGATGTGTGAAAAAATCCTTGCTAAGGTGTACAGCAACCGTAGGCTCCAGCGGTAGGAAGATCCTGCTTAAACCTGGGACTGTAAATTGTAGCCCAGATAGATAGTGGAAGATCATGCTAAAAGACAGCAAACAGCAAGACCCCGTGGGACGATCCAGCAATTGGAATGCCGCACCCATCTAAACACGTAGGGGAATATCTTGCCAACTGGACAGTAAAAAGTAGTCAGAGTGGAACGATCCCTGCTAATTGGACTGCACACTGTAGGACCAGAAGTTCGAAGATCCTGCTTAACTGGACGAGGGCAAACAGCAGCGCTGAGGGCCTACGATTCTGCTAAGTGGACAGCAAACAGTAGCCCAGTGGTCGAAGATCGTGCTAACTGGACAACACACAGTAGATCAGTGGTCGAAGATCCTGCTAACTGGGCAGCAAACAGATGCACAGAGGTCAAGGATCCTGCTAATTGGACAGCAAACAGTTTAGAGGTCGAAGATCCTGCTAACTGGACAGCAAACAATAGCGCAGAGGTGGAAGATCCTGTTAAATGGGCAGCAAACAGTAGCCCAGAGGTCGAAGATCCTGCTAACTGGACAACACACAGTAGATCAGTGGTCGAAGATCCTGCTAACTAGACAGCAAACAGTAGCCCGGAGGTCTAAAATCCTGCATACTGGATAGCGAACAGTAGCCCAGAGGTCGAAGATCCATCTAACTGGTCAGCAAATCGCCCAGAGGCTGAAGATCCTGCTAATTGGAAAGCAAACTGTAGACCAGAAGTGGAAGATCCTGCTAACTGGAGAGCACACAGTAGCCTAGAGGGCATAGATCCTGCTAACTGGACAGCAAACAGTAGCCAAGAGGTCGAAGATCCTGCTAACTGGACAGCAAACATCAGCCCAGAGGTCGAAGATCCTGCTAAGTGGACAGCAAACAGTAGAACAGCGGTCGAAGATCCTGCTTACTGGACAGCAAAGATGCTCAGAGGTCAGGGATCCTGCTAATTGGACAGCAAACAGTTTAGAGGTCGAAGATCCTGCTAACTGTAAAGCAAACAATAGCGCAGAGGTGGAAGACCCTGTTAAATGGGCAGCACACAGTAGCCCAGAGGGGTAAGATTTTGCTAACTGGACAACAAATATCCCATAGGTTTTCACCTGCTAATTGGAATGCAAACAGTAGCCCGGATTTCGATGATTCTGCTAACTGGACAGTAAACCGTAGCCCAGAGGTCGAATATCCTGTTACCCGGACAGCAAACAGTAGTCCAGAGGTAGAAAATTCTGCTAACTGGACAGTAAACATAAGAGAAGAGGTCGAAGGTCCTGTTTACTGTACAGCAAACAGTAGACTACAGTTCGAAGATCAAGTTAAATGGACAGCAAACTGTAGACCAGACGTGGAACATCCTGCATACTGGACAGCGAACAGTAGCCCAGAGGTCGAAGATTCTGCAAAGTGACAGCAAACAGCCCAGAGGTGGAAGAACTTGCTAACTGGGCAGCAAACAAAAGCCTACAGGTGAAAGATCCTGCTAACTGGACAGCAAACTGAAGCCCAGCGGTCGGAGATCCTGCGAACTAGACAGCACACAGCAGCCCAGAGGTCAAGGATCTTCTAACTGGACAGCAAACAGTAGCCCAGAGGTCAAAGATCCTGCTAATTGGACAGGAAACAGACCAGTGGTCGAAGATCCTGCTAACTGGGCAGCAAAAAGTAGCCCAGAGGTGGAAGATCCTGCTAACTGGACAGCAAACAGTAGACCAGAGGTCGAAGATCCTGTTAAATTGACAGCAAACAGTAGACCAGAGGTCGAAGATCCTGCTAACTGGACAGCAAACAATAGCCCAGATTTCAAAGATCCTGCATACTGGACAGCAAATTGTACACAGGTTGAAGATCGTGCTAATTGGAATGCAAACTGTAGACCAGAAGTGAAAGATCCTGCTAAGTAGACAGCAAACAGTAGCATAGAGGGCAGAGATCCTGCTAACTGGACAGCAAACTGTAGATCAGATGTGGAAGATCCTGCTAAGTGAACAGCAAACAGTAGCATAGAGGTGGAGCACAAACTGTGGAAGTGGAAGATCCTGCTAAGTGAACAGCAAACAGCACAGAGGTGGAAGATCCTGCTAATTGGAATGCAAACTGTAGAACAGAAGTGGAATATCTTGCTAACTGGACAGTAAAAAGTAGATCAGAGGTGGAAGATCCTGCTAACTGGACAGTAAATTGTAAGATCAGATGTGGAAGATCCTGCTAAGTGAACAGCAAACAGCACAGAGGTGGAAGATCCTGCTAATTGGAATGCAAACTGTACAACAGAAGTGGAATATCTTGCTAACTGGACAGTAAAAAGTAGATCAGAGGTGGAAGATCCTGCTAACTGGACAGCAAACAGTAGCCCAGAGATCGAAGATCCTGCTAACTTGACAGTGAACAGCAGCCCAGAGGTCGAAGATCCTGCTAAGTGGACAGCAAACAGTAGCCCAAAGGTCGAAGATTCTGCTAACTGAACAGCAAACAGCACAGAGGTTGAAGATCGTGCTAACTGGACAGCAAACAGTAGACCAGAAGTGGATGATCCTGCTAACTGAACAGCAAACAGTGGCCCAGAGGTCAAATATTCTGCTAATTGGACATCAAACTGTAGCCCAGTGGTCAAAGATTCTCCTAACCGATCAGCAAACAGCAGCCCAGAGGTCGAAGATCCTGCTAAGTGGACAGCAAACAGTAGAACAGCGGTCGAAGATCCTGCTTACTGGGCAGCATACAGATGCACAGAGGTCAAGGATCCTGCTAATTGGACAGCAAACAGTTTAGAGGTCGAAGATCCTGCTAACTGGACAGCAAACAATAGCGCAGAGGTGGAAGATCCTGTTAAATGGGCACCAAACAGTAGCCCAGAGGTCGAAGATCTTGCTAACTGGACAACACACAGTAGATCAGTGGTCGAAGATCCTGCTAACTAGACAGCAAACAGTAGCCCGGAGGTTTAAAATCCTGCATACTGGATAGCGAACAGTAGCCCAGAGGTCGAAGATCCTTCTAACTGGTCAGCAAATTGCCCAGAGGCTGAAGATCCTGCTAATTGGAAAGCAAACTGTAGACCAGAAGTGGAAGATCCTGCTAACTGGAGAGCACACAATAGCCTAGAGGGCATAGATCCTGCTAACTGGACAGCAAACAGTAGCCAAGAGGTCGAAGATCCTGCTAACTGGACAGCAAAATCAGCCCAGAGGTCGAAGATCCTGCTAAGTGGACAGCAAACAGTAGAACAGCGGTCGAAGATCCTGCTTACTGGACAGCAAAGATGCTCAGAGGTCAGGGATCCTGCTAATTGGACAGCAAACAGTTTAGAGGTCGAAGATCCTGCTAACTGTAAAGCAAACAATAGCGCAGAGGTGGAAGACCCTGTTAAATGGGCAGCACACAGTAGCCCAGAGGGGTAAGATTTTGCTAACTGGACAACAAACAGTAGATCAGAGGTTGAAGATCCTGCTAGCTGGACAGCAAACAGTGCATAATGGACATCGAACAGTAGCCCAGAAGTCGAAGATCCTGCTAACTGATCAGCAAATATCCCATAGGTTTTCACCTGCTAATTGGAATGCAAACAGTAGCCCGGATTTCGATGATTCTGCTAACTGGACAGTAAACCGTAGCCCAGAGGTCGAATATCCTGTTACCCGGACAGCAAACAGTAGTCCAGAGGTAGAAAATTCTGCTAACTGGAAGATCCTGCATACTGGACAGCGAACAGTAGCCCAGAGGTCGAAGATTCTGCAAAGTGAACAGCAAACAGCCCAGAGGTGGAAGAACCTGCTAACTGGGCAGCAAACAAAAGCCTAGAGGTGGAAGAACCTGTTAAATGGGCAGCAAACAGTAGCCCAGAGGTCGAAGATCCTGCTAACTGGACAGCAAACAGCAGCCCAGAGGTCGAAGATCCTGCTAAGTGGACAGCAAACAGTAGCCCAAAGGTCGAAGATTCTGCTAACTGAACAGCAAACAGCACAGAGGTTGAAGATCGTGCTAACTGGACAGCAAACAGTAGACCAGAAGTGGATGATCCTGCTAACTGAACAGCAAACAGTGGCCCAGAGGTCAAATATTCTGCTAATTGGACATCAAACAGTAGCCCAGTGGTCAAAGATTCTGCTAACCGATCAGCAAACAGCAGCCCAGAGGTCGAAGATCCTGCTTACTGGGCAGCAAACAGATGCACAGAGGTCAAGGATCCTGCTAATTGGACAGCAAACAGTTTAGAGGTCGAAGATCCTGCTAACTGGACAGCAAACAGATGCACAGAGGTGGAAGATCCTGTTAAATGGGCACCAAACAGTAGCCCAGAGGTCGAAGATCTTGCTAACTGGACAACACACAGTAGATCAGTGGTCGAAGATCCTGCTAACTAGACAGCAAACAGTAGCCCGGAGGTCAAAATCCTGCATACTGGATAGCGAACAGTAGCCCAGAGGTCGAAGATCCTTCTAACTGGTCAGCAAATTGCCCAGAGGCTGAAGATCCTGCTAATTGGAAAGCAAACTGTAGACCAGAAGTGGAAGATCCTGCTAACTGGAGAGCACACAATAGCCTAGAGGGCATAGATCCTGCTAACTGGACAGCAAACAGTAGCCAAGAGGTCGAAGATCCTGCTAACTGGACAGCAAACATCAGCCCAGAGGTCGAAGATCCTGCTAAGTGGACAGCAAACAGTAGAACAGCGGTCGAAGATCCTGCTTACTGGACAGCAAAGATGCTCAGAGGTCAGGGATCCTGCTAATTGGACAGCAAACAGTTTAGAGGTCGAAGATCCTGCTAACTGTAAAGCAAACAATAGCGCAGAGGTGGAAGACCCTGTTAAATGGGCAGCACACAGTAGCCCAGAGGGGTAAGATTTTGCTAACTGGACAACAAACAGTAGATCAGAGGTTGAAGATCCTGCTAGCTGGACAGCAAACAGTGCATAATGGACATCGAACAGTAGCCCAGAAACCGAAGATCCTGCTAACTGATCAGCAAATATCCCATAGGTTTTCACCTGCTAATTGGAATGCAAACAGTAGCCCGGATTTCGATGATTCTGCTAACTGGACAGTAAACCGTAGCCCAGAGGTCGAATATCCTGTTACCCGGACAGCAAACAGTAGTCCAGAGGTAGAAAATTCTGCTAACTGGACAGTAAACATAAGAGAAGAGGTCGAAGGTCCTGTTTACTGTACAGCAAACAGTAGACTACAGTTCGAAGATCAAGTTAAATGGACAGCAAACTGTAGACCAGACGTGGAACATCCTGCATACTGGACAGCGAACAGTAGCCCAGATAAAGTGACAGCAAACAGAGAGGTGGAAGATGCTAACTGCAGCAAAGTGACAACTGCAAAACAGCCCAGATGTGGAGAGCTAAGAAACAGCTGCTAACTGGGCAGCAAACAAAAGCCTAGAGGTGAAAGATCCTGCTAACTGGACAGCAAAAAGTAGCCCAGAGATCGAAGATCCTGCTAACTTGACAGTGAACAGTAGCCCAGAGGTCGAAGATCCATCTAACTGGTCAGCAAATCGCCCAGAGGCTGAAGATCCTGCTAATTGGAAAGCACACTGTAGACCAGAAGTCGAAGATCCTGCTAACTGGAGAGCAAACAGTAGCGCAGAGGGCATAGATCCTGCTAACTGGAAAGCAAACAGCCCAGAGCTGGAAGATCGTGCTAACTGGACAGCAAACTGTTGAAGAGAAGTCTAAGATCCTGTTAAATGGACAGCAAACAGTAGACCAGAGGTCGAAGATCCTGCTAACTGGACAGCAAACAATAGCCCAGATTTCAAAGATCCTGCATACTGGACAGCAAATTGTACACAGGTTGAAGATCGTGCTAATTGGAATGCAAACTGTAGACCAGAAGTGAAAGATCCTGCTAAGTAGACAGCAAACAGTAGCATAGAGGGCAGAGATCCTGCTAACTGGACAGCAAACTGTAGATCAGATGTGGAAGATCCTGCTAAGTGAACAGCAAACAGCACAGAGGTGGAAGATCCTGCTAACTGTACAGTAAACTGTAAGATCAGATGTGGAAGATCCTGCTAAGTGAACAGCAAACAGCACAGAGGTGGAAGATCCTGCTAATTGGAATCTGCAAACAGTAGTCCAGAAGTGGAGAAGATCCTGCTAAAACTGTCGAGACTAGCCCAGAGGAGATCGAAATCTCAATGGTGGAAGAATTTTCCTGCTAAATCTGATCATGCAGTGAACAGTAGCCCCAGAGAGGTCGAAGATCCATAGCTAATAGGACAGCAAACAGTAGCCCAGAGGTTGAAGATCCTGCTAATTGGACAGCAAACTGTAGACCAGAGGTCGAAGATCCTGCTAACTGGAGAGCAAACAGTAGCCGCACAGCACCAGGAGCATAGATCCTGCTATAATCTGAACAGCAAACAGCAAGACGCAGAGTGATGATCCTGCTAAATGAATACAATCGCAGATATCAACCTGGACAGCATAAATGTTGCAGATCCTGATCTTTGTGAAGATCCTGCTAACTGGAACTAGATACAAACAGAGATCAGAGCGTGTACGAAGATCCTGCAAAGAACTGGAATGCAGAAAGCAGTTAGTCAACAGAAGTGGAGAATATCTTGCTAATAACTGACAGTAAACAAAACAGTAGCCCAGAGGTGCGAAGATCCTGCTAACTGGACAGCAAACAGTAGCAGAGAAAGATCCTGCAAAACTTACTCATGCATAGACAATTAGCAGCCCAGAGAATCGAAGATCCCTGCTAACTTCAGGACGCAGCAACCATAGTAGCAACAGTTCGAAGATTCCTGCTACTAGTAACAGCACACTCAAACCTTCCAGAGGTGAAGATCCTGCTAATTGGACAGCAAACAGTAGACCAGAACCATGGATGATAACCTTTGAAGATCCCTGCTAAACTAGATCAGAAACTAATCCTAAAATCCAACTCACTGGACATCAAAATAATTCCCATAGATCCTGCTAACTATCAGCAAACAGTGAGCCCCTAGAGGGTGCGAGAGATCCTGCTAAATGGTACAGCAAACACTGTGCCCACGTCGAGATGGTAGAAGATCCTGCTAAACTGGAACAGCAAAGTGATAGCACAGAGGTTCCGAAAGGGATCCTGCTAATTGGACAGCCAACTGTAAATTTTCAGAGTTGTCGAACGCATCCTCACCATCTAACTTTGACAGGAAACCGTGCACAGAGGTCAGAAGACATCTAATAACATGGACACTCCCTAGTCAAGTTGAAACAATCTCTCACCTGTAAATCCAATCCTGCTAACTGGACTGGATCAAAATGTAGGCCCATTCCTCACCTATCACAAACACCCCCTCAGAAGTGGAAGATCTCTAACATTGGACAGCAAACAGTAGAAACCAGAGGTCGAAGATCCTGCTTAAAAGTCATCACCAAACATTACCTCACCAGACCTCTCTTAGATCACCATAAAAAATTGGAGCAGAAACTACTCACCTTCAAACCCTCGACACCATCCGAATCTTCTACTCCCCAGCCCCATGCAGCCTAAGGGCATAGATCCTGCTAAATGACAGCAAAAAGTAGCATCAAGAGGTCTATCACTTAGATCCTGCTAAACTGGACAGAAAACTCATCCCAGAGGTCGAAGAACTCCTGCTAAGTTTTACAGCAAACCAACCGTACTACTACACAGATTAACTCAAGATCCTGTACTATGGACCTCAAATTTGCTCAGATCTATAAAACAGGATCTTTGCTAACGACAATTGGACCAGCATAACCCACAGTTTAACACCTATCCAACCCCCTAATGGGTAAATCTTCAAACAATATCATTGCCCCATCCACAATCCTCAGATCCAAACAATCCCCACACTGTTTAATATTACTACAGATCCTATTCAATAGCCAGAAGGGTTAGATTTCCCCAATGATAACACATAAGTAATCACCCAATTCCTCAAGCCCCCCTATCACTCTTACTAATACACAGCAAATCTACACTTAAACATTAATGGGTAACCATCTATTATCCTCTTATAACCTCAAAGGGTCCCATTTCCCCTCCATCATCCTCCCATGTTCACCTACATCCTATGGTTTTACCCATCTTACTAACTTGGAACTACTAACATATTTCAAAAAAGCTTCTCCGATCATTCCCTAAAAAATCATACCACCTAAAAACCCCAATAAAAGAGGACGAATTTCCTCTTACTACCAACAACCATTAGTACCTCACTCTAGATCACCTCTATCTAACATTCCTCCCACACACCCTCCCATATAAATAACATTTAAGGTCCCTAAACCTGTTTACTCCTACCAACACCAGTTCTCACTCTACTCCAACTCTTCACATAACAATTAAATTACTCCCCCCCCTACTCCTATCATATACCTAATAACTTCTAGGACCCCTACTGCCTGGCACTCCCATCTACCATTCTCAAACACAACCACCTAGCCACATCAAATTCTCCAAAGTGTCCGACCCTTAAACAGGCCCAAATCACCTTATCCAATTACCACCCATATCAAATAACATACAAACAATAAGCCTCACCCCACACCTTACTCTAACCCATTCCACTACTACTGGACCAAAACTGGTAGATCCCCATGTGGAAGATTCCCCTAAGTGAAACAAGCATACCAAGGTATTAAAATCCTGCGAACTTCTACTCAGTATCCTGCTATACTTATATCCCCCAGATCCTCCCTTAATCCCAAATCAGCAATACACAGTAAAACACTACAGGTCCATACCCATTCCCCCACCACCACCTCATCCCTATAAGTGGGAATATCCCTTGTAAGCGGACAGTAAAAAGTAGATACCAGAGGTGGAAAGACCTCCTGCAAATCAACAGCTCAACTAGCCCAGAGATCGACAGATTCCTGTCTAACCTCTGACCAGTCAAACCAAGCAAGAACCCAAGCTTTCCAACTACCAATCCCTTACCTCCAGAACAAACCAATCACTCCCCTACCCCCCTCCCCACCCCCACCCCCCAAAGACACACTCCCCAGAAGTCCAAGAAACTACTGGAGGAGGCAAACAGTGCGCTTACGAACTGCTAACCTCACTCCCACCAAACCCCCCTAGCTGGAAGATCAACTCCCACAAATTGTTGATCCAACCCCTCCCCTGCTAACTCAAATCCCACACCGTCACCCCAGCGCTTCCCCGCCCACCCCCTCCTACACTCCACACAAAATCAAGCCTGCCCTACCCCTACTCATCCTAGGACCTACTCACACCTAAAAGCGTCCAGACCCTCTACTTTGTTACCGCCCCTTAGACCCTCAATTGTTCGAAAACTTCAAAATGTCCACATCCCCAACATAATAACCACAAATACCATTCCCACCCCTCCTACTCTTTACACCATCCACTTACATCACTCACATTTTTTCACCTTCCCCCCTAAACCCCTCACTCTCATAACCGCATCCTCATTCCCCCTTCTCACTCACCCCTCAACACACTACAATTCCCTCACCAAAACCACCTCCTAAACACCCCATACCCATACCCCATCCCCCCCCAGTCACCATCAAATCCATCCAAACCTTCCATCCAAATAACTCCTCAATAAACGACTACAATCAATACCATTCCTCCCCCCATACTACCATATCTCACATCACCATTCCTACCCCCTATATCCATTCCCACTCCCCTCATCCTATTCAACTCAATACCATAAACACCCCATACCACCAATTCCACAATACCAATTCCATCCCCACCCTACTCCTTCCAACACTCATCAAATACCAAGAACCATACCAAAATATCCCCCATCCTCCAACAATACCAATCCCCTAACCCCATAATCAAAACAAAAACACACCATACAAACACACACCCAGAAAATAAAAAACCCACCCCTCAAATATCACAACAAGCGCGTACACCCCCAACAACCAACCACAACCTAAATAACAAAAAAAAAAAAACCACCTACCCCCTCCCCCCCCCCCCCCCCCCTACACGCCAACCCTCATCCAACCCACCCCACAC
>JAMPIV010018433.1:0-18518 GCA_024509875.1 Oreohelix idahoensis | reverse complement strand
GTCACAGTAAGCCGGTCGTCTGCGATTTTTATTCTCCGGTTCATCTTTATCTTGAAATACTATCTCAAAAGTCTCCAGTGGCATCCGCCTACCGGCAGTCACAGTAAGCCGGTCGTCTGCGATTTTCATTCTCCGGTTCATCTTTATCTTGAAATACTATCTCAAAAGTCTCCAGTGGCATCCGCCTACCGGCAGTCACAGTAAGCCGGTCGTCTGCGATTTTCATTCTCCGGTTCATCTTTATCTTGAAATACTATCTCAAAAGTCTCCAGTGGCATCCGCCTACCGGCAGTCACAGTAAGCCGGTCGTCTGCGATTTTCATTCTCCGGTTCATCTTTATCTTGAAATACTATCTCAAAAGTCTCCAGTGCCATCCGCCTACCGGCAGTCACAGTAAGCCGGTCGTCTGCGATTTTCATTCTCCGGTTCATCTTTATCTTGAAATACTATCTCAAAAGTCTCCAGTGGCATCCGCCTACCGGCAGTCACAGTAAGCCGGTCGTCTGCGATTTTCATTCTCCGGTTCATCTTTATCTTGAAATACTATCTCAAAAGTCTCCAGTGGCATCCGCCTACCGGCAGTCACAGTAAGCCGGTCGTCTGCGATTTTCATTCTCCGGTTCATCTTTATCTTGAAATACTATCTCAAAAGTCTCCAGTGGCATCCGCCTACCGGCAGTCACAGTAAGCCGGTCGTCTGCGATTTTCATTCTCCGGTTCATCTTTATCTTGAAATACTATCTCAAAAGTCTCCAGTGGCATCCGCCTACCGGCAGTCACAGTAAGCCGGTCGTCTGCGATTTTCATTCTCCGGTTCATCTTTATCTTGAAATACTATCTCAAAAGTCTCCAGTGGCATCCGCCTACCGGGCAGTCACAGTAAGCCGGTCGTCTGCGATTTTCATTCTCCGGTTCATCTTTATCTTGAAATACTATCTAAAAAGTCTCCAGTGGCATCCGCCTACCGGCAGTCACAGTAAGCCGGTCGTCTGCGATTTTCATTCTCCGGTTCATCTTTATCTTGAAATACTATCTCAAAAGTCTCCAGTGGCATCCGCCTACCGGCAGTCACAGTAAGCCGGTCGTCTGCGATTTTCATTCTCCGGTTCATCTTTATCTTGAAATACTATCTCAAAAGTCTCCAGTGGCATCCGCCTACCGGCAGTCACAGTAAGCCGGTCGTCTGCGATTTTCATTCTCCGGTTCATCTTTATCTTGAAATACTATCTCAAAAGTCTCCAGTGGCATCCGCCTACCGGCAGTCACAGTAAGCCGGTCGTCTGCGATTTTCATTCTCCGGTTCATCTTTATCTTGAAATACTATCTCAAAAGTCTCCAGTGGCATCCGCCTACCGGCAGTCACAGTAAGCGTCTGCGATTTTCATTCTCCGGTTCATCTTTATCTTGAAATACTATCTCAAAAGTCTCCAGTGGCATCCGCCTACCGGCAGTCACAGTAAGCCGGTCGTCTGCGATTTTCATTCTCCGGTTCATCTTTATCTTGAAATACTATCTCAAAAGTCTCCAGTGGCATCCGCCTACCGGCAGTCACAGTAAGCCGGTCGTCTGCGATTTTCATTCTCCGGTTCATCTTTATCTTGAAATACTATCTCAAAAGTCTCCAGTGGCATCCGCCTACCGGCAGTCACAGTAAGCCGGTCGTCTGCGATTTTCATTCTCCGGTTCATCTTTATCTTGAAATACTATCTCAAAAGTCTCCAGTGGCATCCGCCTACCGGCAGTCACAGTAAGCCGGTCGTCTGCGATTTTCATTCTCCGGTTCATCTTTATCTTGAAATACTATCTCAAAAGTCTCCAGTGGCATCCGCCTACCGGCAGTCACAGTAAGCCGGTCGTCTGCGATTTTCATTCTCCGGTTCATCTTTATCTTGAAATACTATCTCAAAAGTCTCCAGTGGCATCCGCCTACCGGCAGTCACAGTAAGCCGGTCGTCTGCGATTTTCATTCTCCGGTTCATCTTTATCTTGAAATACTATCTCAAAAGTCTCCAGTGGCATCCGCCTACCGGCAGTCACAGTAAGCCGGTCGTCTGCGATTTTCATTCATTCTCCGGTTCATCTTTATCTTGAAATACTATCTCAAAAGTCTCCAGTGGCATCCGCCTACCGGCAGTCACAGTAAGCCGGTCGTCTGCGATTTTCATTCTCCGGTTCATCTTTATCTTGAAATACTATCTCAAAAGTCTCCAGTGGCATCCGCCTACCGGCAGTCACAGTAAGCCGGTCGTCTGCGATTTTCATTCTCCGGTTCATCTTTATCTTGAAATACTATCTCAAAAGTCTCCAGTGGCATCCGCCTACCGGCAGTCACAGTAAGCCGGTCGTCTGCGATTTTCATTCTCCGGTTCATCTTTATCTTGAAATACTATCTCAAAAGTCTCCAGTGGCATCCGCCTACCGGCAGTCACAGTAAGCCGGTCGTCTGCGATTTTCATTCTCCGGTTCATCTTTATCTTGAAATACTATCTCAAAAGTCTCCAGTGGCATCCGCCTACCGGCAGTCACAGTAAGCCGGTCGTCTGCGATTTTCATTCTCCGGTTCATCTTTATCTTGAAATACTATCTCAAAAGTCTCCAGTGGCATCCGCCTACCGGCAGTCACAGTAAGCCGGTCGTCTGCGATTTTTCATTCTCCGGTTCATCTTTATCTTGAAATACTATCTCAAAAGTCTCCAGTGGCATCCGCCTACCGGCAGTCACAGTAAGCCGGTCGTCTGCGATTTTCATTCTCCGGTTCATCTTTATCTTGAAATACTATCTCAAAAGTCTCCAGTGGCATCCGCCTACCGGCAGTCACAGTAAGCCGGTCGTCTGCGATTTTCATTCTCCGGTTCATCTTTATCTTGAAATACTATCTCAAAAGTCTCCAGTGGCATCCGCCTACCGCCAGTCACAGTAAGCCGGTCGTCTGCGATTTTCATTCTCCGGTTCATCTTTATCTTGAAATACTATCTCAAAAGTCTCCAGTGGCATCCGCCTACCGGCAGTCACAGTAAGCCGGTCGTCTGCGATTTTCATTCTCCGGTTCATCTTTATCTTGAAATACTATCTCAAAAGTCTCCAGTGGCATCCGCCTACCGGCAGTCACAGTAAGCCGGTCGTCTGCGATTTTCATTCTCCGGTTCATCTTTATCTTGAAATACTATCTCAAAAGTCTCCAGTGGCATCCGCCTACCGGCAGTCACAGTAAGCCGGTCGTCTGCGATTTTCATTCTCCGGTTCATCTTTATCTTGAAATACTATCTCAAAAGTCTCCAGTGGCATCCGCCTACCGGCAGTCACAGTAAGCCGGTCGTCTGCGATTTTCATTCTCCGGTTCATCTTTTTCTTGAAATACTATCTCAAAAGTCTCCAGTGGCATCCGCCTACCGGCAGTCACAGTAAGCCGGTCGTCTGCGAATTTCATTCTCCGGTTCATCTTTATCTTGAAATACTATCTCAAAAGTCTCCAGTGGCATCCGCCTACCGGCAGTCACAGTAAGCCGGTCGTCTGCGATTTTCATTCTCCGGTTCATCTTTATCTTGAAATACTATCTCAAAAGTCTCCAGTGGCATCCGCCTACCGGCAGTCACAGTAAGCCGGTCGTCTGCGATTTTCATTCTCCGGTTCATCTTTATCTTGAAATACTATCTCAAAAGTCTCCAGTGGCATCCGCCTACCGGCAGTCACAGTAAGCCGGTCGTCTGCGATTTTCATTCTCCGGTTCATCTTTATCTTGAAATACTATCTCAAAAGTCTCCAGTGGCATCCGCCTACCGGCAGTCACAGTAAGCCGGTCGTCTGCGATTTTCATTCTCCGGTTCATCTTTATCTTGAAATACTATCTCAAAAGTCTCCAGTGGCATCCGCCTACCGGCAGTCACAGTAAGCCGGTCGTCTGCGATTTTCATTCTCCGGTTCATCTTTATCTTGAAATACTATCTCAAAAGTCTCCAGTGGCATCCGCCTACCGGCAGTCACAGTAAGCCGGTCGTCTGCGATTTTCATTCTCCGGTTCATCTTTATCTTGAAATACTATCTCAAAAGTCTCCAGTGGCATCCGCCTACCGGCAGTCACAGTAAGCCGGTCGTCTGCGATTTTCATTCTCCGGTTCATCTTTTTCTTGAAATACTATCTCAAAAGTCTCCAGTGGCATCCGCCTACCGGCAGTCACAGTAAGCCGGTCGTCTGCGATTTTCATTCTCCGGTTCATCTTTATCTTGAAATACTATCTCAAAAGTCTCCAGTGGCATCCGCCTACCGGCAGTCACAGTAAGCCGGTCGTCTGCGATTTTCATTCTCCGGTTCATCTTTATCTTGAAATACTATCTCAAAAGTCTCCAGTGGCATCCGCCTACCGGCAGTCACAGTAAGCCGGTCGTCTGCGATTTTCATTCTCCGGTTCATCTTTATCTTGAAATACTATCTCAAAAGTCTCCAGTGGCATCCGCCTACCGGCAGTCACAGTAAGCCGGTCGTCTGCGATTTTCATTCTCCGGTTCATCTTTATCTTGAAATACTATCTCAAAAGTCTCCAGTGGCATCCGCCTACCGGCAGTCACAGTAAGCCGGTCGTCTGCGATTTTCATTCTCCGGTTCATCTTTATCTTGAAATACTATCTCAAAAGTCTCCAGTGGCATCCGCCTACCGGCAGTCACAGTAAGCCGGTCGTCTGCGATTTTCATTCTCCGGTTCATCTTTATCTTGAAATACTATCTCAAAAGTCTCCAGTGGCATCCGCCTACCGGCAGTCACAGTAAGCCGGTCGTCTGCGATTTTCATTCTCCGGTTCATCTTTATCTTGAAATACTATCTCAAAAGTCTCCAGTGGCATCCGCCTACCGGCAGTCACAGTAAGCCGGTCGTCTGCGATTTTCATTCTCCGGTTCATCTTTATCTTGAAATACTATCTCAAAAGTCTCCAGTGGCATCCGCCTACCGGCAGTCACAGTAAGCCGGTCGTCTGCGATTTTCATTCTCCGGTTCATCTTTATCTTGAAATACTATCTCAAAAGTCTCCAGTGGCATCCGCCTACCGGCAGTCACAGTAAGCCGGTCGTCTGCGATTTTCATTCTCCGGTTCATCTTTATCTTGAAATACTATCTCAAAAGTCTCCAGTGGCATCCGCCTACCGGCAGTCACAGTAAGCCGGTCGTCTGCGATTTTCATTCTCCGGTTCATCTTTATCTTGAAATACTATCTCAAAAGTCTCCAGTGGCATCCGCCTACCGGCAGTCACAGTAAGCCGGTCGTCTGCGATTTTCATTCTCCGGTTCATCTTTATCTTGAAATACTATCTCAAAAGTCTCCAGTGGCATCCGCCTACCGGCAGTCACAGTAAGCCGGTCGTCTGCGATTTTCATTCTCCGGTTCATCTTTATCTTGAAATACTATCTCAAAAGTCTCCAGTGGCATCCGCCTACCGGCAGTCACAGTAAGCCGGTCGTCTGCGATTTTCATTCTCCGGTTCATCTTTATCTTGAAATACTATCTCAAAAGTCTCCAGTGGCATCCGCCTACCGGCAGTCACAGTAAGCCGGTCGTCTGCGATTTTCATTCTCCGGTTCATCTTTATCTTGAAATACTATCTCAAAAGTCTCCAGTGGCATCCGCCTACCGGCAGTCACAGTAAGCCGGTCGTCTGCGATTTTCATTCTCCGGTTCATCTTTATCTTGAAATACTATCTCAAAAGTCTCCAGTGGCATCCGCCTACCGGCAGTCACAGTAAGCCGGTCGTCTGCGATTTTCATTCTCCGGTTCATCTTTATCTTGAAATACTATCTCAAAAGTCTCCATGGCATCCGCCTACCGGCAGTCACAGTAAGCCGGTCGTCTGCGATTTTCATTCTCCGGTTCATCTTTATCTTGAAATACTATCTCAAAAGTCTCCAGTGGCATCCGCCTACCGGCAGTCACAGTAAGCCGGTCGTCTGCGATTTTCATTCTCCGGTTCATCTTTATCTTGAAATACTATCTCAAAAGTCTCCAGTGGCATCCGCCTACCGGCAGTCACAGTAAGCCGGTCGTCTGCGATTTTCATTCTCCGGTTCATCTTTATCTTGAAATACTATCTCAAAAGTCTCCAGTGGCATCCGCCTACCGGCAGTCACAGTAAGCCGGTTGTCTACGATTTTCATTCTCCGGTTCATCTTTATCTTGAAATACTATCTCAAAAGTCTCCAGTGGCATCCGCCTACCGGCAGTCACAGTAAGCCGGTCGTCTGCGATTTTCATTCTCCGGTTCATCTTTATCTTGAAATACTATCTCAAAAGTCTCCAGTGGTATCCGCCTACCGGCAGTCACAGTAAGCCGGTCGTCTGCGATTTTCATTCTCCGGTTCATCTTTATCTTGAAATACTATCTCAAAAGTCTCCAGTGGCATCCGCCTACCGGCAGTCACAGTAAGCCGGTCGTCTGCGATTTTCATTCTCCGGTTCATCTTTATCTTGAAATACTATCTCAAAAGTCTCCAGTGGCATCCGCCTACCGGCAGTCACAGTAAGCCGGTCGTCTGCGATTTTCATTCTCCGGTTCATCTTTATCTTGAAATACTATCTCAAAAGTCTCCAGTGGCATCCGCCTACCGGCAGTCACAGTAAGCCGGTCGTCTGCGATTTTCATTCTCCGGTTCATCTTTATCTTGAAATACTATCTCAAAAGTCTCCAGTGGCATCCGCCTACCGGCAGTCACAGTAAGCCGGTCGTCTGCGATTTTCATTCTCCGGTTCATCTTTATCTTGAAATACTATCTCAAAAGTCTCCAGTGGCATCCGCCTACCGGCAGTCACAGTAAGCCGGTCGTCTGCGATTTTCATTCTCCGGTTCATCTTTATCTTGAAATACTATCTCAAAAGTCTCCAGTGGCATCCGCCTACCGGCAGTCACAGTAAGCCGGTCGTCTGCGATTTTCATTCTCCGGTTCATCTTTATCTTGAAATACTATCTCAAAAGTCTCCAGTGGCATCCGCCTACCGGCAGTCACAGTAAGCCGGTCGTCTGCGATTTTCATTCTCCAGTTCATCTTTATCTTGAAATACTATCTCAAAAGTCTCCAGTGGCATCCGCCTACCGGCAGTCACAGTAAGCCGGTCGTCTGCGATTTTCATTCTCCGGTTCATCTTTATCTTGAAATACTATCTCAAAAGTCTCCAGTGGCATCCGCCTACCGGCAGTCACAGTAAGCCGGTCGTCTGCGATTTTCATTCTCCGGTTCATCTTTATCTTGAAATACTATCTCAAAAGTCTCCAGTGGCATCCGCCTACCGGCAGTCAGTAAGCCGGTCGTCTGCGATTTTCATTCTCCGGTTCATCTTTATCTTGAAATACTATCTCAAAAGTCTCCAGTGGCATCCGCCTACCGGCAGTCACAGTAAGCCGGTCGTCTGCGATTTTCATTCTCCGGTTCATCTTTATCTTGAAATACTATCTCAAAAGTCTCCAGTGGCATCCGCCTACCGGCAGTCACAGTAAGCCGGTCGTCTGCGATTTTCATTCTCCGGTTCATCTTTATCTTGAAATACTATCTCAAAAGTCTCCAGTGGCATCCGCCTACCGGCAGTCACAGTAAGCCGGTCGTCTGCGATTTTCATTCTCTCGTTCATCTTTATCTTGAAATACTATCTCAAAAGTCTCCAGTGGCATCCGCCTACCGGCAGTCACAGTAAGCCGGTCGTCTGCGATTTTCATTCTCCGGTTCATCTTTATCTTGAAATACTATCTCAAAAGTCTCCAGTGGCATCCGCCTACCGGCAGTCACAGTAAGCCGGTCGTCTGCGATTTTCATTCTCCGGTTCATCTTTATCTTGAAATACTATCTCAAAAGTCTCTAGTGGCATCCGCCTACCGGCAGTCACAGTAAGCCGGTCGTCTGCGATTTTCATTCTCCGGTTCATCTTTATCTTGAAATACTATCTCAAAAGTCTCCAGTGGCATCCGCCTACCGGCAGTCACAGTAAGCCGGTCGTCTGCGATTTTCATTCTCCGGTTCATCTTTATCTTGAAATACTATCTCAAAAGTCTCCAGTGGCATCCGCCTACCGGCAGTCACAGTAAGCCGGTCGTCTGCGATTTTCATTCTCCGGTTCATCTTTATCTTGAAATACTATCTCAAAAGTCTCCAGTGGCATCCGCCTACCGGCAGTCACAGTAAGCCGGTCGTCTGCGATTTTCATTCTCCGGTTCATCTTTATCTTGAAATACTATCTCAAAAGTCTCCGGTTCATCTTTATCTTGAAATACTATCTCAAAAGTCTCCAGTGGCATCCGCCTACCGGCAGTCACAGTAAGCCGGTCGTCTGCGATTTTCATTCTCCGGTTCATCTTTATCTTGAAATACTATCTCAAAAGTCTCCAGTGGCATCCGCCTACCGGCAGTCACAGTAAGCCGGTCGTCTGCGATTTTCATTCTCCGGTTCATCTTTATCTTGAAATACTATCTCAAAAGTCTCCAGTGGCATCCGCCTACCGGCAGTCACAGTAAGCCGGTCGTCTGCGATTTTCATTCTCCGGTTCATCTTTATCTTGAAATACTATCTCAAAAGTCTCCAGTGGCATCCGCCTACCGGCAGTCACAGTAAGCCGGTCGTCTGCGATTTTCATTCTCCGGTTCATCTTTATCTTGGGTTCATCTTTATCTTGAAATACTATCTCAAAAGTCTCCAGTGGCATCCGCCTAACGGCAGTCACAGTAAGCCGGTCGGCTGCGATTTTCATTCTCTGGTTTATCTTCGAGCCAGCTAGCTTAACGGCTACTGGTTGCTATCCAGTTAGCTGGATTTTCCACCTCTGGGTACATGTTTTATTTGTCCATTTAGCATTAGTCTTCGACCTTTAGGCTTCTTGTTGCGCCTACATTCTTTGGTGGCACGGAATACGCATCAAATGTAAAATGTATTTATTTGTCTGATAAAAATTATTTATTCTTGGGTGCACGTTTTTCGGTACTAAAGGGGACAGAACTCAGAAAGTTAGGCGATGGGTATTCATTCTGTGAGTTATCGCTCCTGGTATCGTTCCTGAAAGTCGAACTCGGCGGAGAGAATTTAGACGATACTTTAATCCCATTCTGTGTGTGGTTAGAAATATAGATTGTTCTTGCTTCAGAATGTATATGGCCAATCTTGTGTAGTTCTGTGTCTATGTAGGACGCAGTTCATGTCTTTATATCTTGATATTAGTCTTTAGGTGGAAACTATTTTTCTTGTACTGTCCAACTTTAGGGGTCAGGTGCTTTTCGGCGGATGAAGATACGTTAGAGAGTTTCTTTACGGTGATGAAGCCTATGGCGGGAAGTCATGTCTTTGACCTGCCCAGAGTTTGTGATCTCTTCAATTTATCATGGGGACGAAGATAGTTTCTTCCAGTATTGTTTAGTCAATGAGTTCCCCAGTGGTGATTCAATAACGCCGGGAGAGCGTTTGTGCTTGCTAGTGTATTCTTATGTCAAGGTAAACGTACTTTTGCTGACTTCGTTCATTCCTAGGCTTAAGATGGGCAGACGTTTACATGAATCTACCTATGTCAGTATGTCAGAACGACATATTATCTAGCAGCACTGATTATGTTTCTATACAGCAATTATGAGGACAGATTATGCTGATGCTTGTGGAAACTTTGATATTCATGAATTGAATCTTTATTGAAGCTTCATTGTGCATCATTATCGTGAGCTAGAGCTCACAAGACTAGAAGCCATTTTGGAATGCTATTTATTGTTGATCATTTACCAGAGAACAGGGACGCCCTTATTATCCGATGATGATCAAGAGATCACGCTTATGAAAAGAAAATCTATTATGGGTGATTTAACATTCGCTCAGAAGACATTTGCTGAATACTATTTAAAGAAATCTCCGCTAGAGTGCAAGCTACACTTATGCTAAAGGAGGTTCTGTCCAGGAGTCACCGTAAACATTATTGATTAACTGACATATCTAGTCAGTAAGGCCTGATGAAGATTCGTTAAACATTATATATTAACTGACATGATCAGTCAGTAAGGCCTGATGAATATTTATATGAGATATGGAACTCTGAACGTTTGTATACTGATGTTCCATTGTGATTTTCCTCAACATGAATGCCAATTTATGATTGTACACCGTGGGTCAACAATATACTATTGATGTCGACCTGTGTTCCTGCAACTGTACCCGTTCTGTCAAGTGTGTGCGTCCAATTAAACTGTTGAAACGTTCACAGTAGTCTGTATCCTTAACTTCTGATACGTATGAGTGAGTATTTGTACTTCCAGTCAACTTTACAGAACAGTACACACATTCGCGTATTAACAGTCACTCTACCACTCATGATACACATTACATCCTTGTTGAGTCCTCAAGACATTTGAAGCAAGATGACCTGTACACCTGACACTGTGCTCGGTTGTTTGAGTTGACTATTCAGTCCCAGTACATCTTTACAACGTACACTGATAAAACACAGTATACAGCATCCAAGAATAACAGCCTTTATCACTATTATCACCAAGAAAAAAAGCGTTTATCACTACTGTTTGCTGTAAAGTTAGCAGGATCTTCCACTTCTGAATTACTGTTTGCTGTCCAGTTAGCAGGATCTTCCACCTCTGGAGTACTGTTTGCTGTCCAGTTAGCAGGATCTTCCATCTCTGTAGTACTGTTTGCTGTCCAGTTAGCAGGATCTTCCACCTCTGGAGTACTGTTTGCTGTCCAATTAGCAGAATCTTTCACCTCTGGAGTACTGTTTGCTGTCCAATTAGCAGGATCTTTCACTTCTAAGCTGTTTGTTGCAAAGTTAGCAGGATTTTCGACATCTGGGCTACTGTTTGCTGTCCAGTTAGCAGGATCGTCGAACTCTGGGCTACTATTTGCAGTCCATAATGCAGGATCTTTGACCGCTGGGCTACTGTTTGCTGTCGAGTTTGCAGGATCTTCCACCTCTCGGTTACATTTTGCTGTCCAGTTTGCACGATCTTCCATTTCTGGGCTACTGTTTGCTGTCCAGTTAGCAGGATCTTCGACCTCTGGGCTACTGTTTGCTGTCCAGTTAGCAGGATCTTCGACCTCTGTGCTACTGTTTGCTGTCCAGTTAGCAGAATCTTCGAACTCTTGGCTACAGTTTGCTGTCCAGTTAGCAGGATCTTCGACCTCTGGGCTACTGTTTGCTGTAAAGTTACCAGGATCTTCCACCTCTGGAGTACTGTTTGCTGTCCAGTTAGCAGGATCTTCCACCTCTGGGCTACTGTTTGCTTTCCAGTTAGCAGGATCTTCCATTTCTGGGCTACTGTTTGCTGTCCAGTTAGCAGGATCTTCGACATCTGGTCGACTGTTTGCTGTCCAGTTAGCATGATCGTCCACTACTGGGTTACGTTTTGCTGTCCAGTTAGCAGAACGTTTTACCTCTGGGCTACTGTTTGCTCTCCAGTTAGCAGAATCTTCGACCTCTTGTCTACTGTTTGCTGTCCAGTTAGCCAGATCTTCCACCTCTGAGTACTGTTTGCTGTCCAGTTAGCAGGATCTTCCACCTCTGGGCTACTGTTTGCTGTGCAGTTAGCAGGATCTTCCATTTCTGGGCTACTGTTTGCTGTCCAGTTAGCAGGATCTTCGACCTCTGGGCTACTGTTTGTTGTCCAGTTAGCAGGATCTTCGACCTCTTTGCTACTGTTTGCTGTCCAGTTAGCAGAATCTTCGAACTCTTGGTTACAGTTTGCTGTCCAGTTAGCAGGATCTTCGACCTCTGGGCTACTGTTTGCTGTCCGTTTAGCAGGATCTTCGACCTTTGGGCTACTGTTTGCTGTAAAGTTAGCAGGATCTTCCACCTCTGGAGTACTGTTTGCTGTCCAGTTAGCAGGATCTTCGACCTCTTTGCTACTGTTTGCTGTCCAGTTAGCAGAATCTTCAAACTCTTGGCTACAGTTTGCTGTCCGTTTAGCAGGATCTTCGACCTTTGGGCTACTGTTTGCTGTAAAGTTAGCAGGATCTTCCACCTCTGGAGTACTGTTTGCTGTCCAGTTAGCAGGATCTTCTACCTCTGGAGTACTGTTTGCTGTCCAGTTTGCAGGATCTTTCACTTCTAAGCTGTTTGTTGCAAAGTTAGCAAGATTTTCGACATCTGGGCTACTGTTTGCTGTCCAGTATGCAGGATCTTCGACCGCTGGGCTACTTTTTGCTGTCGAGTTAGCAGGATCTTCCACCACTGGGTTACATTTTGCTGTCCAGTTAGCAGGATCATCCACGCCTGTGCTACTGTTTGCTGTCCAGTTAGCAGGATCTTCCATTTCTGGGCTACTGTTTGCTGTCCAGTTAGCAGGATCTTCGACCTCTGGGCTACTGTTTGCTGTCCAGTTAGCAGGATCTTCAATCTCTGGGCTACGAATTGCTGTCCAGTTAGCAGGGTCGTCGACCTCTGGGCTAATGTTTGCTATCCAGTTAGCAGGATCTTTGACCTCTTGGCTACTGTTTGCTGTCTAGTTAGCATCATCTTTGATTTCTGGGATTTCGTTTGCTGTCCAGTTAGCAGGATCTTCGATCTCTGGGCTACTGTTTGCTGTCCAGTTAGCAGGATCTTCTACCTCTGGGCTACTGTTTGATGTCAAGTTAGCAGGATCTTCTACTCTGTGCTACGGTTTGCTGTCCAGTTAGCAGGATCTTTGACATCTTGTCTACTTTTTTTGCTGTCCAGTATAGCAGGATCTTCCAGGTCCTCTGGGTTACATGTTTTTGCTGTCGAGTTAGCAGGATCCTCCACACCACTGGGCTACTGTTTGATGTCCAGTTAGCAGAATGTTCTACCTTTTAAGCTACTGTTTGCTGTCCAGGTAGCAGGATATTCGACTCCTGGGCTACTATTTGCTGTCCAGTTAGCAGCACCTTCGAGCGCTGGGCAACTGTTTGCTGTCAAATTAGCAGGATCTTCGACCTCTGGGCTTCTGCTTGCTGTCCAGTTAGCAGGATCTTCGACCTCTGGGCTACTGTTTGCTGTCCAGTTAGCAGGATCTTCGACCTCTTGGGCTACTGTTTTGCTGTCCAAGTTAACAGGATCTTAATACCTCTGGGGTCTACTGTTTGCTGTCCCAGTTAGCAGGATCTTCCACCTCACTTGCTACTGTTTTTTTGCTGTCCAGTTAGCAGGATCTTCCACCTCTGGGCTACTGTTTGCTGTCCAGTTTAGCAGATCTTCGACCTCTGTGCTACTGTTTGCTGTCCAGTTAGCAGGATCTTCCTAACCACTGGGCTACTGTTTGCTGTCCAGTTAGCAGGATCTTCGTCCGCTAGGCAACTGTCTGCTGTCTATTGCTGGTTATTACTGGGCTACCGGTCCAGTTAGCAGGATCTTCGACCTCTGGTCTACTGTTTGCTGTCCAGTTAGCAGGATCCTCGACCTCTGAGCTACTGTTTGGTGTCCAGTTAGCAGGATCTTTCGACCTCTGGGCTACTGTTTTGTTTAGCAGATTTTCGACATCTCTGGGACACAGTTTGCCGTCCAGCAGGATCTTTCACCTCTGGGCTACTGTTTGCTGTCCAGTTAGCAGGATCTTCGACCTCACTGGGCTACTGTTTGTTTGCTGTTTTGCTGTTAGCAGGATCTTCGACTTCTGGGCTAACTGTTTGGCTGTCCAGTTAGCAGATATCTTCACATATGGGCTGTTTTGCTGTCCCCAAGTTAGTCAGGATCTTCGACATCTGGGCTACTGTTTGCTGTTCCGGTAAGCAGGATCTTCAACCTATGGGCTACTGTTTCCTCTGTGCTATGGTTTGCTGTGGAGCTAGCAGGATCGTCGACCTCTGGGCTACTGTTTGCTGTCCAGTTAGCAGAATCTTCGACCTATGGGCTACTGTTTGCTGTCCAGTCACCAGGATCCTCGACCTCTGGGCTAATGTTTGCTGTCTGTTAACAAGGATCTTCGACCACTGGGTTACTGTTTTGCTGTCCAAAGCAGGATCTTCGACCTCTGGCTACTTTTGCTGTAGCAGGATCTTCGACCTCTTGGCTACTCTTTGCTGTCAGTTAGCAGGATCTTCGACATCTGGGCTACTGTTTGCATGTCCAATTAGCAGGTTCTTCCACCCTCTGGGCTACTGTTTGCTGTCCAGTTAGCANGATCTTCTACATNTGGGCTACTGTTTGCTGTCCAGTTAGCAGGATCTTCCACCTCTGCGCTATTGTTTGCTGTCCAGTTAGCAGGATCTTCGACCTCCGAACTACTGTTTGCTGTCCAGTTGCAGGATCTTTCACCTGTAGGCTACTGTTTAGCTGTCAACAGTTTGCTGAGGATCTTCGACCACTGGGCTACTGTTTGCTGTCCAGGTAGCAGGATCTTCGAAATCCGGGCTACTGTTTGCTGTCCAGTTAGCAGGATCTTCCACCTCTCGGCTACTGTTTGCTGTCCAGTTAGCAGGATCTTCGACCTCTAGTCTACTGTTTGTTGTCCAGTTAGTAGGATGTTTCACCTCTGGGCTACCGTTTGCTGTCCAGTTAGCAGGATCATCGTCCTCTGGGCTACTGTTTGCTGTCCAGTTAGCAAGATCATTAACCTCTAGGCTACAATTTGCTGTCCAGTTAGCAGGATCTTTCACCTTTAGACTACCGTTTGCTGTCTAGTTAGCAGTATCTTCGACCTCTGGTCTACTGTTTGCTGTCCACTTAGCAGGATCTTCACCTCTGGGACTGGGCTTTTTGCTGTACCAGTTAGCAGGATCTTCGACCGCTGGGCTACTGTTTTCTGTCCAGTTAGCAGGATCTTCGACCTCTGGGCTTCCGTTTGCTGTCCAGTTCACAGAATCTTCGACCTCTCGGCTACAGTTTGATGTCCAGTTAGCAGGATCTTCGACCACTGGGCTACTGTTTGCTGTCCAGTTAGCAGGATCTTCCCACTTCTGGGCTACTGTTTTGCTGTCCAGTTAGCAAGGATCTTTGACCTCTGGGCTACTGTTTGCTGTCCAGTTAGCAGATCTTCGACCTAGCTGGATCCTACTATTTTGCTGTCCAGTTAGCAGGATCTTCGAACCTCTTGGCTACTGTTTTGCTGTCCAGTTAAACAGGATCTTCGACTGATGGGCTATTGTTTGCTGTCCAGTTAGCAGGATCTTCGAACTCTGGGATACTGTTTGCTGTCAAGTTAGCAGGATCTTCGACCGCTGGGCTACTGTTCGCTGTCCAGTTAGCAGGAACTTCCACTTCTGGGCTACTGTTTGCACTCTAGGTAGCACGCTCTGTCACTTCGAGGCTGTTTGCTGCAAAGTTAGCAGGATCTTCGACCTCTGGGCTACTGTTTGCTGTCCAGTTAGCAGGATGTTTGACCGCTGGGCTACTGTTTGCTGTCCAGTTAGCAGAATCTTAGACCTCTGGCCTACTGTTTGCTCTCCAGTTAACAGGATCTTCGACCTCTGGTCTACTGTTTGCTGTCCATTAGCAGGATCTTCGACCATCTGGCTACTGTTTGCTGTCCAGTTAGCAGGATCTTCGACCTCTGCGCTACTGTTTGCTGTCCAGTTAGCAGGATCTTTCACATCTGGGCTACTGTTTGCTGTCCAGTTAGCAGGAATCTTTCGACCTCTGTGGCTACTGTTTGCTTTGTCCAGTTAGCAGGATCTTCGACCTCTGGGCTACCAGTTTGCTGTCCAGTTAGCAGGATCTTCGACCTCTGGGCTACTGTTTGCTGTCCACTTAGCAGGACTTTAAACCTCTGGGCTACTGTTTTGCTGTCCAGTTAGCAGGATCTTCGACCTCTGGTCTACTGTTTGCTGTCCAGTTAGCAGGATCTTGGACCTCTGGGCTACTGTTTGCTGTCCAGTTAGCAGGATCTTCCACCTCTGGGCTACGTTTTGCTGTCCAGTTAGCAGGATCTTCGGCCTCTTGTCTTCTGTTTGCTGTCCAGTTAGAAGGTCTTCCACTTCTGGTCTACAGTTTGCTGTCCAGTTAACAGAATCTTCCACCTCTAGGCTGTTTGCTGTCCAGTTAGTAGGATCTTTGACGTCTGGACTACTGTTTGCTTTCCAGTTAGCAGGATCTTCGACCTCTGGGCTACTGTTTGCTGTTCCAGTTAGCAGGATCTACATCGACCTCTACAGTTAGCTAGGATCTGTTTGCTGTCTGTCCAGTTAGCAGGATCTTCGACCACTTGGCTACTGTTTGCTGTCCAGTTAGCAGGATCTTCAGCCTCTGGGCTACCGGTTGCTGTCCAGTTAGCAGGATCTTCGACCTTCTGGGCTACTGTTTTGCTGTCCAGTTAGCAGGATTTTCGACATCTGGGCTAGTGGTTGCTGTCCAGTTAGCAGGATCTTCCACCTCTGCGCTACTGTTTGCTGTCCAGTTAGCAGGATCTTCCACCTCTGGGCTACTGTTTGCTGTCCAGTTAGCAGCATGTTCGCCCTCTGGTCTAGTGTTTGCAGTCCTATTAGCAGGATCTTCACGCCGTGGCCTACTGTTTCCTGTCCAGTTAGCAGGATCTTTTGCAGCTACTGTTTGCATTACAGTTAGCAGGATCTTCCACCTCTGGCTACAGTTTGCTGTCCAGTTAGCAGGATCTTCGACCTCTGGGCTACAGTTTTCTGTCCAGTTAGCAGGATTTTCGACATCTGGGCTATTGGTTGCTGTCCAGTTAGCAGGATCTTCCACCTCTGCTCTACTGTTTGCTGTCCAGTTAGCAGGATCTTTGACCTCTGGGCTACTGTCAGCTGTCCATTTAGCAGGATCTTCCACCTCTGGGTTACATTTTGCTGTCCAGTTAGCAGGATCGTCGACGTCTTATCTACTGTTTGCTGTCCAGTTAGCAGGATCTTCCTTTTCTCGGCTACTGTTTGCTGTCCAGTTACCAGGATCTTCGACCTCTGGGCTACTGTTTGCTGTCCAGTTAGCAGGATCTTCGATCTCTGGGCTACTATTTGCTGTCCAGTTAGCAGGATCTTCGACCTCTGGGCTACTGTTTGCTGTCCAGTTAGCAGGATCTTCCACCTCTGGGCTACTGTTTGCTGTCAAGTTAGCAGGATCTTCGACATCTGGGCTACTGTTTGCTGTCCAGTTAGCAGGATCTTCGACCTCTGGGCTACTGTTTGCTGTCCAGTTAGCAGGATCTTCGACCTCTGTGCTACTGTTTGCTGTCCAGTTAGCAGGATCTTCGACCTCTGGGCTACTGTTTGCTGTCCAGTTAGCAGGATCTTCCACCTCTGGGCTACTGTTTGCTGTCCAGTTAGCAGGATCTTCGAATCTCTGGGCCACTGTTTTGCTGTCCAGTTAGCAGGATCTTCCACCTCTGGGCTGTTTGCTGTCCAGTTAGCAGGATCTTCCACCTCTGGGCTACTAGTTTGCTGCTCATTTTTTTATAGTCGACATCTGTATTTTAGCAGGATCTTCGACCTCTGGGCTACTGTTTGCTGTCCAGTTAGCAAGATCTTCGACCTCTGGGCTACTGTTTGCAGTCCATAATGCAAGATCTTAGACCTGAGGGCTACTGTTTGTTGTCCAGTTAGCAGGATCCTTGACCTCTGGGCTACTGTTTGCTGTCCAGTTAGCAGGATCTTCCACCTCTATACTACTGTTTGCTGTCTAATTAGCAGAATGTTCGACCTCTGTGCTACTGTTTACTGTCCAGTTAGCAGGATCTTCGAACTCAGGGCTACAGTTTGCTGTCCAGTTAGCAGGGTCTTCCACCTCTGGGCTACTGTTTGCTGTCCACTTAGCTAGATCTATCAAATCTAGGCTGTTTGCTGCATATTTAGCAGCATCTTCGACATCCCGGCTACAGTTTGCTGTCCAGTTAGCAGGATCTTTGACCTCTGTGCTACTGTTTGCTGTCCAGTTAGCAAGATCTTCGACCTCTGGGCTTTTGTTTGCTGACTGAGTCCAGGGGGCTACCGTTTTGTCCAGTTAGCAGGATCTCTTCATCTTCTGCACCTTTAGCAGGATCTTCGGACCTGTACTGTTGCTGTCCAGTTAGCAGGATCTTCCGACCTCTGGGCTACTGTTTGCTGTCCAGTTAGCAGGATCTTCGACCTCCTCTGGGTGGACTAAAGTTAAGTTAGCAGTCGTCGACCTCAGTTATAATTGTTTGCTGTCCAGTTAAGCAGGATCTTCGACCTTACATGGGCTACTGTTTGCTGTCCAGTTAGCAGGATCTTACCCACTTCTGTGCTACTGTTTTGCTGTCCAGTTAGTGCAGGGATCTTCGACCCTGATCTACTGTTGTGCTGTCCAGTTGGCAGGATCTTCCACCTCTGGGCTACTGTTTGCGGTCCAGTTAGCATGATCTTCCACCTCTGGGCTACAGTTTTTTTTGCTGTCAGGTTAGCAGGGGTCTCCCCATCAGTGATACTCTTTCTGTCCAGTCTATGAGGATCCTTCCTGCCATCTGGGCTGCACTGGTTGCCGTCCAGTTTAGCAGGATCTTCCACCTCTGGGGCTACTACTTTTTGCCTGATCCATGTTAGCAGAATCTTTCAAAGCACTGGTCTACTGGTTTTGAATGTCCCATTTAGGCATAATATCCCGACCTAGTGGGCTACAGTTTGCTGATTCCAGTTAGCAGGATCTCTCC
>JAMPIV010018432.1:82500-207795 GCA_024509875.1 Oreohelix idahoensis | reverse complement strand
AGTTTGTTCTAGACACCTTCTCTTGAACCGTATATGGACCTTGCCAACCAATTTGTAATTTATTCTGGCTTCCGGGTAGTAGAAGCAGCACCTTCTCTCCGACTGCCAGTTCCCTGTCCTTTGCCTTCCTATTAAAATATGCTGCATGTTTCTTCCTGGCTTGCTTCAAATTATCATTTGCCAGTTTCCATCCAGCTTTCAAACGAGTGGTCAGTTCGTTCACGTATTGATACGATGAGGTAACAGTCTCTTCCGCCTTCTCATCTGTCCAGGTCCTTAATAGAGCTTCTAATGGACCTTTTATTGGCCTCCCAAATAGCAGAGTTGCGGGAGCCATCCCGGTTGAACTATGTGGTACCTCCCGGTACGCAAACAATGCGGCGGGCAGGAATTGATCCCACAGATCCGGTTTTTCGTGTGCCAGCTTTCTCAGGATAGAAATGAGAGTCCCGTTGAACCTCTCTACCTGGCCGTTCCCTTGTGGATGGTACGGACTACAATGAAAGTGTCTGGCTTGAAATAGCTTAAAAACTTCTTCCGTTAGTTTCCCCTTGAACTGAGAACCATTATCCGTCAAGATTTGATGCGGGAATCCTAATCGGGTAAATATTGTAAGTAGTGCCTCTGCTACATGTTTTGAATCAATTGATGGCAGGGCTACCGCCTCTCCCCACATAGAACAAGTGTCCACCAGAGTAAGGATGTAACTGTTCCTCCTCTTGGTCCGAGTGAGAGGTCCTACAATATCCACTGCAACCCTCTCAAAAGGTGTTCCCACTATGGGCATTTCCCCTAGAGTTGCAGGAGCAGTCCAGTGCTTTGGAGCTACCCTTTGACATTCTGGGCAGGATTTGACATATCTTTTTATATCCTCCGTTATCCCTGGCCAGAAGTAATGACAAGCTATACGCTGTCCTGTGGCGCTGATCCCCATGTGACCACTGAAGGGAATCGCATGCCCGAGTTCCATCACTTTATCTCTATATGAAGTGGGAAGAACCAGCTGGTTGTGACCATTTGTTCCAGTTCCGGCCTTCCTGTATAAGAGTTTGTTCTTCATGAAATATTCCCCCTTGCTCGGAGGTGTGTGGCATTTGGGCAATTTTTTAAAACAGGGCTTGAGTGTCCTATCCTCAGCCTGCGCCTTCCTCATCTCCTCTGGATGAGCATTTATAGGTTCACCTTCTTCCTCCTTCTTCTGTGACCTGGTCTGCACTGTCGCCATGATCACAGGTTTCTCGGGATTCCCCAAGAAGACGTATCTACACCCCAATATCAGAGGGTAGATTGGTTCATCTATCACTGCTGCTCTGATTTCTCCCTCCACATAGCGAGTTTTCACCGTTATCCTTGCGATGGGAAGTGTCATGAGTGGTATGTCCTTAGTCGCCCCTTGTATTTCCACTGTTTCTGTGGTATACTGACTTGGGTCCACTAGGCTAGACTTCACAACTGAATCGTAATCCAAACCTGTATCATAAAGGCACCTTATGGTGACCCCATTACAAATAACATCCTCACAAACTGTGGGTGATAAGGTTCCTGTTGTCCATTAGGATTAACCTTTAATCTTCGCGTCCCCGACTTCATTGCAGCAATGTTTGAAGGTTTCCTTCTACAAAATTCGGTGTTATGGTTATCCTTCTTGCACCATTTACACCATCTTTTTCCTTGGTTCAACGGTTTTCTTTCATTGAACTTTTGGTCATTGAACTGTGAGTTTCTGTCGCGATAGTCATTTCTTGGCCGCTCAAAAGTTGTCCTACCTTTATTTCCCTGCTCTCTATTATCAAATTTATTAAATTGCTGTGGAGCTTTAAAATTGTCTATGTGCTTCTTTTTAGCACCACTTACCTCTGCCTGAGCTGCCTGATACCTCTCAGCAACATTTAAAATTTCCCCCAACTTCTCTGCACCTTGTTCCATGAGAAATTTTCTCATGTCTGGAGCCATGGACTCTCTCAATTGCTCAATCATGATCATTTCTTTAAGATCTTGGGTCTTCCCCAGAGCCGTCCATTTCTCCAAATAGGTTTCTAGTCTAGCAGAGAATTGGTGGTATGTCTCCCCAGACAACAGTTTGGCATTTCTAAATTTCTTACGATAAAAATTCACCATTCTTCTCGTACCTTAATAACAAAGCCTGCTTTAACATGTCATAATTGTCTTGGTCTTCCCTGTTCATTTTGGCAAATACTTCATAAGAAGTACCTCTCAATCCCTGTGATAGCTTTAAAATCCACCTCTCTCTCTCTAACCCATATGTAGTAGCTAATAACTCAAAACGTCCTAGGTACCCCTCTATGTCATCGTCTTTTTCAACAAAATGGTCTAAATGAAACCCCATAGCTGAGTTTGAGGCTCCCAGACTGGGCGTAGCATCTGAGGCAAAAGGGCTGGCACCATTTTCAGGAGCCGGGCCTTGTAATTCCAGCTCCCTTAGTCGTAATTCGTGCTCCCTTTGCAACCTTCTATCTTCTGCCTCCCTTTCGGCAGTCAATGTTTTTTCTTCTGCCTCCCTTTGCTGTCGTTTTTCTTCTGCCTCAATCTGCACTCCCTTTGCTGTCGTTTTTCTTCTGCCTCAATCTGCAGCCTCTTAATTTCTCTATCAGCCTCAATTTGTAACCTCTTCTCTTCAGCTACCTGTCTATCTTCCCTTTCAATATATTTATCACATTCAGCCGTTACATATTGAATTAAAATTTGACCATCCATTCCCATCTCCTTCGCGGTGAGCACAGCAGCTGATCGGAATTTTGCTAGCTCCGCCATACTTTTCAGACAATATCCTAATATACAAGCTAAATCTCTAACCAGTAAATACACTAAGTACTTCTTATGACTATAGTCTAACTAATTCTAACTAACCAGTTAACTAATTAATTATCACTGGCTGTGAAGATTCACCAACTTTTATCTGCAGGGACACTTTTAATTTTAAAGGGAATTTTACAATTTATTTCCCTACTTTTATTTCTCCCACCAGGAGATCCTAATATTACTGTTGGGCTAATTATCCCTGGACAAGACCCCAATATGTGTAGTAGTGTTTGATGGTATTGTATGATGGTGATATTACTAAATGTAATTGTATGAGGCCAGCTGTGAAGGCTCCTGAGATAAGATGTAGTTGTGAATTGTCAGAAGGCCTTTCTTGCTACCACTACGACCTCACACTTAAATTTTTTTTTAATGAATGTGGCTACGTAAAGTGTCTAGGGTTATGATATGTAGTGTGGTGTAATAGGTTATAGATATACCCACAGATATTTAACAAGACTAATAATATTAATAATATTAAAGTACACTGAACTAACTGAGGTGTGTAAAATTTTTTGATAGGATGATATTACATTTATTTTGTTCTGGATCAATTTTTTAGGTTGACCAGAAACTTAAAAGGATTTAGAGATTTGATGAAAAGAAATGCATGGAAATATATTATATCATAAATGCAATAGTGTACATATATATGTACTATACTAGTTAGTTTTATTAAAATGTTCTCCTAGTCATCTACTTGGGATGACAGTTAATGTTTGTTCTGTTGGGGTGGCCTCATCAAACACGTACTACCATATTGACACTAACACAGTGTCCAGGAAAATGGGGTGAGTGTTCTTGGGAATTTTTATGGGGGTATTTGTAGTAATAAAGCAGCGTTGGTGTTGGGAAAAGTAACTAAAAGGTCCATGCAGTCCAGCAGGACTCATGGCTCCACTCATCTTGTAGGTCGTTATGTAGCTCTGGTGCTGAAATCTGGTGGTCCCACTCTCCGTGCTGGCGGGCAATAATAGGTGGTCTCTGTCACTGAGATAAAGTCACAGGACTACTGCACAGAAACAGAGTAAGTCACCAACTGAATCAAAATAGACACTGCCATGTGTTGACAACAGAAACTCACAGCTCTGCAATCAAAGTATGGGCCATGTGTCAAAATCTATTCTCTACCCCACGTCTGGACACAACACTGACACAACAACCACATCATACAGACAGGTCAGATCTCTCTGACCAAACAGCACATTTACCATGGTGGTTTTACATCAGATAGATCCTCCCAGACTATAGATTCTGAAAAATATTTATTAGTTTCTGCCCTAAAAGAGGATAGGTAATATGTTTCATTATTCTCAACACTTGATCTGTCTTTCCTAACCCTTGCTGGAGTTTATGTATATTGTTGGTCCCTAGACCCTGACTTGGGCGGGGGGTCTAGAGCAAATCCCTACTTGTTTGTAAGGCTAGATTTCGATATGGCAGTATCAAATCACTCGAACATTAAACAATATTCAAAATATACAAAGAAATAATTTCAATCTTACCAGATTATGAATAAATAACACAGAAATGCTAGCAAAACTCAGCTGAGCTGCTGGCTATAGTATGGCGTCCCTAAATTTATTACACTTTCTTTCATATGGAAATCACCACACTTTAAAATCTGTGTCTATCACTGAACAACTATGGAAGAATGGCCCCACTTTCGCGTCTGAGCGCTAATGATATGATTGTCTGTGGCCAATCACTGCCTAGGTTTATTTTAAATTCAAATTTCCTACACTAAAGTCATTTCAGTCATGCTTCAGTCAAGTATGGATGTTTATCTGTTAGTCTGTCCGTCTCTACTTGTGTTTTTTCAAAAACCTACTTGATTTTTGAACCAACCTTTTCTCTCCCCACAAAAATTTTGTCGTTAAAAGTTATTTTTTAGACACCGCTCCCACCAATGTCCCTTCGCTTCCCTACTAAGTAGATTTGAACACCTGCGTCTCAAGGTCGTGTTTTTTGTGCAAATAGTGACACTTTTAGATTCATACAGTCTGTCGATGATGTGAACAACACTGTCTTTTGTCATTATCTTCAATATTATCTATCCGTCTGTAAAATTAAGAACATATTAGTTCACTGCTCAGAATGGGCCATCCGGCCAGCTAATTTTTATATTCCTAACATTAATATTACGAAAAAGTTACTTTTTAAATTTTGTAATATTCCAAACATCTGCGTTCTGCCGCTGAATTCAAATCAAAGGCTTGGTATCGCAAAAGCGACCAATAAATGACTGTGGCGTAACATATCCAAGGTCCTTTCTGTCGAGTTCCTTACTTTATGTCAACTTGGGAAACGTGACTTTTCTCCGTTTCCCCCCCCCCCCCCAATTGCGTCTCCTTAGCCTTTCTAGTCTCACGCAATCTTTCCAGTCATATTTTTTCCTTTTTATCCGCCGTTCCCCTCCTGTCTAGCAAGTCAATTTTTATGGAGGGTGATGACCCGCGGTCTGGGCGATCATGTACTATCAGCAGCCTAAGCATTATGTTTTTTATCCTTACATGTTATCTTTGGAGGTATTTTACCGTTGTATCTCTGTCAATTTCACTACAATGATGATGTGTCATAAAATTGCCAGGATTGATCAAATTTGTTTCAGGCTGATTGTGATAACAGCTGTAATAAAAACTGAGATACAGTATACTGACTTCTTGGACATGCCAGAAAGTCAACAACAGTTATGCTTATTTGGAGATGAGAAAGGTGTGTATAACAGCAATGCTATTATTTTAAATTCGTATTTTGGTTGCACAAGTTTACATGCTTTCAATATCTGCACAGTACGACATTTAATACTAAGCAGCAAGTGGGCCAATGATAGAGAATTAAATTCTATTTACAAATTTTAATTAAACTTGCTTAATGTATACATAATGGAGATTGAAGCTATTACTGCAGTAACCAGTGAAGTAATTGTGTCACACTCAGGTCCATGCTTTAAAGGTTCAAAATGGATGTCTGTTGTATGAATAGATAAACATTTATAGAAGCCTTGTGAATCTTCAGAAGCTAGTGTGAATCTACTGTTACAAGTTATTCAGGTGTATGATCACGGCAGTAAGAGTGCTGATAGACTAGCTTCAGGGGCACCAATAGTGAGAACACTGGTCCTGCACAAGGGAGAGAATACTGAGGACAGTTATTGATCATCTGTTAGACAACAACACTGGTCCTGTACAAGTGAGAGATACTGAGAACAGTTAATGATCATCTGTTAGACAACAACACTGCTCCTCTACAAGGGAGAGATACTGAGGACAGTTAATGATCATACTGTTAGACAACAACACTGGTCCTGCACAAGGGGAGAGATACTGAGGACAGTTAATGATCATCTGTTAGACAACAACACTGGTCCTGCACAAGTGAGAGATACTGAGGACAGTTAATGATCATCTGTTAGACAACAACACTGGTCCTGTACAAGGGAGAGATACTGAGGACAGTTAATGATCATCTGTTAGACAACAACACTGGTCCTGCACAAGGGAGAGATACTGAGGACAGTTAATGATCATCTGTTAGACAACAACACTGGTCCTGCACAAGGGAGAGATACTGAGGGACAGTTAATGATCATCTGTTAGACAACATACACTGGTCCTGCACAAGGGAGAGATACAGTGAGGACAGTTAATGATCATGTGTTAGAAACAACACTGGTCCTGCACAAGGGAGAGATACTGAGGACAGTTAATGATCATCTGTTTAGACAACAACACTGGTCCTACACAAGGGAGAGATACTGAGGACAGTTAATGATCATCTGTTTAGACAACAACACTGGTCCTACACAAGGGAGAGATACTGAGGGAACAGTTAATGATTATCTGTTAGACAACAACACTGGTCCTGTACAAGGGAGAGATACTGAGGACAGTTAAATGATCATCTGTTAGAACAACACAACACTGGTCCTGTACAAGGGAGAGATACTGAGGACAGTTAATGATCATCTGTTAGACAACAACACTGGTCCTGCACAAGGGAGAGATACTGAGGACAGTTAATGATCATCTGTTAGAAAACAACACAATGGTCCTGTACAAGGGAGAGAGATACTGAGGACAGTTAATGATCATCTGTTAGACAACAACACTGGTCCTGCACAGGGGAGGTGTGATACTGAGGACAGTTAATGATCATCGTTAGACAACAACACTGGTCCTGCACAAGGGAGAGATACTGAGGACAGTTAATGATCATCTGTTAGAAAACAACACTGGAACAGATGAATCAACAAGGCTAAGATAGCTGGAATGTGGCCCCAAACATAAGACTAGCAGGTGTGATGTATCAGAGAATGCTTCTTCTTCTTCTTCTTAGACCCTTAACCACCAACCATAAAAGCAGTCAGCGGCCATCACGCCTAGTGGCGTCTTGTAGGGCAACAACAAATTGATTCCACTTTGCTCGGTCGGTGGCCATCCTTCATACAGTGCCCCAACTCTGGTTCATTCCCTGCATCTCAGCCTCCACAGTCCTCCGCCAGGTTGTTTTTGGTCGGCCTCTCTTTCGTTTCCCTTCAGGGGTCCAAAGCATAGCTGTTCTTGTGATGGCATTCGGGGTCTCTTCTGAGGACATGGCCAACCCAGCTCCAGCGTCTGCCAGCTCATGATGGTGTGCATGTCCTCTTGCTTGCTCCGAGTAAGCAGATCTTGGTTGGTGATGGTATTCGGCCAAAAGATTCGGTGAATTTTTCTTAGGCATGTTGTGTGAAAAGAGGACAATTTTGACATTTCCTTCTCTGTAACTCTCCAGCATTCCGCACCATAGAGAGCACAGAAAGCACACAGCTCTGATATAATCTTAATTTATCAGAGTGCATGCATTCTGACAATCTATACAATCGGATGCTACAGTACAGTAAGCATTCATACAAACTTCAACATTTGCCAGAGGAGGACTTAGCCACCAATTGGTTTGCCTGGATTAGCATTGATGTCCATCCTGAATAATAATCACATCATCTTCTTCTTTGATCTTAGCCAAGACTGTTGAAGCAGTCAGTGGGGCCACTCCACCTTTGTCGGCATCTGTAGTGCAGCAACAAATTGTTTCCACTTTTGGTTGGTCGGTAGCATCTGTAATGTGCTTCAAACTCTGGTTCATTTGTTTTTGGTAAGCATCTCTTTTGCTTTCCTTTGGGGTTCCATAGTATTGTTGTTCTTGTAATAGTATCAGGGTCTCTTCTGAGGATCTTGGCAAACATAACTTCCACAATCTTCAGCTATGGGTGGTGTGCATGTCCTCATGGTTATTTTCAAATTAGTTATTGGTTGGTGGGCAGGTTCGACCACTTTAAATTACTCAGGAGCTTGGCTAGGTAGAACAGAAAGGGAAGGCCATAAACGGAAAAGACGTTGGCCACTCGGGGGCAGGCAGCAGCTGTGGAGACTTTTTTCAGGCCATAGATCGAGGATTTTCCTACAGCGGTGTGAGAGGTTGGTGGCGAGGATAAACGAAGATGGGCAGTATATCCAGCTCCTCCTATGATACCAGATTGGACATAGGGATGGGAGTCTATTGGCGGGTGTACTACAGCCCATAACAAGGCCAGAATCCAAACCTCGTGAAATGATGGTATCTGTTAGGGGTGGTTGAGAAAGGTAGACAATGAGGAGACATGGTTGCGACAACAGAGATATCACGTCAAGGGCCTTAAATCCTGTTCCCAGCAGACCCGGGGGTAAGAACTAGTCCCAATCTAGGATGGGTTTGGGCATGTCTCTCGCACGAATGGGAGAAGATCGGATTACACCGACCAGACATCGGGAAACGGATGAGCCAAGGATCCAGGACCCCAGTGGATGACCCAGAGTCCGCTGGCGAGTACAAACATATAGAAAATCTTTGAGGGATCGAGGTATCTAGAATGAAGCCAGGCCCTGGGAGGAAGACAGCCGATAAGGCTAGTGTCTGGCGCTCTCTTCTCCAAAACCTCTACACATCACGGTAGTAGATGGGGAACGGTAAGTAAGTAAGTAAGTAAGTTATTGGCTGGGTGATGGTTATTCAGCCAAAGATTCAGTGAATTTTTCTTCGGTAGATTGTGTGGGAGAGAGTCAGTTTTGACATTTCCTTCTCTTGTTAACTTCTTCAGCGTTCCACATCATAGAGAAGGCACAGAATGTTAACAGCTGGTCATATAATCTTAATTTGGTGTTTGTGCTGTAACTGGGGAGAGATCCAGTGTTGTTGTGACTAGCAAAAAGCTGTTCTCGCTTTATTCATTTGTTGTTGAATGTTCTTTGCTTGTTTTTGGCCTCGGATAATGATTTTATAGCATCCTAGGTTAAGGTAAATGTGCTGTCTGTTCTAGCTTCTGGTTCCTTATCGTTATTATGGCGCAGGAATTGCCACCATTGAAGTGTAATGACCTCTGTGCTTCTTCTAGATTGATGTTCAGAATCAACACTATAGGATATACTTATTCAGTATCTCAGTTTTTTTAATTGAAGCTCGTTGCCTCGTGAATGCCGGCGAGTAGTGCAATGTTATGTGCGTATTCAGGTCTTATAAGTGTTAGAAACACGTCTGTCATATCTATTACTTATGGACTGCCCTCTGTGGTTCTGGCGCATCAACCCGTTTAATAATGTCAAAAATAAAGTGTGTGTGGGGGGGGGTGGGGGGGGGGGGGTGGTTTGTGTTGGTTTTGGGGGGGGGGGGGGTTTGATAAGGGTGCATCCTGTGTCGTACACACAGTCCTTACCTCGAAAGTTCGGATGCTGGCAAAACAAATTTACATGTAAAGTTAGAATAGAGGCTTTTTATGATGGAAAAACAATGCAGCTGGGTAATTCATTAATGGCCCTCATTATTTTCTTTAGGCTGTCCTGAGTATGATGTCAAAAACCTTTTCAAAATCAACAAAAGTTAATAATATAGCTGTCTCTGTTTCCATTGCTGGCACTGCTTTATAATGTTCCTGAGGGAGAATATGTGATATGCCACATCTTCTGTCTTTCTGAATCCCACTTGTTCTGTCCTCAGTTTATGTCTACTGCTTTGAAAATTTTGGGATAATTATCCTTACTAGTATTTTACTGGGAATTGAGAGGGAGGAACAAAATGATAACAATATTTCAATCATTGTCAGTAGGTTTTTATGATAATTTAATTTGGCCTACATGTTCCTTCTATTCTTTCACCCCGATTTCCTTTATTGTGTTATTCTTATTTTTTTTCCTTCTTCTTCATGTGTATTTTTTTTGCAATTCTCCTCGTTTGCGAAAGATAGTTTCTTCCTATTTCTTATACTTTACCTGTTGTTCGTTTCTCAACAATATGACTATCGCAATAGTGAATTCTATTAACATAGATGGTCAGATAGACGAAAGGTGGGATTTATGTTTAATTACCCAGACTATGAGCTGGTACTTTGGGTCTACCATTTTCACCACCGACACTGAGCGGTCGTGTCAAACACGGGCTTCCTCACTAGTGCAGGAAGAGGACAGCTGTCTGCATGTTTCCGGGGACAGTGGTTTCTTCGGCTTGAGTCTGGCCTGTGGTGTGTAATTCACTCCAAGGGACCTGGCAAGCAGGACTAGTGTCTGCATTTTCAGTAAACCCACGAGCGTTTTTCGTAAATAGTCCGGCGAAAGAGGTGAAAAATCGCACCATGCCGGAGTCGGTTGTCTGAGACGTGAAACGGAACACGCGCACTCTCGGTCACTCATGGCTGTTACGACCTGGGTTAAGCTGACGTAAGGCGTTAGGAGAAGGGGAGAGATTCAGGGTTGGGGAAAATAGTTCATCCTCTGTCTGTTTCGTTATGAAAACGAGTTTGAAACTTTAATTTGATTCTCTCTCAATAAATCGCAGTAGACAGGTGGTTAAGCGATGAGTAGAGCTGTATAAGCGAAGTTTCTTAGTTTGTTGCGACAATTTTGTCGAACTTTCTAGACTTCCATAATATAAGCGTATAATTCTTAAATGTGGCGATATCCTGTAGTGCTGTGTTTTGAGTGAAATACGGGGGTGACCCGAACTTTACCAGCATTAATATAAGAGTTAAATACTTGTGAAGAAATTGGACAGTCCTTATTTTGAGACCAACGTGGGTTTCTTTCAAGTAACATGTATCTGACAAGGTGCAATAGGCCTACAGAGTTAGACAGAAAAATACTAAAATATCCCACAACGGGTTCCAAGACTGTAATGATAAATATGGGCCAGTGAACCATATCTTAATTTCTTCCATAACTCTACGTAAATTTTCTGCTCCTGGCGGCGTGATTTATTTCAAGAATAACATTTAACATTCCGACAGAGATGTGACTAGTATTGTGGTGACCAAATATAGTACCTTCCTGGAAGTAGACACCGATTCTGACATTCCTTAAATTTTCTATAATCCAAAGCTAAATGACATTGTGCTCTGCTAAACTTTTGTGCCTGGACCAAAATTTATGCGACTTAATCAGACATTTGGAAAAATAAGATCACCCAAGGAAATCGTTCCTGGAGGACAGAGAGTTCAGTACGTCTTTTGGAAATGGGGATTCTTGGTCGGTTGACTGCATTTTCGGGGGTCTGTGTGAAGGTCCTAGAAATTATTATGTTCCCAGAGGCAGCGAGCAAGTTGTGAGGTATTTCATGTGTACGAAAAGCCATGGCTGAATGAATGTGAGTGCACAGGTCTGAGTGTTATTGTACCGGTGATTTATTGCACCCATTTGCTGTCTTAACGTTCTTTTATCCTGAAGTATCGGTTACAAATTGCTAGGAGTTTCTGTTTTTTTTTAGGCTAAAATCAGGATTATCCAACTATGTTCTACATTTTACGGAGAAAAGAACGAAACTCTGTAGACTAAACCCTATGTATCATAAAACTCTTTGGGCCATAATCTGTTCTCTTAACGAGGCGGTGGGGCTAACCTAGAGTAAGATTCTAACGGGCTATCATTCCCTGTAGCATTTTTCTTGAATTTTTTGACTATTTGTATATGTTGTTCCTTGATGTATTTTTGATGTTGTTGAGAAGATTTTTGAATGGATGATAATATATAAAATCTCTCTTGAACTAATGCAGGGCGTGGTCAAGCTCTGTTCTCAAATTATTAATATATTCATTGTTATAGATTTCCACGTCGGTTGTGTTTAAACTGTCGTCAGTGTATGTGCGATGTCCGTGAGTAGATAGGAATATTATAGGTAATATAGTGATATCTGTGTGTTTAGACCTGTCCTGAACGCTGCCTGAAAAAGTTGTCGTAGGAAGGATAGTTGAACAGAAAAAGTAGTTAGAGGTATTCCCCCTTCGATTATTTCCAGTTTCTAAAGAAAGAATAGCCTCATATATCAACATTCTGATTCATCCTCACTAGTGGATGAAAATCTCCATTATCATTATTACTAACTCGCACCGTGACTATCACTCATTCCAACCTATCTGATACAGAAGGACCAACCCCAATTCTTAAATGCTCCTATCTGATAAATCTACTACGACAATTCGTGGGCTCTAGGTGTTTCCAGGTTTTTTGACTTTATTTGTTTTGAACTCCAGGTTTCCCACGTGAATATAGAATAGAGAATACGGCCAACAGATGGCGCAAGTAGTCGAAGACGTATCGTAGGGTAGAACGAAGTGTAAAGACATTAGTTCGACTATTTCCGGCGTCCTCACAGGTCTATCTTTCGGTCACTCATATGGCCCATCTTTGGACATTAAGATTCTTTCATTCGGTAAAAATTAGACCCAAGACGTGTATAGTAAAGTGTACAAACTGTGATGTTATGTTGGTACCCGACATAATGTAGTGTTCTTGTGACCGTACTTGATGCGTTTTCAAAAACACGCGAGTTTTCATTTTATTATACACCCCACATTTATCACCCTTTGACTAACGTTATGTGTTTTGGGCGCTTAGGGGGCGGAGTTGCCCCATGATCGTGCTATACTAGTGCTGACACACCAATCTAACTGTTTTAAAAGTTTTTTTTTTTCACACACAGCACTTTGAATCCAACCATACCCCAATCTTGGTTTTCTCGCTTCAGTCAGGTGGATTTTGAACAGGAATATACTGACCATTGTTTGGATAAAGTCGAAATACCATTCCCACGACCTCCCCCCGTTAATGTTTTGTCCACCCGAGAAGTGTCATAATAACACCCAGTTCATCAAGGGTTCCTCCCATGATCCCGTGTAGGGATAGTTGGTAGGACGGTGTTGTGGATAGGTTGTAAACGTTTTTCGTTGTTTCGAAAAAAATTGTTTGTACTACAAGTTATAGGACTGTCGAGATTGTTACTCGGGAATTTTTGTCCCAGGATTTTTGCCATCACTTTTTTACATTTCTGTCTGCTCGCAAGGGGCAAGCGTGCCGCGATAATAGTACCCTAGTGGATTTTCCCCATTTTTGGGACATAACCACTTTATTCTTTATAATGTCCCTACATGCGAAGTTTTATTTTGCTTTTACTCACAGTTGCAAGCTCTCTCGCTACGCTTTATGTTGTCAAAGTAAAGTTGACCAGACAATCTTTACTAACCCTCCCCATTAGTTGGCGTTAGTAGTCGTCGGTAGTTGTTTGTTTTGCATTATGTGCCATCTTTATTGCCCGATTATAGCAGCGATGTCCGCAGACGAGCGGAGACAGCCGAGATCATGTCCGCGGTTTAGCGCATAGTCCAGATGTTAACTTTTGAAGGTGGTTTTTGTATTTTTTTTACTCCCAGGGTTTTTTGCCTCTCTACCAAAAAAACTGGATGTTACAAAAACACAGTGATTTTTGTCGTCCCCCAAACATTTTTTTTCTCAAATAAGGTGGTAGGAACACTAGGTTTTGTAAATTCGCGCCTATCCTTTATTCTTATTTTCCCGTTCCTACTGGACATAGTATAAGGTCCGAGATGGCTGCAAAAGCTGTAAGATAACTCCTTAATATTGGACGAAGAGCGAGACGAGGAGGGACTGGAGACCCTGATGGGTGACGCAAAAGCTGATGGGCTCGTTCCATTAGACAGGATAACTGCAATGCGTCAGGGAGTCAGCTTTTGAAGGGGACAGGTAAGACTAAGCTCAAAGGGGGCTGATGTTAAGCCCTGAGTCCGACAGCAATGGAGGAGGGACTGGATAGGAGAATGCCGAAGCCGATGGAAAGAACCCTCCGAAAAGAAATGAAGAGAAAGAAAGAAGGGGAAAAAAGATTCATACAGGGACGAAACTTGCCGAGAGTCGTGAAGATAACTCGGCCACTCTCGAGGCATGGACGCGAGACTGAAAGCAGCTGAAGCATCTCTCCCGAGGGCCTGAATCCCCGACTCCCATTGTATTTTTACGCTCTCAGAAGAAGATCCGTGCATCTGAGGTAAAAGGGCACAAGGTAATGGGAAAGAAACCCCTCAGCTGGACTGCAGCTATATACCCCCCGGACCGATTAGTAAAGTGAAAAGGAGGTCCGCGCGCTCGAGACTGACAAGAGGGGTGAGGACTGGAGGACCAGCTTTGTGTGTAGGAGGCAGATCACAGAGACGACAGCTTGTGTTGGCTACAAACAAACTCTTGACACTTTCAAACTTTTAGCAACCCGCAACGATTGTGGTTTGGCTGCCCTCTAATCATCCAGCAATGGAGACGTCTTCTCCTCATTGAATATCCTTAAATGTCCCGCCCCCAACTTACCATATACACCCAATTATTTCACCTAAGACTGCTATGGTTCTTTTTACCCGCTAGATCTCTTTCAAAAAAAAACAATTTGAGTAGATTGTACACATAGTTAGACAACTAAAATACGTGTAAGAACAGGATGGTCTATGGAAACATTGCATAGCTCATTTAGACCATAGGTGTCTCCTGAGAGGCTTTAATGCAGTGCTGGATTATGAAATTTATACGCGACGTACCGACTAACTCGCTAAACTGGCCTACCGATTTTGACTGTCACTCATTCCCCACAGCCTGGATGAAAGTATCCGGTCCCTCGAAAACAGTAGCTCAACAAGTAACCCATCCGATACCCAAGCCTGAAGGAACAGAAAAGAATAGGTTAAACCCCAGGAATTCGCAACCAAGCTTTGATATGAGCTCGCACTCGCAAATTTACTGAACATGTTCAAACTAGATACAGCGGACAACCTTCGAATCGTATGAAATCTTTTTCACCAGTTTGCTATTCCACGTCCCACATAAGGGGAAGAGCTTGGACCCATAGTGCCTTTGAGCTACTCGCTCGAAAACTACCTCTACCTTATGAAGGTATTTGGAAGACAGCATTTTAGAAACTAAACCTAACGACACAGAACAACATCCAACGAACACTTTAAGTCATGCAGGAGATTATCCCCGGAGAATGAGGATTCTCGCCACCTCACGAAACTCGCACTCGCGGGGGACCGCAAAATATTGATGACATTTTGCGCCAACAAGGTCTCGTCTTTTGAAGGCGTTAATCACAATGCTGGCCCCTGCGGGATGCTGATGTAAATAATTCCTAGCCTCACAAAGCGGAAACCAGCCACCGACCTAGAGGCGTAGCGGAAGCATCTTTTTACGCCCCCCAACATAACACTTGAGCAATACCTATCCCACTTCAGAGCTTCTAACCAGCATCAGCATTAAACACACAGAGGAAGACAGACCCATCAACTGGGACAAACCAAAACCCCGGTCCCCCTCACGGGAGTCTAGAAAAATAACTCCAAGATCTACCAAGAAGCACAAGTACCACCAACCACCCCAATCAGTCTGATCAACCTTTCGCCCACCGCCACCACTACATACTGGCCAGCGGTAGCCAGATTAGCATTTCAGCCAGATCACCAACCACCCCGTAATCCCCATGGTGGCCCCTAGGGACATTAAGGGAAATCAAACGCCCTCCCGTGTCCACGAGGTTCGGTCGGGGGAACTTTGATACAACCTTGGTGCACCAAATTGCTCAGTCACTAGCTATCATCTAATAAGAAATTCACGGCCCTAAACGGCCAATCCGATGCTTTGTTGAAGGGACAAGTTATCTCCAGCAAGGAGCGTACATATAGTGTACATGCTCATTGATACAAGCGAATTCCCATACTGTTCGGGGATTAGAAACCGCTCACGTCCACGACCGCATGGGTCCAGTTCTGTTACTTTTGAAACGGTTCCTCTCAAACTTATTTCTTGCTTATTTGATCATTAGACAGCTACGAATGGGATTTTTATGACGTTGATTGTTAGCGTACAGGGGCCTTGGTTCAAAACCATGGATGCATTAATTTGAGACAGCCAGATGAGGTACCTGTCACCAGACCAATCTTGCCTAATTTGTTACCCATGGAACTTAAAGAAGCGCAATACAAGGACCCTACTTTGGCACCCTGCTTTAGGAAACTGCCCATGGCTAAGGAACCCAGACAGCACGGGGACATTTTTTCTAAGGATGGCGTACTTTATCGCAGAACGGGCAAGCCTGACCAAGGTTACAACCAGCTCCTAGTACCGAAACAGTACAGAAGCCAAATCCTAGAAATGGGGCACTCTCTTCCCTTCAGCGGACATATGGGACAGAACACCACAAACCAACGTATAACCACTCATTATTGGTGGCCAGGAGTAAACACTGATATTATCAGGTACGTTAAATCCTGTGCCCAGTGCCAACGTGTGCCACCCAAGCAACGAGCACCCCCAGTCCACATGGGTGAAATGCTAATAATGGGAACACCATTCGAACGGGTTGTGATCGACATTTTAGGACCTTTCGAAAGGACTAAAAGAAGGAACAGGTTTATCCTGACCTTAGTCGATACATGCACTTTATGGGCAGAAGCTATACCGCTAACATGCGCAGATGCCAAGCATGTCGCAGAAGCCCTCGTGCAGATTTTCACTCGGTTGGGATTCCCTCAGCAAGTGTTGACGGATAACAGATCTCCATACCGAAACCTGTTGATGGATGAGATCGTTAAGATCTTGAGGACCCAACACATCCACACTAAGCCATATACTCCGACCGGAAATGGGCTCGTGGAGCGTGCAAATGGAAACCTCAACATGATGCTAAGTAAACTGGCACAAGTGAAACCTGAAGATTGGGATCTTTGTATTCCTGCAGCATTATTTGGCTACAGAGAATCTCCTCATACTTCCACAGGATTTCCGCCAGCTATGCTTTTATTCGGCAGACCTATCAAGGGGCCGCTTGAAGCCTTACTTCAGTCTCTGATAGACGAGAAGGCGGATGAGACAGTTGTCTCAGCAAGCAAATATGTGTCGGTTTTAAAGGAAAGGTTGAAACTAGGATGGGACCTAGCGACGACTAACTTTAAGCGAGCACGCGTCAAGCACGCTAACCGATACAGGAAAGTCGTGAAAGAAAGAGAACTGGAAGTAGGAGAGAAAGTTTTGGTGTTACTCCCTACCGAGAACAACCAACTGAGGATCGGATGGCAAGGGCCGTTTACCGTCCTGAAAAAGATTTCTAAGGCTAACTACCAGATCTCTATTCAAGGAAAGGAGAAGGTTTTCCATTTAAATCTCTTAAAGAGATACTTGGAAAAACCAGTGCCAACCTCCGACCATCTCCTGACGATCGCCAAAACTGACGAAGATGACGATAGTGGCAGGGAAATTCCACTGCGCACACACGAAATCTTTGAAAAATGTCAGAAGCGGCGACACTCTTTCAAGCGCGCATGGGAGACATTCCAGAGGAAGGAAACTTTGGGGAGTAGACATGAGTAGGACTTGCACAGAGATGGAGGGGGAAGATGAGAGGGAAGAGGACAGACACCCTGAAGCTACGGATATAGGAAATTTAATTCCATAACGTAGACATGGAGTGCTTCCATATCTTAAAGGGGGGAGGCTCTGTCACGTAGGTTTTATGATAATTTAATTTCCTACATCTTCTTCCTATTCTTTCACCCGAATTCTTTATTGTGTTATCTCTCTATTTTTTTTCTCTCTTCTCGTGTATATTTTTTTGCATTCACTCGTTTGCGAAAGATATTTTCTTCCAAATTCTTATACTTTACCTGTTTCGTTTCTCAAAACTGACAATCGCAATAGTGATTCTATTACATAGATGTCAGTAGACGAAAGGTGGGATTATGTTTAATACCCAGACTAAGAGCAGACTTTTGGTCTACCATTTTCACCCGACACGAGCGTAGGTGTCAAACACGGCATCCTCACAGTGCAGGAACGAGACAGCTGTCTGCAGTTTCCCCGGGGACAGTGGTTTCTTCGGCTGAGTTCTGGGCCTGTGGTGTGATAATTCACTCCACCGGACCTGGCAAGCAGACTAGTGTCTGCATCTTTCAGTAAACCGCGAGCGTTTTCGTCAAATAGCTCCGGCGAAGCGTGAAAATCGCCCATGCCGGCAGACGGTTGTCTGAGATGTGAAACAGACACGCGCACTCTCGGTCACTCATGGCAGTTACGACATGGTTTAAGCTGACGTAAGGCGTTAGGAGAAGGGGAGAGATCAGGGTTGGGGAAATAGTTCATCCTCTGTCTGTTTCAGATATTAAACCGAGTTTGAAACTTTAATTTGATTCTCTCTCAATAAATCGCAGTAGACAGGTGGTTCGCGAAGAGTAGAGCTGTATAAGCGAAGTTTCTTAGTTTGTTGCGACAATTTGTCGAACTTCTAGACTTCCATAAATATAAGCGTATAATTCTTAATTGTGCAATATCCTGTAGTGCTGTGTTTTGAGTGAAATACGGGGGTGACCCGAACTTTACCAGCATTTAATAAGAGTTAATACTTGTGAAGAAATAGACAGTCCTTATTTTGAACCACGTGGGTTTCTCAAGTAACACTGATCTGACAGTGCATAGGCCAACAGAGTTAGACAGAAATACTAAATATCCCACTAACGGGGTTCCAAAGACTGTAATGATAAATACTGGGCCAGTGAACCAAATCTTAATTTCTTCCATAAACTCTACGTAAATTTTCTGCCTGGCGGCGTGATTATTACAAGAATAACATTTAACATTCCGACAGAGATTGTGACTAGTATTGTGGTGACCAAATATAGTACCTTCCTGGAAGTAGACACCGATCTGACATTCCTTAATTCTATAATCCAAAGCTAATGACATTGTGCTCTGCTAACTTTCGTGCCTGGACAAATTTTATGCGACTTAATCAGACATTTGGAAAAATAAGAACACCCAAGGAAATCGTTCCCTGAGACAGAGAGTTCAGTACGTCTTTTGGAACTGGGGATTTCTTGGTCGTTGACTGCATTTTCGGGTCTGTGTGAAGGTCCTAGAATTATTATGTTCCCAGAGGCAGCGAGCAAAGTTGTGAGTATATATGTGTACGAAAAGCCATGGCTGAATGAATGAGAGTGCACAGGTCAGAGTGTTATTGTACCGGTGTATTATTGTCACCCATTTGCTGTCTTAACTTTCTTTTAACCTGAAGAATCTGTTACAAAATGCTAGAGTTTCTGTTTTTTTCTTAGGCTAAATCAGATTATCCAACTCTGTTCATACATTTACGAGAAAGAACGAAACCTCTTAGACTAAACCCTATGTATCTAAAACTCTTTGGGCCATCATCTGTTCTCTTAACGAGGCTGTGGGCTAAACCTAGAGTAAGATTCTAACGGGCTATCATCCCTGTAGCATTTTTCTTGAATTTTATGACTATTTGTATATGTTGTTCCTTGATGTATTTTTGATGTTGTGAGAAGATTTTTTATTGATGATAATAATAAAAATCTCTCTTGAACTAAAGCAGGGCGTTGGTCAGCTCGTTCTAAAATATATATATATTCATTGTTATAGATTTCCCACGTCGGTGTGTTTAACTGTCGTCACGTGTATGTGCGAGTCCGTGAGTAGATAGAAATATAGGTAATAGATATATCTGTGTGTAGACTGTCTGACGCTGTAAAGTTGTCGTAGAAGATAGGTGAGAGGGAGAAGATTCTTTTTTTCCGCTTTCAGAGACAGCCTCTATATCACATTCTACCATCTCACTCGTGGAATCTATTTCTTTTACTAACTCGCACCGTGACTATCACTCATTCCAACCTATTCAGAAGGGACCAACCCAAGTCTTAATGCTCCTATCTAAAAATCTACGACAATCATGAAACTTAATATCTTTTCTGTTTCTTTTACTACATTACAATCTTCCTGGAACTGACACTCTCCTCTTGGAAAAATGTGGGAATCACTATTATAATATCACTGTTAATACTTTAATAAACAAGTTCCTGATTCACTGTTCTTTAATACACCATTCAGGTTAATGTCCTTTAAGACTTTAATGACTGGCATAAAAAAAACATAATTGACTTATAATAATAATAATAGTTGCCCATCGCAAGCAAAGATGGCGACAGCTTCAGACTTGAGTTGTGACACATTTGTGCCATGATTTCATGTGAATAATTAGTCCTATTTTGGCCCTACAGGCCCTACCACATACGGGGCACACATGGTTAGGGTCAATAGTAGTGTTGCTGTACATTCTGACCTTTCTTGCAGCACGCTTGCCTTCTGCCGTATCAGGTAAATTCTATTATGCAATGCGAGCGCGTTGAGTATTGTTTGTCCACCAGGCACAGTGATCCTGTGCGATAGTCTCACAGGAGGAGACATCAATTTTGAAGCTGCTCAATGATGCTTTCAATGTGTCTTTGAAGCGTTTCTTTTGTCCCCCTACTGTTCCGCTTACCCATGGAGAGTTCACAGTACATCAACTGCTTTGGGAGGCTTTTTTCGGGCATGCGAACATGTCCGGCTCATCTGCAGCAATGTGTAGATGCTTGAGATATGTGCTCTGTTGAGGACCTCAGAATTAGATATTCTATCATGCCACTTGATCCTGAGAATCCTGCGAAGACAGCTCATGTGGAAATGATTAAGCTTCTTGGCATGTCTGCTATACACTGTCCATGATTCACAGGGTAGTGAGCACTATTGCATGATAAACTTTTATCTTGGTGGTGGCACTAATTCCTTGTCGATCCCATACATTTACTCTAGTCTTCTGAAAGCCGCATTTGCCTTTGCAATTCTGTTGTTGACCTTGGGGTCGATATTCACATCTTTGGTAAGGGTACTGCCTAGATAAGTGAAGCTGTCCACCACTTGGAGACGTTGGTTCTTTACTGTGATATTTGGTTCACAGTAAGGTTTCCCAGGAGCAGGTTCCAACATTACTTTAGATTTCTTCATATTGATGGTAAGACCAAAGTCATCACACGCTACAGAAAGCCTCCTCATATTGTTCTGCATGTCCAGTTCTGTGCAGGTGTTGAGGGCACAGTCGTACGCAAAGACGAGGTCAGAGATCATTGTTTCATTCACCTTCATAAAGGACTGTATTCATCTCAAATTGAATAGCTTCCCATCTGTCCTGTATCTGATGTGAACGCCGTCACTACTGCCATGCGTAACGTTGGACAGCAAATATCATACTGAATAGTGTCAGGGCAAGCACACATCCCTGTTTGACACTGTTTGTGATGGGAAAGGGTTCAGAAGGTTCTACATAATTCAATATGTGAGCCATTATACCTTCATGAAACTGGCGGAAAATTGAGATGAACTTATCGGGACAACCGAATTTCACCATAATTTTCCATAGTCCGTCCCTATTGACAGTGTCAAAGACCTTGGTCAAGTCAATAAATGTTGTGTATTGGTCATTGCACTGTTCCTGGCATTTTTCCTGAAGTTGGCGTGCGGCAAACATCATATGGACTGTCCCGCGGCCTGCTCGGAACACTGACTATCTGGAAGTAAGTCCTGCGATTCGAGATGAACAGTCAAGCGATTGAGCAGGACTCGAGCCAGGATTTTGCCCGCAATAGATAATAGGGAGATTCCCCTATGGTTATCACATGATTGATGATTTCACTTTCGCTTGTATATGTGAACGATGGTGGCATCTTTCAATTCTTGTGGTATCTGTTCTTCATTCCAAACTGAGTGGAAGAGGTCTGTTAATCTCTGCAGCAGCATGCTGCATCCAGCTTTATAAATCTCAGCAGGAATAGCATCTGATCCAAGGGCTTTGCTGCTGGACAGTAGACTGGCTGCTTTCTTGACCTCTTCCACGTTTGGTGGAAGGTCAAGTCTGACATAGACTGTAACTTTCGGTATGCTTGCAATGGCCTGGTCATTGACGGTTGATGGATAATTTAAGATGGCATTGAAGTGTTCCAAAATCTGCATTTTATCAGTGAGCAATGCCATGCCATCTGCATTTAGGACCGGTGATGACTGATTTGATTGAGGGCCATAAATTGCTTTCAGGTCATCATAAAATCACTTTGAGTCATTTCTGTCTGCATATCTCTGTATCTCATCTGCTTTATTGCTGAGCCATGCATCATGCATCTTCCTGAGCTTATTCTTGACAACTCTGCGTTATATTGGTAAAAGCTGCCTTTTTGGATGTTGAGGAAGGGTTGCTTTGATAGTCTCTATGCAAGCGATATTTTTCAGCCTGCAGTGTTTTAATATTTTCATCATTCTCATCAAACCAGTCAGGGTTCTTGCGTGTTGTATATCTCAAGCTCTCAGAGGCTACAGAGTACACAGTGTTATTCAGAGTGGCCCATTTTTCCTCTATAGTGGTTTGACTGAGCTCAATGTCTTTCAGACAGCTGTCCAAGTCCCTTGAGAAGTGCTCTGTGGTTGCTTCACTTTTAAGTTTTGTAACATTTAGCCTCTTCATGGGTTTCTGACTCTGGTGTCTTCACTTGGGCTGTATGTTAAGGTTTAGTTTTGATACAATCAGCCTGTGGTCAGTTCAGCATTTGGCACCACACATGGCCTTGGTCACTCTCACGTCACATCTGACTTATCGTATGAGCACAGTGATGTAGCACTATTAGCTATCTCACTAGTTGCTAGTTCTATGAGCTGGTTCTATAATTTGTGTCTGTAAGCTGTTTCTATATATAATGATTTCAGTCTCTCTTATGAGACTTAACTATTTGTCCAGTATCTGACAGCACCGCTTCTGTCACATGAATCTCGTCAGTGTAGACTTTCCTTCTCCATGGGGATTATCAAACATGATCTGTTGTACACTTTGTCTGATGACGTTAGCAAGAACTCACTCGTGTATCAATCAGTCTTCTGATGCCTGACAGTTATCGAATAAACCCTCAACTCAGAGTTCACGGAGCTTCCTAGACCTGGCAGGCTACACACACTTACATATGGTAATAGGCTTGGTGGCGATTGCTTGCCCTATCCTCTGTGTTTGAAGAATTTTTGCAGTCTGTCCCATTCACGTATTCACCTTCCTTATATACTCTCTGCTCTGCCATATTTGAAGAAATTACGTCCCAACCATTCTGTCTCTCCCACTTGTTCAGCAAAACACAGCTATTTTTGGTCCAGTGTGCTTTTACTGTAACTTTCCTTTCATCGTTCACAATCATTTCTCCGGGACCCAAGACGCATCAATAGTGAGGAATGCAGTAAGCGACCCATAGCTTGACTGCCTGTGTCAGGGTCAGCAAACTAGAGCTCACCAAGACCCTACTCCACCTCCATATGGTGGTCCTGGAAACAGGCTGCATCACTGCAGTCTGGCTGAGGAGTAGGGATTAAAGAGGGAAAGCAAACCCGGTCCCAAAAATGTCGTGCAGAAGTCAGATGTGTCGGCCGAAAGGCACAAATACTGCAGCTTCACTGTAAACGGACGCAACGCAACCAACGTCCTTTTCAGGATGAACAAGGTAGAAGAAGAAGAATCATTTCTCCACTAATTTCCTTCATTAATATCTGGTTTTACTCAGACATTCCTACGCTAGCATTCCGTATAACTTTCTTATCATTTTGTTCATTATGTATTTAGCCTTCTTTACTAGAAGTGAGTTGGAGTCTTGGTAACTCAAGTTTTTGAGCATTAAATCACAAGTAACTTCTGTTATACTGTACAGCTGATAATAATACTTATATCTGGACAAAGGTAATCCTGTCTAATATCAGAACCTGCAGGTCCGGTCAGTTATAAACCATTATCTGCATTAGAACTTCATTGGAAAGTTAGTCCATCTCCACAAATCCTGCCTCCCTATTTATTGTTATTTTGCCTAGGGGCATTTGACTGCCGAACTCACTTTGTTTCATATGCTAATGAGGTTGCTTTGCAAAGCCTGATTCTACCAAAATATTGGACTCAGCGCGCATCTTGCGACACTACTATTGACCATGTCATCTGTCTGGTTTCAGTCTCATCCATTTGGTGATTCCCATGTTAACGTGTACTTCTTTGTGTGAAAAAAATGTTCCTCCAATGATCAGGTTGTTAATGCTTACTTACTTACTTAGTCGTTCCCCTTCTACCGTGAGGTGTGGAGGTTTGGAAGAGAGAGCGCCAGACTATCCTATCGGCTGTCTTCCTCCTGGCCTGGTTACATTCTATTTGTTAATGCTGCAGAAGCTTATTAGTTTGTCCCCATTCTCATTTACTGTTCCACTGCTGCATTTCCCCATTACTCTTTCATTATAAGTATTGTGTGTTCCAACTTTCACATTGAGGTCTTCCATTACTACAATAAGATTGTAGCTAGGTGCAGTTTCCATTTCTTTTGTTACTGTTGATAGAAGTCGTCCTTGACCTCTTCATTGCTGCCATTTGTTGGTGCATAGCATTGTATTATTGTGGTGTTGGTGAATCTCCCTCTCAGTCTTGTTCTTATTAGTCTGTTGTTGATGGGTTTCCATTCCAGTAATAACCTTTCTATTCTTTTCTTCAGAAAATGGCTACGCCTTCATTGTGCTGGCCATCCTCTCTATCAGAGTAAAGTAATATTTCTCCTGTAGCTGTTTTTATTAGCTCCATCCAGGTCCATCTGCTCTCACTTATTCCAGGGATGTGTAATCTGTAGTTCTTCATCACTGTTGTGATCTACCTCAGCTTTTCTGCCTCATTCATAGTTCTGACATTCGAGAATCCAATTCTAGTTTTGTGTTTTGTGGTCCCAGCCTCCATTTTAATGCCAGTGGCTTCCTTTCGGCTTTCACCACTGACTTTCATACGAGCCTGAGACTCTGGATGTCCATCCCACATCAGAGTTTTTCAACTTATTGCTTTTTCTCCAACATGTGTGAATTTTTTACATAGACAGGGGTGTCGGCCCTGCACTAAAACCCCCAACTTGGAGGACCAGGGTATCAGCTTTTGTCTGACCGCTATCCGCGCAAACCAGTCCAGCTTTGTTGAACCTACCAGGAGTAAAACTCCCACTGGCATAGCTCTGGGGGTTATTAGGGTGCGCAAGCTGCCATACCTCTACAAGGTATAGGTACCATTGATGGCAGAACAATCACATCATTATCAGGAAATTGTGCTCATCAGTTTGTAACTACACTTTGCTAAGAAATTTTAACTAAACATGTAGAACATGCATTTCATTATTTATCTTTGCTCATTATTTTTATTGTTACAGGTGTTTATTCTTGTCACCTGTGCAACACTCATTTCTTCCAACTTGATGTCCTGGATAAGCATATGAAAGCAGTACACAGAGATGGGGGCTGGGAGTTTGATAATAAATGCAGTGATCTTCAGAATGTGTTACCACAGGACAATGGAAATAACATGAATGAAGCAGTGAGTAAGATTGGAGATGTCACTTTTAATGATGTCGCAAGAGAAGATAGCCTCAACCTGAGACTCACTGATAATGAAGCATCAGTGAACCTCATCAACAGTCAGGAAAGGACCTCTACAGAGTTTGACAACCTACACAGCAGTGAATCAGGTTTAAAAAATCAAGTCTGTAACATAAATTGCAGTATTCTATTTTCTGCCAATAAGTTAAATGTTCAGGTTTGTGTGAGTGACAGAGCTGTTGCTACTTGCAGTGATTTAATCATTCAGTCTCACATGAAACTAAAGGAAAGTATGTCCTACAAGTGTGATATGTGTGGTGTATATTTTACTGTGAAAGATTGCATACAGCAACATAACAGAATATCTATACAAGAAAAGCCTTACAAGTGTGAAGTTTGTGATGCAAAATTTAATGAAAGTTGTAGACTAAAATTACGTGAAAAAATACGTACAGGAAATAAACCTTTCACATGTGATGTTTGTGGAGCAGCATTTACTCGGGCAAGCAAGCTACACAGTCATAAAAGACTACATACAGTAAATAAACCTTACAATTGGGATATTTGGGGTGCAGCATTTACTCAGACACATCACCTACAAAGTCATAAAAGAATACATACAGGAGAGAAGCCTTACAGGTGTGATGTTTGTGGAGCAGCATTTAATTTGAGCAGTAGTCTACAAAGGCATACAAGAATACATACAGGAGATAAACCTTACAATTGTGATGTCTGTGGAGCAGCATTTACTGAGAGTGGTAGTCTACATAGGCATGAAAGAATACATACAGGAAATAAACCTTACAAGTGTGATGTTTGTGGTGCAGCATTTACTGAGAGAGGTAGTCTACAAAAGCATACAAGAATACATACAGGAAATAAACCTTACAAGTGTGATATTTGTGGTGCAGCATTTACTGTGAGCAGTAGTCTAATAAGTCATAAAAGAATACATACAGGAAATAAACCTTACAAGTGTGATGTTTGTAGTTCAGCATTTACTGTGAGTGGTACACTACAAAAGCATAAAAGAATACATACAGGAAATAAACCTTACAAGTGTGATGTTTGTGGTGCAGCATTTACCGTGAGCAGTAGTCTAATAAGTCATAAAAGAATACATACAGGAAATAAACCTTACAAGTGTGATGTCTGTAGTGCAGCATTTACTCAGAGAGGTAGTCTACTAAAGCATAAAGGAATACATACAGGAAATAAACCTTACAAGTGTGATGTCTGTGGAGCAGCATTTACTGAGAGAAGTATTCTACAAAGTCATAAAAGAATACATACAGGAAATAAACTTTACAAGTGTGATGTTTGTGGTGCAGCATTTATTCAGAGTAATAATCTACAAACACATAAAAGAATACATACAGGAAATAAACCGTACAAGTGTGATGATTGTGGTGCATCATTTACTCGGAAAGATCACCTACAACGTCATAAAAGAATACATACAGGAAATAAACCTTACATGTGTGATGTTTGTGGTGCAGCATTTACTGCGAGTAGTAATCTACAAAGGCATACAAGAATACATACAGGAAATAAACCTTACAAATGTGATGTCTGTGGAGCAGCATTTACTGAGAGTGGTAGTCTACAAAGGCATAACAGAATACATACAGGAAATAAACCTTACAAGTGTGATGTTTGTGGTGCAGCATTTACTGTGAGCAGTAGTCTAATAAGTCATAAAAGAATACATACAGGAAATAAACCTTACAAGTGTGATGTTTGTAGTTCAGCATTTACTGTGAGCAGTAGTCTAATAAGTCATAAAAGAATACATACAGGAAATAAACCTTACAAGTGTGATGTCTGTAGTGCAGCATTTACTCAGAGAGGTAGTCTACAAAAGCATAAAGGAATACATGCAGGAAATAAACCTTACAAGTGTGATGTCTGTGGAGCAGCATTTACTGAGAGAAGTATTCTACAAAGTCATAAAAGAATACATACAGGAAATAAACTTTGCAAGTGATGTTTGTGGTGCAGCATTTATTCAGAGTAATAATCTACAAACACATAAAAGAATACATACAGGAAATAAACCTTACAAGTGTGATGATTGTGGTGCATCATTTACTCGGAAAGATCACCTACAACGTCATAAAAGAATACATACAGGAAATAAACCTTACAAGTGCGATATTTGTGGGGCAGCATTTACTGTGAGCAGTAGTCTAATAAGTCATAAAAGAATACATACAGGAAATAAACCTTACAAGTGTGATGTTTGTGGTGCAGCATTTACTGAGAGTGGTAATCTACAGAGACATAAAAGTATACATACTCCTGTGTTTTAAAAGCAAGTGTACTGATTTTTTACTTAAATGTATATAAGACTCACCTGAAAATTAAAAGTTATCTCCTTCAAAGTCCGACTCTTGGGAAGTTACACAGTGGTTCCAACGTTTTTCCGCTGATCGTAGCAGTACTGAAAGTCATTTTCTGTAAGAGTGCTTAGTTCATCGGTTACAATTTGTTGGATGTTTTCCACAGTCCCGTAATGATGTCCATATAGAAATCGCACAGAGCTAGGTCTGGGCTGTAGGGAGGTTGTGGAAGTGTGGGGATGTTTTTCTTCACCAAAAACTCTCGAATTGAAAGCGCTGTGTGAGCAGGCGTTGTATCATGGTGCAGCACCCAATCATCTGCAATGTCCCTTCTGACTCGCTGGACCCATTTTCGAAGTCATTCCAAGACATCTTTGTAGAAGGCCTGATTAACTGTCTGTCCTGGAGGTACAAATTCTTTGTGCTGTAAAAAAAAACGATAATCATCGTTTTCATCCTGGATCTGCTCATGCATGCTTTCTTCGGACAAGGAGAATTTATCATGTGCCATTCCTCACTTTGCCGTTTGGTCTCAGGATCATACTCGAACATCCATGATTCATCTCCTGTAATTACTTTATCCAAGAAATTTGGTTCAGTGATGAGTCTTCCCAGCAAATCCTGACAAATTTCCAACCAGTTCTCTTTTCCCTCCACAGACAAGTCTTTGGGCACCAGTTGTGCACAAATTTTTCGCATGTGCAAAACATTTGTTAAAATTCTATGAACTGCATTTTTATTCAAGCCAGTTTCTTCTGCAATCATCCTGACACTCAATCGGCAGTCTTTCGCCATCACAGCTCGCACAACTTCCACATTTTGATCGTTTGTTGACAAGATTGGCCTTCCGGAACAAGGTTCATCTTCAACATTTTCTCGACCCTCTTTGAAAGGTTTGTGCCACCTAAAAACCATATTTCTCGATAGAGTGGCATATCCATAAGCTTCCGTTAAATTTTCAAATGTCTCGGTCGCAGACTTCTTGAGTTTCACACAAAATTTAATAGTGTACCATTGTTCGATATTTCGCTCCATCGCAAACGTAAGGAGGTATTAAAACATGACCTTACACAAAATGCAGTAGCGCGAGAATGACTCAACCGATCAAGTTGAAACAAGTCTAGACATGCAGCTAAGGTCTCTACCCATGTTCCGATATCCACCAATGAGGTGTTACTTCGTCTAGTCATACATAGGCAAATCAGTACACTTACTTTTGGGACAGAGTAGTAGCTTAGTGGGAGTGATAGTGGTGCTGCTGCTTGCAGTGATTTAATCATTCAGTCTCACAAGATAATAGAGGAAGACAAATCCTATAACCGCTGACTACTTGCTCGGGCGTTGGCATAACTGGTGAGTCATTTTTAGGGCTTTATGCTATCAGATAGATAATGTTAGTTCTTTTCAGGACTTAGTGTCTATCAACACTGATCGGGTTAGCAGTCAACTGAGTTGACATTTTTTGGGATGATAAATGCACTCTGATATAACCAAATAGGTTGAAAGAAATGCGCCTCACCAGGAGAAGGCAAAAAAAAAAAACAAGTGTGATATTTATGGTGTATCATTTATTGAGTAAGATAACCTATAACAACATAAAAGAATACATACGGAAGACAATCCTTACTGGCTTGAAGTTTGTGATAAAGAATTTTTCAGTGTCTTCTTCTTGTTTGGTCCTGATAAAGCAATCAATGACCAACACATCTGGTCACACCTTGTAGGGCAGCAACAAACTGTCTCTACTTTGGTCCTGATAAAGCAATCAATGACCAACACATCTCATTGCACCTTGTAGGGCAGCAACAAACTGTCTCTACTTTGGTCCTGATAAAGCAATCAATGACCAACACATCTCATTGTGCCTTGTAGGGCAGCAACAAACTGTCTCTACTTTGGTCCTGATAAAGCAATCAATGACCAACACATCTCATTGCACCTTGTAGGGCAGCAACAAACTGTCTCTACTTTGGTCCTGATAAAGCAATCAATGACCAACACATCTCATTGTGCCTTGTAGGGCAGCAACAAACTGTCTCTACTTTGGTCCTGATAAAGCAATCAATGACCAACACATCTCATTGTACCTTGTAGGGCAGCAACAAACTGTCTCTACTTTGGTCCTGATAAAGCAATCAATGACCAACACATCTCATTGTACCTTGTAGGGCAGCAACAAACTGTCTCTACTTTGCTTGTTCAACAGCCATCCTTCATGTGCTGCCCCAGCTTTGGTTCAAGCCTTAACATTTCAGCCTCCACAGTTCGCCATCACGTGACTTTTTGCCATCCTTGCTTTCACTTTCTATCTGTAGTCCATAGCATGGCAGTTCTGGTAATGGTGTCAGGATCTCTTCTGAGGATGTGGTCAACCCAATTCCAATGTTTACCCACTACGATGGTGCACATCTCTTGGTGACTCATCACCTACAAAGTCATCAAAGAATGTTCTTGGTTGGTGATGGTGTTCGGCTAGAAAATTTTAAAAATTTTTCCTTATGCAAATTTCTCATAGTAGTGGCCAACAATTACATGACAGGATACATGCAGGGGAAGTGTAATGTTTGTGGTGCAGCATTTACTGTGAGAAGTAGTCTACAAAAACGTAAAAGATTGCATACAGGAGAGATACCTTACAAGTGTGATATTTGTGGTGCAGAATCTATTGAGACAGGTAACGTACAAAAAAATATAGGAGAATACATACAGATAGTAAGCATTACATGTGTGATGTTTGTGAGGCAGCATTTACTCAGAGAGGTTGCCTACAGAATTATATAAGACTGCAAACAGGAGAGAGCCCTAACATGTTGTAACGTTTTTTGGTTCAGCATTTACACAGAGATATTCCACAAAAAACATAAAAGATTATATACACGAGAGAAACTTCACTAGTGTATGATGTTTGTGGTGCAGCATTTACTATGAGTGGTAGTCTACAAAATCATAAATGAGTACATACAGGAGAGAAGCCTTCTAAGTCTGATGTTTGTGGTGCAGCATTTACTGTGAGTGGTAGTCTACAAAATCATAAATGAGTACATACAGGAGAGAAGCCTTATAAGTCTGATGTTTGTGGTGCAGCATTTACTGTGAGTGGTAATCTACAAAATCATAAATGAGTACATACAGGAGAGAAGCCTTATAAGTCTGATGTTTGTGGTGCAGCATTTACTGTGAGTGGTAGTCTACAAAATCATAAATGAGTACATACAGGAGAGAAGCCTTATAAGTCTGATGTTTGTGGTGCAGCATTTACTGTGAGTGGTAGTCTACAAAATGATTAATGAGTACATACAGGAGAGAAACCTTATAAGTCTGATGTTTGTGGTGCAGCATTTACTGTGAATGGTAGTCTACAAAATCATAAATGAGTACATACAGGAGAGAAACCTTATAAGTCTGATGTTTGTGGTGCAGCATTTACTGTGAGTGGTAGTCTACAAAATCATAAATGAGTACATACAGGAGAAATGCCTTATAAGTGTGATGTTTGTGGTGCAGCATTAACTCACAGCTGTTTGTGCCTTCTAAAAGGTCACTACTTTATTTGCATGCCCTTTCTCTTGATCTGAAGGCAATAAATCTTTTTAACCAGCAAACAGAGCATCATTTATTTTGGTGGGAAATATCATCTGACTTTGGCTTGAAAAATCATGAAATTTTAAGCCAGTTTCAATGTATTCCTGATAAGCACTGGACTAAATAATTTCCTAGAAATTAACTTCAGATAAAATATTAACCTTATGTGGATTGACATTGTTTTATTATATTATTTTGTTTTGTAGCAGCTGTTAGAAAACATCATCATCATTAGAGGAAAATATTATCAAGGGGTGACACATTTACTAGTTAAATATCTTCACATCTAAAATCCCAGACAGCTAAAAAAAATTTTTTCTGTTAATGTCGAGGAGAAATTAAAGATTCTCTTTACTTAAATTCATCTTAGTAGCTCGCCATCTTAATGTAGGTTAGGCACTCTCATAGGTCAGGGATAACATAAACAGAAGCATGAAGGGGCAGAAAGAAAATAGACAAGAGAGAATACAAATGGATTGTGACATGAACAGAGAATAGTCTATCAGATTGTGACATGAACAGAGAATAGTCTATCAGATTGTGACATGAACAGAGAATAGTCTATCAGATTGTGTGACATCAGTCTATCAGATTGTGACATGAACAGAGAATAGTCTATCAGATTGTGACATGAACAGAGAATAGTCTATCAGATTGTGACATGAACAGAGAATAGTCTATCAGATTGTGACATGAACAGAGAATAGTCTATCAGATTGTGACATGAACAGAGAATAGTCTATCAGATTGTGACATGAACAGAGAATAGTCTATCAGATTGTGACATGAACAGAGAATAGTCTATCAGATTGTGACATATAGCCAGAGAATAGTCTATCAGATTGTGACATGAACAGAGAATAGTCTATCAGATTGTGATATGAATAGAGAATAGTCTATCAGATTGTGCCATGAACAGAGAATAGTCTATCAGATTGTGACATGAACAGAGAATAGTCTATCAGATTGTGACATGAACAGAGAATAGTCTATCAGATTGTGACATGAACAGAGAATAGTCTATCAGATTGTGACATGAACAGAGAATAGTCTATCAGATTGTGACATGAACAGAGAATAGTCTATCAGATTGTGACATATAGCCAGAGAATAGTCTATCAGATTGTGACATGAACAGAGAATAGTCTATCAGATTGTGACATATAGCCAGAGAATAGCCTATCAGATTGTGACATGAACAGAGAATAGTCTATCAGATTGTGACATATAGCCAGAGAATAGTCTATCAGATTGTGACATGAACAGAGAATAGTCTATCAGATTGTGACATATAGCCAGAGAATAGTCTATCAGATTGTGACATGAACAGAGAATAGTCTATCAGATTGTGACATATAGCCAGAGAATAGTCTATCAGATTGTGACATGAACAGAGAATAGTCTATCAGATTGTGACATATAGCCAGAGAATAGTCTATCAGATTGTGACATATAGCCAGAGAATAGTCTATCAGATTGTGACATATAGCCAGAGAATAGTCTATCAGATTGTGACATATAGCCAGAGAATAGTCTATCAGATTGTGACATGAACAGAGAATAGTCTATCAGATTGTGACATATAGCCAGAGAATAGTCTATCAGATTGTGACATGAACAGAGAATAGTCTATCAGATTGTGACATGAACAGAGAATAGTCTATCAGATTGTGACATGAACAGAGAATAGTCTATCAGATTGTGACATGAACAGAGAATAGTCTATCAGATTGTGACATGAACAGAGAATAGTCTATCAGATTGTGACATATAGCCAGAGAATAGTCTATCAGATTGTGACATGAACAGAGAATAGTCTATCAGATTGTGACATATAGCCAGAGAATAGTCTATCAGATTGTGACATGAACAGAGAATAGTCTATCAGATTGTGACATATAGCCAGAGAATAGTCTATCAGATTGTGACATGAACAGAGAATAGTCTATCAGATTGTGACATGAACAGAGAATAGTCTATCAGATTGTGACATGAACAGAGAATAGTCTATCAGATTGTGACATATAGCCAGAGAATAGTCTATCAGATTGTGACATGAACAGAGAATAGTCTATCAGATTGTGACATATAGCCAGAGAATAGTCTATCAGATTGTGACATATAGCCAGAGAATAGTCTATCAGATTGTGACATGAACAGAGAATAGTCTATCAGATTGTGACATGAACAGAGAATAGTCTATCAGATTGTGTGACATGAACAGAGAATAGTCTATCAGATTGTGACATGAACAGAGAATAGTCTATCAGATTGTGACATGAACAGAGAATAGTCTATCAGATTGTGTGACATGAACAGAGAATAGTCTATCAGATTGTGACATGAACAGAGAATATGTGGACAGATGGACAAGAACCGAGATGGATAGGATTGAATACATATGGATGGATGGATATGGACATGGACAAGAGAGAATACATATGGATGGATGCATGTGGACATGGACAAGAGAGAATACATATGGATGGATGCATGTGGACATGGACAAGAGGGAATACATACGGATGGATGCATGTGTAAATAAAAGAGTTTGTGGGAGAGGATGGGCAAAGGCTAGAGACATTATTAGTAAGTATTAATGTTTTATGTCATTTTTTTGTGTGTGTGGGTTCCTCGGTGACTACAAGAGGGAGTGCTTATTAACTTACTTACTTACTTAGTCATTCCCCTTCTACCGTGAGGTGTAGAGGTTTGGAAGAGAGAGCGCCAGACTATCCTATCGGCTGTCTTCCTCCTGGCCTGGTTCCATTCTAGTCCTCGATCCTTCAAAGATTGTCTAATGTTGTCCTCCCAGCGGACTCTGGGTCGTCCTTGGGGTCTGGATCCTTGGCTCTTTGTTTCCCATGCTTGTCGTGGTATCCGATCTTCTCCCATTCTGCAAACATACCCAAACCATCTTAATTGGGACTGTTCTACTTGGGTCTGCAGGGGGTAGGATTTAAGGCCTTGGCGTATCGTCTGGTTGCGTACCATGTCTCTTCTTGTTACTTCAACCACCTTCCTCAGATACCTCATTTCTGAGGTTTGGATCTGGATTATTAACACGGGATAATAATTGTATACCAGAAGATGAAGTATGGCTTAAAATTAGGGGTGATCATGGAAAAAGAAGTTACAAGACAGATAGTGAATTTAGAGAAACACAAATTCTAGAATTAATAACATCCTGTTAGCAATGGTTAGATTCAGACATATGTAATAATTTATTCTTCTTCTTCTTCCATCCTTAGCCACCAACCGGCAAAGCAGTATGTGGCCAGTACGCCTAGTGGCGTCTTAGGGCAACAACAAATTGATCAATCTATCGCTGTTTCCACCACGCCTAGTGGCGTCTTTGTGGAACAAAAACAGACCAAACAATCTATCATTGTTTCCGTAATCAGATTGGTTGGCAAGCAGGTGATCAGCCCACTGTGCGAAGTTTTTTCGGGATGGGGTAAACAGCCCCATGCCCAATACCCTCCTTAGTCGCTTTTTACGACATGCGTGGTAGGGTGCAGTGTTACTATTTTTTGCTCCCCTTTCGGGCCCCGGTAACACACGGGTGGTAATAATTTATAAATATCTATAAATGGTATGAAAGCTCAGATACAGTCATTAAAAGATTTAGAATGGGAAAGAAAAAACGTGATTTAAAAAAAAAAATTATGGATTATGACTTTTTGATGACAATTTAAAATTTATCCAGAGCTGAAGGAACATATCCATATCTTTGTTGTCTCCAGCCAAATAAGATGAGTAAGACTTCAGTCCAACACAGAACTATCAAACAAAGAAGTCTGTCTGTGTTAATGAGAGATTACAAGAGATTTATGAAATTTGGAAATGGAAATAAAAAACAGTTCTCATGTTACCACAATTCTTTACATTAGCGTTTCTCAAACTGTTTTCTATAGAACATTAGTGTTCTGTGAGTGTGGTAAATTGGGATGTTATAAATATTTATAGGGACTTAGTGTACTGACTGAGATCAGCTGTGAAGGTATCTGTATCTAATAAGTGTAGTGTATTACAGATGACCTTACTTGCTACCACATATTTATACCTCAGTCAGAATTATTCTGGAATATTGTGATGACTACGTTAAATGTCTAGGGTTATGTAAATGATGAAGTGTAAGTCACAACAATCACAACAGATAAACAATTTAATTTATTCCACCACACTTGACAACACTGTGACACTCACACACATTTAACACTCTATAAGACTATCTTAAAAGAGTCACTAATAAAATTTCAGTTATATATGTATTAATTACTTTCACCAATGGATATCCTGATTCAAATAAACAGTGAACCAGGAATCAAATGTAATCACAATTTTAGGTACATAATTAATCAATATGAACATTGTATTGACATATTTTAGTAGTATTATCTTATGTGTGTCAGTTTTGTAGTGGTACTATGAGGTAATACTGGTTTTGGTGTTCAAGCTATGTTGTTATTAGTCATCATGACTGTCAGTGTTTGTTTATCTTGGAAATAGTGGGGGGGAAAAAGTCCCAGTTCCTATCAATTTAAACAATGGATTGTCCCTCTGGTTTATTATAATTCATTTTTGAGGGGGCACATAATGTTGAGCTCTGGCCACATAGGCTTAACTTTCGTGATGACGGCAGGAAAAGACTCCTCTGCTCGATTGCTTCCTGGGTTCTGGAGACACCTCACTGGTTACTATCTGGACCCAAGAGTATGCTGTCAGCCTCCATATTCAGTAAATCTCAGACCAGGTGCTGCTCAATAATTCTAGGACCATGGTCCCTGAAACAAGAAGGTTGTACCTCCTACTTCATAACTAGTTTATAATCTATTTACAGACTTCACACAATACATAACAAACACTGAGTTCAGAGCGATATGCCAACTGCTATCTTCATCTGAAGCAATTTTCACCAGTATACTCCTCCCCAATGGTTACTACGCCCCTGCAACTCCAGCATTATTTCTTTCTAGTCGATAAGATAGGTGTCAGTGTACTGTTTGGCAATTCCATGTAGTTTTACTTTCCTCCGACACCTTCTGTTCAGGTTGGAGCAATATATAGGCTTTACCTCATGTTCGCTACTGAACCACACATATATACAGACATAAATTTTCAATTTACATTCAATTTTCATTAAAAAGATATTGAATATATCAAGCCTTACCACAATTCATGGAAATAATACACAGATACGTTGACTGGGGATGAATAATGGCACTAATTATGGCACAAAATCCGACCTGCCGCTGTTCCAGGCTTTTATTTAGAAAAATATGCACTGGCTTTCAACGCACTGTTGCTTTAGTAAGTATCTTTGAAAATTGTGGTGCTAAACTGACGCTTCTAAACGCCTATATTGGCAGCTCTAACCAATCATGCCATGTTTACCCAATCGTTTGAAAAAAAGTACTCCTACTCCCGTTTCCCCTGACAACAAAAGATAGTATTTATAGCCCGACTAATCGTGTTTAGCCTTACATTTATTGCGCTCCAATCAAATCAGATTTAACATGGAGACCCATTTCCCGTACAATGGTGGGGTGAAAATCTGCCACTGTGCGATTCTGATTTGGGTGTTGTCTGACACCCTCACTATTTCCTTTTGGCAATAATTTGGTTATTCCTAGACTATTTGCGTAACGTTTAACATATTATTTGTCAGCAAGTCCTAAGGAACCCAAATATACAAATTTAAATGAGCCAAGTGGCTGCGTTCAAAATATGCACTTTCTTCTACCTCCTGTTTACTTCGAATACGATGTGGTGTCTGGGTACTGTAATGTTTTCAAACGTAAACCAGTATAATGTCATATTTCCAATAAGCATTAATCATGTTTTTTAAAACCTAACTCTGGTGTGTGTAGTGTTTTTTATCACTGTCGATTTGAAAAAAGCTAGTGCTTGTGGCCTTACACGCATGATGGTAGTAATTGTATAGCGAGACGCGTGTTTAGTGTTGCATGCGTTCCTGCTTTCAGCCTCTCCCTTTCTTTCTATCTTTAGTCCATCTGCCTTTTTATCACGCAGTGTATAAAATGAAATGAATGGACTTTTAAATCTAGGTCAGCTGCGTATCTCAAGGTTTTTCTTAGAAAGGCAGTACACGTTTTATCATAGAAAGCATGTAGTGACGTAGTCTTTTACTATTAACGTGAAAGCGTTACAATTTGCAGACGAAGGAGAAAACAAGGGGGATTTCGAGTACAGACATTGTGACAGCACTGTTCTTTACCATTCTTCTTTCCTTTTATTAAATTTATTTGTTAGGCTTTACATTTACGTTTTAATTTATATATATGTGGATTAGAATTTCTCACGACAGTGAGCTATTGAAAGGTTTTCCGTGACAAAAATGTAGAACCAGTTACTTACAACTTATTTTCAAACATTTAAATAATTAAAGAGGGAAACCCAAGTCCTGCAAACAGTAAATAAATAATACACACAAAAGTATGTTTCAGACACTCATGAGAAATAAAGAAGTCAAAAACCAGACAACAAGAAAACATCAGAAGTAAGAGGATCACTGGAGAATCAAACACAAGACCTTCCAAAAGGCACAGCCACCTATCTACAAAAGCAAATCTCGGCATCTTAACTGATGACTGAACACCACAGCAACTTCTCAAAAGACCGGCTTCAACAAATCCCCTAAACATTCAGCCAGTAGAAGAGGAGCTACAAATCAGGTACAAAAGTAAAATGTTGATCAGATTATGAAATGGCATTTGACAGTGTAGACAGAGAATCCCTTTAGAAATTGATGAGACATTATGGAGTTCCCATGAAGATCATTAACTTAATAAAGAAGACCTGTAAAGACATGCCATGCAGAGTTCTTCATGAAGGAGTTAGACAGGGATGCCTCTTGTCTCCAGAGTTCTTCATGAAGGACAACTTACAGAACTGTTTAGGATTAGAACAGGAGTCAGACAGGGATGCCTCTTGTCTCCAGAGTTCTTCATGAACGACAATTTACAGAACTGTTTAGAATTAGAACAGGAGTGAGACAGGGATACCTCTTGTCTCCATTTCTTTTCTTACTAGCAATAGATTGGGTTATGAAAACATTGACATCATACAGCAGAAATGAAATCCAGTGGAATCTGACTAAACAGCTTGATGATCTGGATTTTGCAGATGACATGGCTCTTCTGTCCTTTAACCATAATCAGATGCAAGAGAAAGTGAAAATTCTTGATGAGAGGTCACACCAAGTGGGCTTTAAAATACACAGGGAAAAGACAAAGATTATGAGAATAAACGCAAGAAATGATAAAAAGGTTGAACTTGAAGAAACACCACTAAAGGATGTAGAATTGCACACATATCTTGGCAGTAATATAGAGTTGGTGGGACAGCCAGTGATATCAAAATAAGAATACAAAAAGCAAGAGGAGCTTTCATTGCATTGTGAAACATGTGTTAAGAATGGACCTCATTAATATTATTCAGAAATCTCTTTCCCAAGAAGACAACTCCTTGACAACATACATTAGAAAAGCACTGCACAATCTGGATTAGAACTCTTGGTTTTGGAATGGGCATGCATGGAGAACAATGTGGATAATTTGTACATTCAACAGTATCTAAGAAAGAGGGACGAGCATGCAGTATTAGAAGCATAAGTTCACAATAGCTCAGACTCATTCAGCAACCCTTGGTAAATTAATTGCTTTCATATATGTCTATCTAACTATCTATCTAGTCTGATTCTAGTCTTGAGTTTGGGACAGCAAAGATAGAGAGGAAAGTAACTGTTTACCCCACCTCATGATGATTAACCTAGCATCATTGCACTCATTGCAGCAGTATCTGCTATGAGACTGAAAGCTGCTCACCTCTTGTAAAGTCTTTTGCATGCACTGGATAATGCTTCGAGTCCCTAGTCATTCAGTAGCAGACCGTTCAAATATTTCATGAGTTCTTATAACACACCGAGTCCCTAGTCATTCAGTAGCAGACCGTTCAAATATTTCATGAGTTCTTATAACACACCGAGTCCCTAGTCATTCAGTAGCAGACCGTTCAAATATTTCATAAGTTCTTATAACACACCGAGTCCCTAGTCATTCAGTAGCAGACCGTTCAAATATTTCACAAGTTCTTATAACACACCGAGTCCCTAGTCATTCAGTAGCAGACCGTTCAAATATTTCACAAGTTCTTATAACACACACCATCTGATTATGTCTCAAGTCACGTGGTCTAATTTACTGTATGTCAAATTCTATTTTTATCTTGTTGTCTGTTAGTTTTATTTTTGTTTGTTTTTTCATTAATTTTTTTTTTCTTTTATTTTAAAAACAAACTTTAATTATGATGATTATTGCAAATGTATGTTGTTATATTACTTTTATAATGATAAATGCCATAATAATGCTTATAGTGTAAATGTGAGGATGAAATGATACAGTATACATGATAAGAGAGAGAGGAAGGCAGAATGTCAGATGGGCTTGCGTTCCCAATTCTTTACCCTTTGAAAATAATGTTCGTCCGTTCAGCATAGTGCTTGGTTCCGAAAATCACGTGAAGATTCCTTAGAATCAAAGCATCATTCTTCAATTCACATCTCTGCGAATAGTAATCTTGAGCAAAAGGTAGATAACTGTGTAGACTCTCAGAATATACTCTCAATTGTGGCCATTATTGGACCATCACTGCTGGGGGAAGAGAATCCGGTGACAGAAAGTTTATCAGATCTTGTAATCCCCTGGGTCATGGTAGCCCTTCAGAGCTCTTATTACTGAGAAGGCATCTGTAAAGATTACTATTTGTTTTTTCTGCATGAGCTTTACATTCAATAAGAGTTTCTGCTGCCTGTTTCAGGACTTCTGCTTCAGCATTGAAGTATTTGCCAGTGACAGTTGCTATATAATGGATTCTATTCTTTAACTTAATGAGGATCCTAGCCCCCTTACTCTCAACTGTGTTTATTGCTGAAACATCAGTATATGTTTGTGTCCAGAGCTTAGCTGGAAATTTGTGGTCAATATACTTGAGTGCTATAAACGTTTGTGTGTTTTTGTCAGTGTTCCTTTACTAATGCCTGGAATGTCAGATTTTAGCTCAGGAAACCATCTTCTGTTCCACAATTGGATAGTTGTGCTTGCTGGTATTTTCTTTGTGACTCAGCTTGATGCTAGCATGTTATTTTTTCTTTTGCTTGAGCCACAAAGTTAGTTCACTTGAGCCTGCCTCTTCCTTGCTTATTCATTCTCTGGCACATGGGGTGTCCTGTGAGTCTCTTAAATTTTTCTGCTTGTTGTACAACCCTGCTGTCAAGTCTGCCCTCCTATGACTTGTCATAAAGGTCTTAATGCTCGTTTCTCCTGTTCATTTACTTAGCTTCTTGCATGATGTTAGGCAGTTGCTAGGCTGAGTAAATCTATCAGTTGTTCTTTAAATTGTTAACAAGTAGTGGTCACTTCCAATCTCTGGCCCCATGCACACTCAAGCATCCCAGACATACTTGAATGAGATTCTTCCTAACAATGGCATAGTCGATCACTGACTTCTCATTCTTTGTTGGTTTGTCACCGGATGGCCTGTGTTTTACGCTAGCTAACATGTTAAACAGTAGTAAAAGAATAGCTAAAGACCTTGAGCAAGATTGGTCGCTAACAAGGCTTCACTGGTCGAGCGTGACCAATGAGATCGTCGATAGCTGTTTTTTGACCACCGCATTTTAGAACTGGGTCAGAACACAGTTCAGTCACGGGTTCACTGTTAAGTGATGTGGACGTGATTCAGCCTTAGTGCGGCCCCGGGTTTTTAAAGGTGGTGTAGTTAACCTCTGGTCAAGGAAATACCTTAGCACTGAAAGATTGAATGTTTTTCACAAGTTATATGATTCAAGGAGATGGGGTTTTTTTTTCCATTTTGTAGACAGAGTCTACGTGGTTTGTATTGAACTCGTTTTCTATTAGAACGATTAGTCTGCCAAGAAATGTATATTGCGACCCAAGGCAAAAGCCTATCGACATTTTTTTAGCAGGGTCAAGCTGACATGTTGTTATGTTGATGTCACACTTTTGCAGAGACCTTACGATTCATGTAACCCATATGCGCTCTGGCCGCTGATAGCCAGGTTATTGAGTCGTGTTTAAACCTTGCCTTTTAGACTACTAATAAACTGAGTTCCATGAATTATTGCTGTTACTTACTCATGTATGGAAGCACTAGGAAGAAATGAATGATCACTGACAACTTACGTGAGTAGTAAGAACCTGGGCTGGAAACCACATTCATTTGGGTAACGCCACCTCTGGCAGTCGCCAGTTACCACCCACAAGATATTTAAGTAACCCGTAACCACTACGATCACCAGGCAATGCAATGACAATAAACTCAGGAGAAAATAGGTACCACCTGGACAGATTATTATAATAACAGTCACATAAGATTATTTGAGGTAGTAACCAGCCCCCACCTTACATAGATGAAGTCCCACGGTCACACATAAAGTTTATTTGGTGCCTCGTGACCAGCTCACGCCCTTGTCATTGTGATCATACTTTGTAAACAATAATTATCATGAACCTTCAAAGTGCCTCATATGTGCATATGAGAAGAAGCGTGCACGAGAAAAATAACTACAAACCATATCACAGAAAGTGGGCCACAGTACACTATTCTGGAAGTTGCTTGGACAACGGACGGCAACAACAAGCATGGCGGAGAGACAATGCAACCTTCAACGATCATCAACGCTCATCTTATTCACACAATGTACGACAACATGACTCATTTCACAGAAACGAAGACAAGAGACACAATTGACACACTACCCCAGTGAATTCGCATCCTTCTCCAGTTCACCATGTAAATCATATTGCATGTTACAATTGTGGAAATTGCTTAAACATCGAACAACACACGTATGACAGAACACTCCCAAGTTTCAATAGCAACCATAGATCAGGTTCAGATTGGAGTAGCCTCAACAGAAGACACCAACGTATAGCTGTCAGGAATTTTCTGGCAGAAATTAAGAAAGACAAGATATTAGAAATAAATAGCGTCAACATAGACAACCGCCAAAGATGTCGAATAAGAACTGAGAACGGCTGGAAGATGGATGTGAACCAAGTAAGATCATATGAGAACAGCAAGAACAGATCCTATCAACCAAGAGTTACATCAAAATATGACAGTAATAGGCGTAGATCATGGAGAAGTCAGGTTAGAAAACATGAAAACATACAAAGAGACATGGTCAGTGTTGCTACCCAGACAGAAACAAAGAAACACACTGGCACACAAACAGAAGTACCAGAGCAAAGCGACAAGTGTGCATCACAGGTAAATACTCCCAGCGTAGAGCATAGACATCTACTAAGCAGTCAGATTGCCACAACGACAGCGATGCATGCAAAACACAAGATATCATCTGATCGGTCAACCTCACCCCCACAAAACACATACCAAGAGCGAGAAAAAGCAGAAGAGAAAGAAAACAGAGGTGTAATCAAAAAGAAAACGTATAAGACTGTTGACGATTGGTTAGCGGCAGAAAAGCTTGATAATGGTTACAAATTCTTTGAACAGACTTCTCCTACAAATTATATCCTATGGCACGAGAGACAGAATGTTACTATGAAAGCTCACGTTTCTCAAATGAAATTAGATGATCACCGACCTGTTGAAATTCCACACCTTCGCTCTTCACGACCTGTCAGGAAATCCACCCTTTGCCATTATTCGTCCTCCACCTCACTTGCCTCTAGCATTGATGACATGTCACCACAACCAGCTGCCCACACGTTAGTCAGAGATACAATAGAATGATATCGACGTGAACGAGATAACTCATCTGAAGAGGATGACATTCCTTTACAAGAGCTCCAACAACGAATCCAACACCGCAACCACCGTTTACTCTATGACGATGAACAACGAACAGAGGATACACCTCCAAACGATGAACACTCTGGTTTGATGCCATCCACAGTTACTGATCCACCACATTCATCAACTGTCCATTCGGATTCTTCGGCAACCATCACAGAAAACTCATGGCAAGATATTACGCCTGACCAGACAACACATCTTGTAGCCTCGGATGATGATTCCTATATTGTTCCCATGGACACACATTCCAGAACAGCCATTAAACGCCACTATTCATCATCGTCTGACGATTCCGTCCCTTTAGCAAAGTTGATTCGTCCCTCACAAGAACATGTTCGTGTAAAGATTTGCAAGAAGCGTCGTTCTATGCATTCCAACCGTCAAGACAGTACTGAACCATGAACTGCTAATCGTCCAGTTGCTCATTTCACAGCAACTGCTTCCCATCCTAAAGGACGCACGTACGATCAGCGACTGTCAGCGAAGGACATTACCGTGTTGGAACTGGCACAAATGTTGCTTGACAAGCACTAACTTAATGCAATACATTTTTTTTTCTATTACAGGTTGACAATGGTTGGTCCCTTTCTTCCCTTAGCTTTGCAGTTTGAGATAGTCGTCCGCACTCAGATGTACAGCCGACTACTGTGGCGAGATTCAACATTTTTGGAGAAAGTCAAAGATGCCTCCAACACCTCTTCCACATGGACTATTACTTAGGTCGCCTCCCTGCAACCATTGTGAACAGAGTTACAAGACATGTTACATTCTTTTGTTAAGATTGAATAGTATATTACTGCGACTATGCACCTTTATAGTAGATTGTATTATTCCTTAGGTTGATTATTTTTTTGTTTTGGCTATGCCACATAGAGAGTTAATACGGTTATGACAGACTCTCACCGTATGGCAAACTAGATTTCAGGATCTATGTAAGGTACATAGATAGCGCATAGCTATTGTTCCTTTTGTAAGACAGGCTCTCTAATTTTTTTTATTTTTTGAACGTTCACAGAGGTGAATATTAATAGTCTCACTTTACAAGTGTGGACTATAGCTGCAGATCAACAGCTCATCTATCATTTTTTAACGCCAGCTTCACAATTGTAAACAACATATTTTTTTGTAGCAGGTATTATTACATAACTTGTAAACTTTTTTTGGGATTTTGTTATTTATTTGAGTTGCATGATGCTACTCAATGTACTGATATGGTGGTGCGACATTATATTTTTTTCTATGTGTTAAGTATATGGATAAGAATAGAAATGTATTTTTTTTTCATGTCACACTATTACTACTTGTGAAAGCCACATAGACTCATTATATACACATCATTTACCACTTACACTATTACCTTACATGCACCTTCGCTCCTCTTCACACAGATACCCTCTATACTCCCACATACATTATGTAGAGCATTGCTCAAAGTTCACAATGTTTTATCTTTGTATGATGTTTTTGGTACTAGTGCACATTCCTTTAATGGTTATTGATGGTACGTTTGCATTATATTGGATACATGACATTCCTACGCCTCTTCCATCTCACATATCATATGTTACCACTTCTTGCTCGCACCCCCTGCAACATACGACATCTTTACTTATGCTAATGCAATTAACCACAAACACACCCATGGTGCATTTACTTTTGCACTACAATGATGATTGATGATATTACTAATGCTTTTGATTTTTTTCTATGATGTGTCAGTCATTGTGTTATATCGGTAAAACATTTTCATGTTCAATGGATTTTTTTTAATGAATGATTCCATACAAACTCATGTACATTGTATCGTGGAATATTGTCCAGTTCGACGTCTATTCAGAGTTATAGAGTTCAACCAGTCGTCGTCACTCTTACCTTCAGACATTTCAGATGGACTCTACTATTAAGTTGTTTATTCGCTATTGTCCTTTGTCATGTTTCTAGGATATATGTGTTGCACTTATTGAGATTCCTGTTGATATAAAGTACGATATCCCTGAAGATATTCCATTACAGGCTCTTCATGCTCCCCAACCTATGTCCACTGTCCTGACATGCTATTCTACATTGCCCTTTCATTAAATGTTTATATTATTGGACCCATTGATTTGTATAGGTCTATGCTGTATTTATATTGACCATGATTGTTTTGACATGCTATTTTGTTTTATGTTTTTGGTTTATATTTGAGTTAGCTATGTACATACGAGTATTTTTTGGGTTTTGATGGAATTAAAATGTCTCCCGTTAGGATACATTTTTGTAGCCCCGGGACGTATGTCACTGGATGGCCTGTGTTTTACGCTAGCTAACACGTTAAACAGTAGTAAAAGAATAGCTAAAGACCTTGAGCAAGATTGGTCGCTAACAAGGCTTCACTGGTCGAGCGTGACCAATGAGATCGTCGATAGCTGTTTTTTGACCACCGCATTTTAGAACTGGGTCAGAACACAGTTTAGTCACGGGTTCACTGTTAAGTGATGTGGACGTGATTCAGCCTTAGTGCGGCCCCGGGTTTTTAAAGGTGGTGTAGTTAACCTCTGGTCAAGGAAATACCTTAGCACTGAAAGATTGAATGTTTTTCACAAGTTATATGATTCAAGGAGATGGGGTTTTTTTTCCATTTTGTAGACAGAGTCTACGTGGTTTGTATTGAACTCGTTTTCTATTAGAACGATTAGTCTGCCAAGAAATGTATATTGCGACCCAAGGCAAAAGCCTATCGACATTTTTTTAGCAGGGTAAAGCTGACATGTTGTTATGTTGATGTCACACTTTTGCAGAGACCTTACGATTCATGTAACCCATATGCGCTCTGGCCGCTGATAGCCAGGTTATTGAGTCGTGTTTAAACCTTGCCTTTTAGACTACTAATAAACTGTGTTCCATGAATTATTGCTGTTACTTACTCATGTATGGAAGCACTAGGAAGAAATGAATGATCACTGACAACTTACGTGAGTAGTAAGAACCTGGGCTGGAAACCACATTCATTTGGGTAACGCCACCTCTGGCGGTCGCCAGTTACCACCCACAAGATATTTAAGTAACCCGTAACCACTATGATCACCAGGCAATGCAATGACAATAAACTCAGGAGAAAATAGGTACCACCTGGACAGATTATTATAATAACAGTCACATAAGATTATTTGAGGTAGTAACCAGCCCCCACCTTACATAGATGAAGTCCCACGGTCACAGGTTCACACCTAGTGTATACATGTATGCGCTTATGGAAGAACTTAGTGTTTGTAATGATCAGATTCTGCTCAGTGCAGAATCTAAGGAGTCACTTTCCATTGTCATTAAGAATATCTTCTCCATATCTTCCGATTACTCTACCCCATCTAGCATGGTCATTTCCAACTCTGGCATTGAAATCTCCGAGCATGATAATTTCGTCTATTCAAACGTCCACTGTCCTTCGAAGCAGCTCGAATAATTCCTCCTTGTTCTCTGCTCGCTCATCTTCATTTGGCCCATACGCAATGACAAGGTTGACTATGGTGTCTCCTTCTTTTAGTTTTAGGACCATAATGCGTTTTGAGACAAAGTTCCTTCCCTTGGTATTATCCCTTTGGTTTTTTGCCAGAATACAACCCACACCCCCTTTAGCTCTTTCAGATGTGGGGACACCACTGTAGAGCAGCGTGCCACCATCGAGATCCAGAACTCCTTGTCCTTTTTTCTTTGTTTCTGTTCAAGTCTGGATTTCTAATTTGACTTTCCTCATCTCTTCTACCATTTCCTCTTCCTTCCTATTCATACTTCTTGTGTTCCATGTTCTGTAAGCCATAGTCCGTTCCATTTTGTCGTCTTTAGAATCAGTCCGGTTTTCTCTCTTATTTTTCGCGTAATCTGGTTTTTAAGACAAACAGATGATTGGCCTGATGATTTGCATGGTGGAGGGGATGCCTTCTTAAGGCCTCCATGCAGACCGCCCTCCTACTTTTTCAGCCGGGCTAAGGACCGGCCTAGACTGAGTTTTGCCCCTTTCCACTGATATTATTTCCAGGATGTCTTTATTTGGATCCTCTCACATCTTGGGAATGGAAATCCCCTTTATATGTGTGGGTATGCATGTGAGCGTGTGTGCTGGTTTTTATTTTGAAAATGTTTTGTGTACACTATACTCTATACCAGTGTTTCTCAACTGGGGGGGGCGTTTTCAAGATGTCTGGGGGCGTTCTGATGGGTCGCAACGATTGGGGGGGTGCTGCTTCCATTCGGGGGGGGGGGGGGGGGGGGGGGGCGGGGGACGTGGGGGGGGGTGCGGGGGGGGAGGGGGGGTGGGGGGGGGGGGGGGGGAGGGGGAGGGGGGGGGGGGGGGGGGGGGGGGGGGGGGGGGGGGAAGGGCGTTGTGTACATTTTTACAAGAATCAATATGAAACAATTACAAAGATATTCCCCTTCGCATAGCTTGTAACACCATAGTTTTTATTTGCCTTGCGTCCCATAGAGTGTTTCAAGGATTCCAAACGCACAATTTTAGTGCCTTGGGATGTTATCATTGTCAGGAGACAGTAGGCGGAGATTTATGTCCCTTCAACACTCGAAACATTCATTAGCCTCTCGACACACCCAAGCTAACCTTCTCTCTCCACTCTCCACATATTTTCTTCTGGAAACACATTTTTGTTGGGAAAAAATTCCTTTTTCCAATGTCATTGCATGTGCGACAGACGGAGCACCAGCTATGGTTGGTCGTCATCGTGGGTTTCAAGCCTACTTAAAATATGTGGCACCAGGTGTTTTAACAATTCATTGTGTTATTCATCGTCAACATTTAGTCGCCAAGCATCTTAGTGACAGACTCCACAAATCATTGAACTGTGTTATCAGTGTTATTAACAAAATTAAGGCGCATTCGTTGAACGATAGATTATTTCGTAAACTTTGTTGTGATAATGGTGAAGAGTTTAAACGTATTCTCCTACACACGGAAGTACGATGGCTGTTCAAAGGTAACTGTTTAAAAAGATTATGGGCATTATTTAATTCTGTTGTAGAGTTTTTGGATTCAATCAAAGAAGAATTTAGAATCGAAAGAGAAGTATTGCAATACGATGTGGCCTATATTTCAGATATATTTGAAAAGTTAAATGAGGTTCTTCTTAGGCTACAAGGAAATTAGATCAGTCTGATCAAAGTGAAAGGAATTATCATGGGGTTCATCAACAAATTGACATTATATAAAAAAATCTGAGTCGCCGAGAACTTTCTCATTTTCCATGTTTACTACAGTTAGGTGGGGACAAGCTTACTGATTCCGTACGTAACTATTTTCAGCTCTGGACGGAATTATTTTTAAGCCCCAAAAATTTACACATACATAATTTACGTTTACTGACAATGTGTGTCTAATCATGAGTTAAGTATAACATATTATATATCAAATTAAAGTACATTGGATGAACAATATAAATCCATATGCCTTTCTAGCTAATTTTATGTTATGTTTATGTTATAACAGATAACATGTACACGGAAAAAAGATAACTTGAAATTTTGAACAAAAATTTTCGACTTACGTAAGGCTTGTAACATAAATTGTTATCACAATATAGTTTCACTGCTCTCTTTGTGCAGGTAATCCATTTAGAAACACAGAAAAAGTAAGAAAGTTATGGTTGATCACACAGTTTGTTCACTGTTCACATATTAGTAACATATCCTGTGTGTTTTTCGGCCATTATGGCGATACGACAAAACACGATTAAAGATGAAGATAAATGTGAAAAATTCCCTTCAAACGCAAATAAAAGACGTTGAAGCTTGTTGAAATTTGCCCAGTTTTGTGTTTACTTCCGTTCGAGATAAATTCCGGGCAGTATAAAATATCAGAATAGAAAGAAACAACGAAATAAATCAGCGTCTTTTAAAAGATCTTACGTCTACAGCGTTCGGCCTTTGCATCTGTTATTAGATCTTGCGTACGGAATCAGATTCCGATTTATAGGTTTATTGCAGTCATTTGGACGCTATTAAAAATGATATGAGCATAAGATTTAAGGACTTGCGAGAACTAATAATACCGGACTGGGTGATTAATCCGTTTGAATCAGACGTGGAACTAGTTAGTCAACACTTACAAGAAGAATTAATTGAGCTACAAAATGACTTCCAGGCAAAAGGACGATTCAGTCACACATATTACGAACAATTTTGGATCCAGCAGAGGCTTGCGCATCCCGTTCTTTGGCGTGAAACAAAATTGCTAATTACAGCATTCCCAACGTCGTATTTGGTGGAGAAGGGGTTCAGTGCAGTAGTGTTGCTACTACAAAAGCAACGAAACCGACTGCACATTTGTAACAGAGGAGATTTAAGACTTCTTCTAACAAACTTGGAATCAAATATTACAAAACTGGCTAAGTCACACCAAGCGCAAGGATCTCAGTAAGCTTCAATAGTAAATGAATTTTTATATAATTATATCATTATTATCAACTAAAAATGTTTCCAATTTTTTCATGTTTAAAGTGGTTACATAAGGAGAGGCTTAAATATTCAGATTTGAAGATATCATCATCTCAACCCGTAACCCGTCATGGGTCGTAGGGGTGCCATGGTGGAAGCATCAGTAGACAGGGTCCTCCACTGCTCTCTGATATATATATATATATATATATATATATATATATATATATATATATATATATATATATATATATATATATATATATATATATATATGCAGATATATATGCAGTCATTTAGCCGCTATTAAAATGATATGATTATGTCATAGAATTGTAAGAACTAATTTTATATCATATGCTCCGCCAATTTGTAATTCAAGGATAATGAACCTGTGGTTATATAATTCCGTACTTAAACAGATATTTAATATAACTATGCTTTTATACAGTTGGGCGACCGCAGCTGGGGTTCAAAGATGTGTGCAAGAGAGATATGAGGGCACTGGACATAAATCCAGCAACGGGGGTGGGGGGGGGGGGGGGGAAGCTGCCGATCGCACCAAGTGGGGATGCTATTTACGGCGCCACCTCAGATTGGGCGAATAGAAGCTCACACAACAAGCCGAAGAGAGGAGACAACGTCGAAAATAAGCATGAAAATAAGCAGCTGAGAGCTGTCACCTCTGGGGCGCATTTCCATAGTCAGCTATGACTGAAGGGGCTATTATTATTATTATTAAGCTTTTAATAAAACTTTTATAAATGTGCTTTCTCTTTTTCTTTATATTATAAGAAAAGATAACTCATTAACTGCAGCGCTTTTTTTAAAGTATGGGGGAATATATGTATGTGTTGGTGTGTGTATGTGTGTGTGTATACACGATAAAGAGCAAGGGGGTGTTAAAAGGGTGGGGGGCTTTTTAAAATATTAGTTGTCAAAAGGGGGCGTTGCTACTATCAGGGTTGAGAAACACTACTCTATACAAAGATGTATCCGTTAAATTTACGAAACAAAGATCTGTAAAATAAAAATAAAAAATAAATCTTCGGTCCCTTTAAAGTACCTATATTTTTTAAAGGCTGAGCAGGAAACAATTCTCGCTCGACCGTGAAATCGGATCTGAATAAATGCTTCCTGTGACAAAGATGATTTATGTCTGCTGTATCAAGCTCTAAGCACCGGAGACTGTGGAAATAAACTGGAATCGCACAAAAAAGGCTTCATGCTTGTGAGATTGCTGTATCGAAGTTGAACTTTACTTAACTGTCAGGCCATTCTTTCCGTTTGGTCATTATTAATTTTTACTTGCACACATAATTTTAAAGCAAGAAATGTACTTTTACTTAACACTTTTTTTATGATTTATTTTCCTTCCAAAACTGGATACTGCAACCAAAGTGCAGGGCCCCTCTGTGGCGGCTGAGCCCGATCGTGTTAAAGCGGTTGAATCGGCCCAAGCGTGGCCCTGCAGACACCCAGACTCTAAATCTGCAACACAGGTGAACACTTCTAAATCTATGAGGTCTTTGACACCCCTGCAGATTTACGACCAACGGTATTGTGGAACTGTGAAGGACCAAGATCCGTTGTTGTCAACTTCAAATTAAAACCGAGATGTCTACCAAGATATTAACACCGGCACTGGAAATCGTAAATAGTAGCAGTAGGAAAACTTTTTGTGAATGTGTGTGTGTGCGCGCACGTGTATGTGTGTATTGTACACCTTTTTCTCTACTGCGGGGGAAAAACAAATTTACAAACTAGAAATAATCCAAATGTCTTTAACCATTAGTTGAAGGCAAATTTAATTTTGCTTTGTTGATCAAGAGAAATTGAACAAGTACAGTGCAGACCGCTTAAGGCGATCTCGGATGTGGCGAATTTCTGTTGTGAAGAACAATTTGTTTATCCCCGGCAATTTTTCTTCTTTGTCTTTGTAAAAAATGTCCGGTTAAGCGGAATCCGTTTATCACGAATTTTCGGATACGGTATGCCGAACGACGTGTCCCGACTATATAATTTGATCTGCTTAAGGCGAACTTTTTTCAAATACAGTACCTGGACATTTGTACAACTTTTCGGAAATTGCGCGCTTCGTCGGTGTTAGAATTTGAGTTATTTCCCCTCTAAAAATGGCTGGAAAGTTAAAATCCATATCTTTGAAAAGACAGATTGAGCTATTACAAGAAGTAGAAAATAGTGGCAAAAAGAAAATGGAAATAGCAAAGGAATTCGACATTTCAAAATCAACGCTTTCAGGAATCATAAAGAATAAGGATCGGTATAGAAAAATGTTTTATGGTGGACAAGTTGATTGTCACAGAATGTAGAACCGAAAAGCGGCGTGTGATGTGGTTGACACGGCACTCCTAAAATGGTTCACCATGGCGAGATCAGCAAATGTTCCTGTAAATGGACCTATATTAACTGCAAAGGCAGAAGAGTTAGCACTTCTGGAAGGTCGGACTGGCTGGAAATGTATTCCTGGCTGGTTGAGTCATTTTAATAAACGGCACAACATTACTTACAAAGCTTTGTGTGGGGAAAGGCATTCTGTTAATGAAACGACTGCCGACTCATGGACAGAGGAGGTGCTAAAACTAGCCATGAGTAGGTATAGTTCTGCTGATGTGTTTAATGCTGATGAAACTGGATTGTTTTGGAGATTGCTGCATGACAAGACTTTTTCCTTCAGAAACGAAAAGTGTCATGGGGGGGGGGGGGGGGGGGGGGGGGAATCGAAAGAAAGAATCACAACTGTTGTGTGTACAAATATGGATGGTTCAGAAAAATTGCCATTACTTGTAATCGGTAAATTCAAAAATTCACGCTGTTTTAAAGGTTTGAAAAAATTGTGTGTTGATTATGCAGGTAATTCAAAAGCATGGATGACATCAGACAGTTTCACCAACTGGCTACATGCATTTGATCATTCTATGGAACGTCAACATCACAAAGTTCTTTTGGTGCTTGACAACTGTTCAGCCCACCTAAATGTTCAAAATCTAAAAGCAACAGAACTTTTATTTTTACCACCAAATGCGACATCCAAACTTCAGCCTTGTGACCAAGGTATTATTCAAAATCTGAAGGTTCATTATAGGTCAGCAATGTTGTCCAAACTTGTAGGTCACATTGATGCAGACTTGGTTGCTGAAGACTTCAAGATAACCCTTCTGGATGCTATTGTTATGTTGAAATCTGCATGGGGTAAAGTGTTGCCTGTGACTATTGCAAACTGTTTTTGAAAAGCAGGCTTTAAAGTCGGAGATGATACAGATGATGAAAACACGGTTGTATCAAATACTTGTAATGGCAGTATTATAATTGAAACTTCTGTGGAACCTTTGTTTCATCGACTATGTCAGGAACTGAACATTTCAGCAGAAGATTTTTTCAACATTGACAATGATATTGTTACTACATGTAGTGCTAGCCTTGTCAGTGCTGATATTCTAGGGATGTGTATGCCAACAGTTTCATCTTCTGTCCTTTCCAGTCCTGACCTAGATGAAGATGATGATGATGACTGTGAGTTACTTACTTACTTAGTCGTTTCCCTACTACTGTGACCGGGGAAGGAAGGTAAGAGTGGACGGATAAAACGGCACTAAAAGTCCAGGCTCGTGTGACAGTGTATATCGTGATAGTGGATTTTGTGGAAAGGGAGGTAAATCTGTATTTTACTTGATATAAGGGAAATAATCGTAATACAGTTCTATTGTGTTTCTTCTGGTAAATACTGGTTAATTACCAGAGGTAGTAATTCCAGACGGGAGGAACAACCCAGATAATTAATAGATCTCATAAGTGCTATGATGGATTTTAAATTGGATTTTGAAGCGTTGAAGATAATTGGCAACTCAAACAGTCAAAGGAAACTTTAAAAGCGCAGATTACTTGAAAAGTCCAGTAGATATGAAAAGATACCTTTTATTTCGTTTCGTTGCGACATGATGAAAATGTGGCAGCTCGACAAGAATTTCCGGTGGGGGAAAGCAAAACTGCCAGCTTTAGCCTCCAAGGCGAAAGGCTTACGGCTCCTTAATACTCTAGTCGTTTTATGATCTGTGGAAATCCTAGCGAAAAAAAATATGATTCGAGACTTCAATCAAAACTAGATCGAACTTACTTCAAGTGGAATGAACCACACACATGATCGTGGCAGGGGTTAGCGCTGGTTCACTAACTTGGGACCCAAAGATGCAGCAATAGAGAATGCAGTCAGCGACCCATAGCTTGACTGCTTGCATCAGGATCAGCGAACCAGAGCTGGTCAAGACCCTACTCCACCTCCACGTGGTGGTCCTGGAAACAGATTGCATCACTGCAGTCTGGCTGAGCGAGTAGGGATCGCAGTGGGAAGGCAAACCCGGTCCCAAAAAATGCCGTGCAGAAGTCGGATGTGTCGACCGAAAGGTGCAGATGCACCTTAGGTTCAGCTCCACACCACCGTCCTTTTCAGGACGAACGAGGAAGAAGAAGAAGTTCACTAACTTTCCTGGTCGGTAGGAGATTTCTAGACAAAACGTAGGAGTCAAGGGCTTTTGTTCAATAGTAGTCGTAGCGCCAAGTTGCTCCAAACCTAAACTAAAGAACGCCCTATGATGGTTTGACTCTAGCTTTGAGATAACTGTCTCAAGCTCTGACTGGTTACTAAGATGCATCAGTCTTTATACTTGTCTGGTGCTAGGGCTTGCCAGAGGAAGTATTTCTTATTGGAGTTAAGACCGGAAACCTTCTAATGATTGGTCTTGGGGGCTAGTGGACTGTTGAAATAATCTTTAACCTAACCATCTACAAATCCTCTAGTCTGAAATTATTGTTTCTATGTGATGATGACCAACCATTGTTTAAAGTTCTCTCTAATCTAAATGTTTTCCGGTCTGACTTGTATGTAGGCCACACAAGGTTTGATGACATCATGGGTTCATGTGTGTCATGACTGATGATGTCATTGATTCTTGACTAGTGGTTTATTTATCTAACTAGTCATTCATAAAATACTTTACTATAAGGCTAACAGTTGTAGCTACTTAATAGTCTACCCTGTTACATACGCCCGGGGGCCGCCAAAGTGTATCCCGTAGGGAGACACTTTAGTCTTTAAAAAAAAATGGTTAATCTCTAAAAAAAATATCGGGGTTCAGGTATCCCACCAGAAATCATGTCGGATGGAATACAACAATCAATATATGGGAATGATGGATGACTCAATTAACATTTCAAGAATTAATTGTAAGTGGTGGGGACTGATGGACATAATCAAGGGACATAAGTAGGGACTGATGGACATAATCAAGGGACATAAGTAGTGACTGATGGACATAATCAAGGGACATAAGTAATGACAGGGATGACATGGTAGGAACCATTAGCAATAATAATGGGCAAAAATATAACAATAATGGAACTGAACAATCATCAATCAACTAACAAACCGCTTTTATGGGTTGATAGTTATCAAATATCTCTCAAATACATTATAAAACATAATACAACATGACAAGCGAGTTAACGTCGCAAAGGAGAACTGGGAACGAAAATGGCGGGTGCCCATAAAATATGGCAGACTTACAAAATGGCTATCACCCTACACTTCAACTAAAGTGGGTGATTAAATAAAATTAATTGAAACAAAAATGAAAATGGAACCACAAAACTTGGTGGTAAGGTATGGAAAACATGGGTAAGTCTCAATAATAAAAACTAATGACTACACCGGTATAACAATAACCGGAAATAATGCAAGGATTAGAAACATGGTAATCAACGGACTAAGGTACTCAATGGAGAAATGGCAAATAGTTAAATCACATATGTTAGTGGAACAATAACTGGAACTTCAACAATCATGAAGCAAAAATGGAGTCAATATTATAATAAGTCATGAATGATACCAACATTAGTGGCGGGTGAAAATGTACTTTAGTTAAACACTTTTATTAGGTACAACAGGACAACAGCACACTCAAATCTGAGCAAAATCTTGCTTCAGAAGCATAGCCAAAAAAAAAACAAAGGGACATAAAAGATGGTCAAAAACATAGAAAAAAAAACAAAGGGAGATAAAAGATGGTTAAAAAGTAATGGGGGAAAAAAACAAAGGGAGGTTAAAGATAGTCAAACATTAATTTAGTCAAAACTAACGTGACTTCATGACACTACGCGCGTAAAAGGAAATACATCAGCAATATATGAGGACTACATTGTTCTTTTGAATCGGGATATGTTTATCATCAATGTTTTAAAGGAGGCCGTAAGGGTAACTGTTCATGTACTGGGAGATTCATCAATGTTTCTCTTGCGGACTAAAATGTAATAGTTCTCCATAAATAGAAATTCCTGGACTTCACAGCATAACTTGCAAACTTGATAAAAGTCCGCAACCGAGATGTCCAGGGATGCACAACAGTTGGTCTTCACTGCAACATCAGGATCAAACAATTCAGCAGCGGAAGCATTGGGTAAGAGACTTGCTTCGTAATACACGAGAAACAGGGTTTTTACATCGTGCTTGAAACGACATCAGGGCTGGAAATGTCGACATGACAGGAGCTGGCATCTTGAAGTATGTAAAGTTCAATTCGTAAACAACTTCGCTAAAATGTTCATTGCTTCTAATCTTTCAATGGTTTGGGATGGTAGGCGAGGATCGTACTGTGTAGGTTGGGAGGAAGGAACAATCGCATGGACAACGGGAGTGGATGGGCCATAACGGGAGGGACGGAGTGGAGGCTGTGGACCGGCGGGAGAACAACTGCGGGGAATGCGTAATCTACGGGACGGAGGTGTGACAGGCGGGGGCGGAGGTGGAGGAGAGGGACTACGGTGAGGAGAATGAACATAACTACGGGAGTGACGAATACGGGGACGCACATGGGCGGTCTGCTGGAGAAGGTATTTAGGAAGGGGAGCAGAATCGCCAGATGATGTCGAATGACGACGTTTAGAAGGAAAACGAGCTGGGGGAGGAGGAAGATCAGGTTCAATGTCGGAAGAAGCAGAATCAGGGAAACTGTCAAGGTCTGACGGAGGGGGAGGAAAATAATCAGAGGTTGGAAGAGTAGGTTCTACATCCAAAAAGTCGGAATCAAGGGCGGTATCAAGGTCGGAGGAAGGTGGATGAAGATAATCAGAGGGAGGAAGAGCGGGGTTAGATGAGATGAGATATGAGATAGAGGAGAGGAGGGAGGGAGGTAACGACTGGAGTTGTTGTAACTGGAGGTATAATAACTTCATGCTGAGGCGAAGCATGAGAGGGGCCCGGAGTAATGGAGGGTAACTCAGCTAAACGCGCGTCACGGGCGTGGATACGGGAGTACAGTTCAGGAGGAGGGATAGGACCTTCAGAGGTGGAACAAGAACGGTAACGTCTCGTACGATCAACCATATGGGAGGGTGAAGAAGGAGAAGGTACCTTGGAGGTGGAGGGAACAGCAGCTCGACGGACTACTCTAGACCGGAGTCTGTGTAAAGCATTATCTCTGGTAGGACTATCACTATGTGATGAGGAAGCATCATAATCATGGGGCTGAACAGGTGTAAGCGGAGCAGGGGGAGTGTTAAGTGAGACGGGGGCAGATCTGATGTTGTCTGATGGAGGACTAAATGAAAGTTCAGACATGGACGGAGAGTTTGAATGGTTATATTGGAGGGTAGCATTTCGCATTGGGCGGCCAGACGGAAGAGCGGGAGGAGGGACAGTGTAGGGGCGTTTAGGTGGTCCATACGAGGATGAGGAGGGAGAAGGAGAAAGTTGCGGGAAAAGAGGCTGAGGAGGAGAAGTACGATTACTGGAAGTACAAGGGAGGGTTCTAAAGGAAGGAGAGGAAAGTGAACGGCACTGAGGAGGGTAGTTACTAAACGATACACGCGGATTAGTAACAGCACCAATGGTGGTGAGGTATGAGTAGGGAGGGTGAGTAAATAAACGGGAAGGAGTAGCGGAGGGGCGTGTATAACACACTGTGGGGGAAGGAACAGAGGCACGATGAGGCAGGAAATGTGATGCTAAGTGAGCAATCACTGTACCGCGTTTGATATTCACAGGCTTTCCAGAAGTATTTAATATCTTAACGGGAAAATCACGCTTAGTGGAAATATGAACAATGCCATCAACAACATTGATGCAGGGGTCATCAATGATGTCTACATCAGGCAATGGTTCCACTATGACAGAATGGCCAGAAGAGACATAGTCAGATCGTTTGACCCGACCAGTGGCTATAGTTAAAGAGTGAGGCTTTAAGGTTACAGGGGTAATGAGGCGGACAAGGGTCGCAATGTGGATATCATCCTGAAGAGGGATGAATTCACCATTGACGCGAATCTGTCTTAAGTCAAAATAGATTCTGGCGTGATGACGAATGAGAAAATCACGACCAATAATAAAGTTACGGGACATGCCTCTTGTGATGATAAATGGATGGACAATAGATTGTGAACCAATCTTGAGGCTTATCATCGCAGTTCCAATGGAACGCAAAGGTTGGCCAGTAACGGAGGCTAGATGAGTAGATGAAGGAAAAAATTTTACGTGCCTACGAATCTGACGAAACAACTGTTCACGGATTAGGCTAACAGTTGCTCCAGTATCAACAAGAGCACGGTAGCTTTTCATGTTGATGGAGATAAGGCACGATGAAGGATCCGGAGTGACAGAAGGAGGAGAGACATAAGAAAGAGAGGCGGAAGACACCGTAGGTGGGGAGGACAGAAAACAGTTATTACGGAAGGACCGATGTGAAGATGGTTTCAGGCTACCCGGTATGGTCCTGGCTACTGGGCAACCCAAGAGTTTCCCTGATTCATTAAGGGTGTAGGACGGGACTGTCTGCGTGAGAAGGAGCGCGGATGACCTTGGGGGGAGGACACAGGAGCGGTATGGAGCCATAAAGGTTGACTAGGTTGTTGTTGCCTGTTCTGGTAATGTTGTCTTTGTGGCACGGTATTACTTTGTGTCTGTGGTGGGCTGTATTGTTGCCTTTGAAAACAGTTGCGCGAGACGTGTCCCCTTTGCCCACAAGTGTAACATTTTACTGAAGATACTTGGTGGACCTGTAGCGCTGGTGGATAATGAAGGCGTCGATGTTGGCTTTGATGGTGGCAATCATTAGAGGGGGGCTGTGGTAATCTCGAAGATTGCTGCCAAGAGTGGCGGCAATGGCTAACGTCCATCGGTTCCTCGTCAATTCTGTGATCAAGGCGAGGCTCACGACCGAGACGGTTGGTAAAGCGTTTCTTTACATTGTCGTCTGTGATGGCCCGTTGAATCGCATCCGTGACAGTCTGAGGATCCTTGCGGATCAAATGCAATTTTAATGTGTCGGATGATAACCCATCAATAAAAATACCGACAAGCTGCCGATCAATATCCGCAGATGTGGTGGAAGAGTCAATGAAGGCATCTTCTGCCAAGTTCAATAGTCTGTCCGCATAGAATTGGACAGGTTCCTGTCTATCCTGGCGTATTCCGCGAAGTAAAGTCCACGCGTGTTGACAGTCAGTTATGGAAGAATAACGGCTGACCAGTGCCTTCTTTAGTGAGGCGAAAGTTTCATTAGGAAAGAGTTGTGCACGCCGGCGCAAAAAATCAGTTACTAATGACTGTGAAGAGAGGAATGCAACACGCTTTCGGTCCTCATCAGTTGCCGTAGGGATCAAAGATACAAATTTGTCAATGTTAATAAGCCATTGGCGAAATTGAGTAGCATCACCATGAAATGGCTTCACAATGTTATTAATATTCTGGAAGTTGGCGCTCTGTGTTATGGAGCTAAGAGTACTAGCGATCGACTGCAATGTGCTTGAAGAATTTTCAAAAGAATCAGGCAAATTTTGACTCGCTGCTTGTTGTAGTGCCAGTTGTTCTTGAAGCATTTGATTCTGCTGTTGCAACAAAAGTACCTGATGCTCAAGCTGTTGAGTAGCCGAATCCATCGTTAAAAAGCAGTAAAGAGCTGGTTAACGACACCAAAAATGATTGATATCTCTGGTGTGTGAAAGGTCACGGCGCCAAAAAGTCAATCTCTCTGGTGTGTGAAAGGTCACGGCACCAAAAAGTCAATTATGTAGCCGGGAGAGTAGACGGGAACGGCACTAAAAAGTCCAGGCTCGTGTGACAGTGTATATCGTGATAGTGGATTTTGTGGAAAGGGATGTAAATCCGTCTATCACTTGATATAAGGGAAATAATACCTATACCGTTCTTATTGTGTTTCTTCTGGTAAATACTGGTTAATCACCAGAGGTAGTAAGTCCAGATAGGAGGGACAACCCAGGTAATTGGTAGATCTCATAAGTGCCTTGATGGATTCTAAATTGGATCTTGAAGCGTTGAATATTATTGGCAACTCAAACAGTCAAAGGAAACTTTAAAAGGGCAGATTACTTGAAAAGTCCAGTAGATATGAAAAGATACCTTTTATTTCGTTTCGTTGCAACATGATGAAAATGCAGTGGCAGTTCGATAAGAATTTCTGGTGGGGGAAAGCAAAACTGCCAGCTTTAGCCTCCAAGACGAAAGGCTTGTGGAATTTCCTATATACTGTAGTCGTTTTGTGATCTGTGGAAATCCTAGCGAAATAAAATACGATTCGAGACTTCAATCAAAACTAGATCGAACTTACTTCAAGTGGAATGAACCACACACATGGTCGTGGCAGGGGTTAGCGCTGGTTCACTAACTTTCCTGGTTGGTAGGAGATTTCTAGACGGTTATTTCATTATCCAAACCGTATGAGTCAAGGGCTTTTTTCGTTCAGTAATAGGGGATGCGCCATGTTGCTCCACACCTCGATTAAAGAACGCCCTATGTTGGTTTGACTCTAGCATTGAGTTACTGTCTCAAGCTCTCTCTCTCTCTCTCTCTCTCTCTCTCTGTGTATGTATCAGTTTTTATACTTGTCTGGTGCTATGGCTTGCCAGAGGAAGTATTTCTCATTGGAGTTAAGACCGGAAACTTTCTAATGATTGGTCTTGGGGGCTAGTGGACTGTTGAAATAATCTTTAACCTAACTAGCTACGAATCCTCTAGTCTGAAATTATTGTTTCTATGTGATGATGACCAACCATTGTTTAAAGTTCTCTCTAATCTAAATGTTTTCCGGTCTGACTTGTATGTAGGCCACACAAGGTTTGATGACATCGTGGGTTCATGTGTGTCATGATTGATGATGTCATTTATTCTTGACTAGGGGTTTATTTATCTAACTAGTCATTCATAAAATACTTTACTATAAGGCTAACAGTTGTAGCTACTTAATAGTCTACCCTGTTACACTACCGTGAGGTGTAGAGGTTTGGAAGAGAGAGCGCCAGACTATCCTATCGGCTGTCTTCCTCCTGGCCTGGTTCCATTCTAGTCCTCGGTCCTTCAAAGATTGTCTAATGTTGTCCTCCCAGCGGACTCTGGGTCGTCCTGGGGGTCTGGATCCCTGGCTCTTTGTTTCCCATGCTTGTCATGGTAGCCGATCTTCTCCCATTCTGCAGACATGGCCAAACCATTTTAATTGGGAATGTTCTACTTGGGTCTGCAGGGGATGGCATTTTAGGCCTTGACGTATCGTCTGGTTGCGGACCATGTCTCTTCTTGTTACTTCAACCACCTTCCTCAGATACCTCATTTCTGAGGTTTGGATCTGGCTTTTGTGGGTTGTTGTCATTGCCCATGACTCGCATCCATATGTCAAGACTGGGACATAGGTGGAGCGGTATACAGCCATCTTCGTTTTCTTACCAACCTCTCTCTTGCTGAGGAATCCTCGATTTATGAACTGAAAAAGTCCCCCAGCTGCTGCTTTTCGAGTGGCCAACTCTTCTTTGATGCCTTCCTTTCGGTCTATAATAGCTCCGAGATATTTAAAGTGGTCGACCTGCTCCAGGACCTGTTCTCCTAGCTTAATCTGATGTCTTCTTTCTTCTCGTGATATCACCATGGATTTTGTTTTAGAGCTGCTTATGACCATCCCTCTCTTCTCCAGCTCTTCTTTCCAGACTTGCAGGTTGGATTGGAGATGTGTCTCTGATTTGGCAATCAGGGCAACATCATCAGCAAATGCCAGTTCTGAAATACAGACCTGTCTCATCTTCCAGTACCCCACTGAATACTTTCTTGTTCTCTCCTTACATGACTTGATAACATCGTCCATGAGGAGTATGAAAATATAAGGGGACAAGATATCACCTTGTCTTACACCAGTGATGGTCCTGAGCTCTTCTGACGTATGGTTTGCCATCCTCACATAATTCCTGCAAGACTTGTAGAAACTCTGTATAGCATGAATCAGAGGTGCTGGAATGTTCTAAATTTTCGCCGCAAAAACGACTTAGAGACAGCAGAGATAGAATGTGTATGGTTGGAAATAAAGCTACCGAATCAGGGCCCATTTCTGGTGGGATATCTTTATCGAAATCCTAGTGCAGGACCTATATGGTACGAAGATTTCACCATAATGATGGACAATGTATTTGCCACAGTCAAGGAGGTTGTTCTTCTTGGTGATTTCAACATCGATATACACAATTCAAATCTAACATGGAAAAATATAATATTATCGTACAACTTAAAACAAATAGTCAACCAGCCTACAAGAGTAACACAAGTATCAACCACACTAATCGACCACATCTACGTAACTTGCCCAGAAAACATCATAGAATGCTCTGTCCCTAATATTGCAATGAGTGACCACTATCCAGTATGCTGTACATGGTCAAATAATAAATGTAAAGTTCCAAAAAATAAACATGTAAGTATCAAATTTAGAAGTTTCAAACATTTCAGTAAGGAATTATTTTTAAATGACTTGCTAACTGCACCTCTCGCCCGTGTTTACCAACTTCCTGATCCGGATGACGGATGACACTATTGCATACTGGACAACTATTTTTTTATAGTGTTTTTGACACGCACGTACCAGCTAAGGAAATTCGCGTCAAACGACAATTAAAATCTCCGTGGATCACGCAGGAAGTGTTGGAGGCTATGAGGCAGAGAGATCAAGCGCACAAAAATAAGGATCTCAACACATACAGGGTATACAGGAACAAGGTTCAATATTTAATTCGCAAAGAATAGAAAAATCATTTTAGAAATATGGTTCAGAACAAATCAAATAGTAAGGAAATATGGAAGGCAATTAACACCTTAGCGAAAAAATGTAATGCACCAGACTCATTCTCTTCCAACACTTCATTTACTTGCACCGACTTCAGCAATCACTTTCAAGCAGAAATAAACAGTCTGAAATCCACAATACCACCTTCCTGTAGTGATTTAGACAAACTTTCAGCATTCTGTAAGAACAAATGTACAAACTCAGTTCCACCCGACATTCCTTTTATGACAGTTAATGAAGTGTATAACTATCTTATTGGCCTTAAGGATAATAGCTCATCAGGGCTTGACGGAATTAGTAATCGAATACTGCGTTACGCCGCACCAGCTATTAGTGATTCACTAACTTATATATATAATCAATGTCTCGCTAAAAGTTATTTTCCTTCGGCCTTTAAGATTGCCAAAGTATATCCTCTCTTCAAACCAGGCTCGTCAGATAACAGTTATCTTGGTAACTATAGACCAATTTCTCTTTTATCATCGCTTTCTAAACCACTAGAAAAACACTTATATAAAGCAACACTACATTACCTAGTTAGCAATGACTTGCTAATTGACAGTCAGTCAGGGTTTAGACAAAAGCATTCATGCCACACAGCTCTAACTAAGATGATAGACAACTTGCACCTAAACATAAATAACGATAACATATGTGGAGCAATCTTTAGGAAAGCATTTGATATGATAAATCACGCTGTTTTAATAAGAAAATTAGAAACAATGAAAGTTAACTTTAAACTAGTGACTTTACTTAAATCTTTCCTGTCCGACAGACAGCAAGTAGTGTGATACAATAACTTCTTGTCAAGCCCAACTATTATTGACACCGGTGTTCCTCAGGGTTCTATTCTCGGCCCTCTACTTTTTCCATTTACATAAATGACCTTCCACTACACATCGAGCACTCATCCTGCGACCTATTTGCCGATGACTGTACCATTTATACTAGTGATAAAAGTTGCACCACGCTAGAAATATTATTACAAAGCGACACAGACAATCTTATTAAGTGGAGCAATGAAAACTGCATGCAAATAAATATCATTAAAACAAAATGTATGATAATATCAACTAGACAAAAATTACAAAATTCACCCAAAACAACACTTCAGCTCTACATTGGAACCTCCTTAATTGAAAATGTAAATGAAAATAAAACACTAGGACTCATAATTGACCAACATTTAAGTTGGAATTCGCATGTACAAGCACTGACCAAACAAACGGCACAACAAGTTTACCAGTTAGCTAAAATCAAACATTTCCTAGATGAGGAGACACGAAAAATGTTCTATACATCCCAGATACAAACACATCTAGACTATTGTTCCACAATTTGGGATGGCTGCACCATGTCCAACATTAAAAGACTCTATTCATTACAAAAACGTGCAGTGCGCCTAATTTCAGACAAAAACCTCACACAGTGTGTAGACGTATATACATATCTTAACATATTACCACTAAGAAAGCGCCTTCACTTCAACAAAGCCAAATTTATTCACAAAATCTTGTCACAGAATGCTCCAACGTATCTGTGGCCTATTTTCAAATACAGCGGAAGACGCAGTCAACGCTTAAATAAATTACACATGCCCAAGCCTAGGCTCGACTTATTCAAGAAAAGTTTAGCTTTTTCTGCTGCTCATCTGTGGAATACTCTTCCACATGACTTAAAAAATATTCTTAGTCCATATTCATTCAATCACAGACTTTTCAAATACATCATGAGTGCAGATTATATGCCACCCTAATTTCGTTATGTTCTTAAATAATTACATAACATCATATGTAGGTTTTAAAGATAATTTTGTCCTGTTTAATATTAATTATGATAATGTACTGTAAATCTGTGTAACTGTTATTGTACTGTTACAATGTTGGGATTTTATTTTATTTTGTTATTTTATTATTTAAGTAATATTTAGGATACATGTGAGAATAAATGGATTCAGTATGGAAGATGAGAGAAAGGAAGGGCAGAATGTTAGACGGGCCTGCGTGCCCAATTCTAAACCCTTTGAAAATAAAGTTCGTTCGTTCGTTCCTTGCCAAACAGTCCCAAAGTTTGCTCCAGGGGACCCTGTCAAACGCCTTTTCCAGATCTATGAAACAAAGATGGATCTCACTCTTATACTCAAGGGCCTTTTCACTCAGCTGTCTGAGTGTGAAGATTAGGTCTTGAGTACTTCGGTTTGCTCGGAATCCGCACTGGACCTCATCCAACTGTGGCTTAGCTAGGCGTCGGAGTCTCTGCTCTAGGATTCTAGAGTAGATTTTACCAGGGACACTGAGAAGGGATATGCCTTTAAGGTTTCCACATTGTCGATTGTCACCCTTTTTGAAAATTGGTGTTATGATGGCAATCTCCCAATCCTTTGGTATGGTCTTGTTACACCATGCTGCCTCCAGGACCCTTAAGAGTAATAGGTCGCCTGATGCTCCCATGTACTTAACCATTTCTGGTGTTATACCATCATGCCATGCTGCTTTGCCCATCTTGATTTTCTCCAATGCTGCCTTCAGTTCTTCCATCTTTATGTCATCTTCATCAGCATTTGTTTCATCTTCTGTGCTAGTGGTTATCATTTCTGATGCTTGACCTTGCTCACCATCAAGGAGTTCTGAGAAATATTCTTTCCATCTTTCCATTACTTCTTCGGGGCAGTAAGCAATTTGCCTTGCTTGTCCTTTATAAATTTGAGAGGGCATTGTTTTTCCTTCCTCATGTTCTTTAGGGTCTTATAGAACAATTTCTGGTTTTCTTGCGCATCTTTTTCTAGCTTTTCTCCAAATTCTTCCCAGGACTTCTGTTTTGCTGCTAGCACCTTGTTCTTTGCTTCTGTTCTGAGTATCACATATTCTCTATATTTCTCTATTTGTCCTTCTGTGTTTTTAGCTCCTAAGTATTGTTTCCATGCCATTTTCTTCTCTCTTATTTTCTCTGTGACTTCCTCTGTCCACCAAGGTGTCCTCTTTCTCTTGTTCCCAAGTCGGACTTCACCACATGCTTCTGCAGCAGCTGTCTTTATGATATCCTTGATTTTAAGCCACATGGTTTCCAAGTCATCAGGTAGTTCTTCTGTGTTTCTCACCGCTGTAGCAATAAGCCCCTGATATCTGGTCTTAATTTCTGGCTCTCTCAGCTTGTAGGTCTTAATGCTCATTTCTTCCGTTCATTTACTTGGTTTCTTGCGTGATGCTTGGCAGTTCTTAGGCTGAGCAACTCTTTCAGTTTTTCTTCTAATTGTAAGCAGGTAGTGATCACTTCCAATCTCTGGCCCCCTCCAGACTCTAGCATCCCGGACATATTTGAATGAGCTCGTCCTAACAATGGCATAGTCGATCACTGACTTCTCATTCTTTGTTGGTTCACACCTAGTGTATGCATGTATGCGCTTATGGGGGAACTTTGTGTTGGTAATAATCAGATTCTGCTCACTGCAGAATCTGAGGAGTCGCTTTCCATTGTCATTGAGAGTATCTTCTCCATATCTTCCGATAACTCCACCCCATCTAGCATGGTCATTTCCAACTCTGGCATTGAAATCTCCGAGCATGATAATTTCATCAAGGCAGTCATCCACTGTCCTTTGAAGCAGCTCGAAGAATTCCTCCTTGACCTCTGCTCTCTCATCCTCATTTGGCCCATACACTATGACCAGGTTGACTATGTGATAAGTCTCTACGGTGTTGTTTGCTCCACTGTAGTGTACAAAAACCAGTGCTACAATCTGTGTTGTTGTGTTGCTTGTGGTTTGAGTATGGAATGTCAACTCGACCTACGCAGTTGTGTGTAGACATAGATTGAGAGTCTAATATGCGAATGATAAGAAGAGTTCGTGGTGTTGACAAATGGTCTTTTTCTCACACTCATGTATGGCTGGAAGTCATCGACACCAACGACTGTGTACCTTTGCTACAGTTTAATTGGACGTACACACTCGACAGCACGAATAGTGACAAATTACAGGTTGGCATAATACATCATAGTACAGTGGATAAATGGTCTTGCAATAATACATGGGCACTCATGTAGAATAGTAGTATAATGGACTGTCAGTAGACAAGCACTCAGTATTGCCCATAGATATATATCATCTGAGTTTACTGACAAAGCACGTCAGATTATCAACAATATTCAAGATGGCTTCTAGACCTAACCTCGTCTAGCGAAGATTCCTTGAACTAATATTCAGCACATATTTTTTCGTATAATCATATCGAACCGCTAGTACTGGGTTCTCATGTGTAGCAGTGATCTCTGGACACATCAAGCGATAATACGGGCTATCCCTTTCTCTTCTTGACAGTCACAAAATATTTGGATACAAGATGGCTTCTCTCGTGAGCTGTCACTCACGTTTGGATACAGATAATGAATCTGTATCAAAGTTAGTCACTCATTAAATGTTCTCATAGCTCTGTAGATTCTATCATGATACAATTGACTTCATCATACAAGATATAGTGCTGCTAGGAGTGAATGTCATCTTCATCTAGTTAAATACATTCTCTCAGACGTATAAATCGTGCCTATCGAAAAACGGTGGCTTCGTAAGAGAGTTCATAAGGAGACTTTTGTTACCTTGGTATCAGAAATATGATTCTGCCATTCCTTGGCAATACGAATAAACACTGGGGTAAAGCATACACGATAGGTCTAGACGACTATCACTTTCCCCATAAATACTGAGATCACTTTTCCGGCGACAAGCCGACATAGAAAAAAATCACAGCCCCCATCAGGGCGAAGCCAAATCACACCTCTCTAGCCACACATCCGCCGAACAGCCCTTTGACCTTTCTATCGACAAAAGACCATATAGTTCGACTTAGACATGCAAAGATATTCAGATATAAGACAGACTCGTCCTACCCAGACAAACAATACACATAAATTCAGGCCATAGATACACTGAAGCAAGAACAATCTATTCCTACCCAAACAAAGAATAAATCGCAGTAAAACTGGATTCATCCGCGGAGTTCGATCGAAGTGACGACACTCCTTTCAAGGGAAGTAACTCAATAATGACTTTTCCTTAAGCACTAAAAAGTATCTATTTTGTTTACAAAATATTTGCGAACATAACAGGCATACAAATGTATTATATTATAAGATATCAAAGACTGCACGTAGCACTATGGTTTCTCCTTCTTTTAGTTTTACAACCATAATGCACTCCGAGACAAAGTTCCATCCCTTGATACTATCTTTCTGGTTTTTGGCCACAATGCAACCCACGCCCCCTTTAGCTCTTTCAGATATGGGTACACCACTGTAGAGTAGCGTGTCGCCATCAAGATCCATGACTCCTTGTCCCTTTGTCTTTGTTTCTGTAATAGCCAGGATTTCTAGTTTTGCTTTCCTCATCTCTTCCACCAGCTCCTCTTTTTTCCCATTTATACTTCTTGTGTTCCAAGTTCCATAAGTCGTAGTCCGTAGTCTGTTCCAGTTCGTTGCCTTTAGAATCAGTCCGGTTTTCTCTCTTGTATTTCGTATAATCATAGTTTAAAGCAAACAGGTGATTGGCCTGTTGTGCCTTTGCATGGTGGAGGGGCTGCCTCCTTACAGCCTCCTTGCAGGCCGCCCTCCTCCTTTTTCATCCGGGCTTGAGACCGGCATAGGCGGAGTTTGACTGTGAGTTGCCAGTGCAAACTGTTTCACAAATGGAAGTTTCAAATTGCATGGACAAAATTAACATTTATATAATGCAGGCTGGATGCCAAGATGATTTAATTTCTCATTTCTTTGGATTTAAAGAGGCCATGGAAAGACATTTTATTGTCTCAGGTACCAAGGTACAGAGGAAAATTACAGACTTTTTCATTTAAGAGTGCTTTATCATTTAAGAGTGTACAAATTCTAGAGATAATGATGACTGTGGGTTAACGGTACAAACTATTTCACAGTTGGAAGTTTCAAATTGCATGGATAAAACTAACATGTGTATAATGCAGGCTGGATGCCAAGATGATTTAATTTATCATTTCTTTTAATTTAAGGATGTCATGGAAAGACATTTTTATTAACTCAAGTACGGGTACTAAGATACAGAGGAAAATTGCAGCTTTTTCATTTCAAAGTGTAAAAAGTGATGTTATTCTCTAGATATTTGTGCCAACTTTGCACATTAACACTTTTGGTGATTTACATATTTTCTGTGTCATACATCTGTCGTATTCAACGCTAATTCATTATTGTATTGTACGTTGTAAATGCATTACCATATGCTTGAACTCTTATCTGGATAAGGGGAATTTCTGATAAGAACTATTTCTTGGGTCCCTGGTGAGTTCTCCTTATCAGGTCTGCACTGTATAACATGTGGGAAAGTACAAATGTCTATGTGAAAAGGATTGAAAAGGATAGTTGGGGTTTTTTGTTTTTATTTATTTATATTTTGGGGGGAGGGGGAGGAGGAGGTTTCCTCTCCTTCTTCCCCGTTAAAACTAAAAGAAAAAGATTGTGCTCTATATTCCCACAAACAAAAGTACGTGTCAGATTTATTTTTTTTTCTTTCTTCTCCTTTTAATCAACTCTATCATTACAAAAAAATTGCAATGTAAAACTTTAGAGCACAAGAAAAAGTGTGTAAATGAGGGTGTGCTTCATCAGAAGAAGGCAACAAATATTATTATTTTTTTTTTACAGCTGCGCAGTGTCTTTTCATTGTTGTGCTTATGTGACAGCTCAATTGTCATCTTGTCTGTTGTGCTTATGTGAAAGCGCCATTGTCATCTTGTCTGTTGTCCATTGCCATTTTGTCGGTTGTTCTGTACCTTCTACCACAACATAGCATGGGCAGCCATTTTAGTGTTACTTAGTCAGGATCTAAAAATAGAACATTATTCATATCGCTTACGGATAGCAGCCAATCAGAGAAGAGAAACATCCAGGCTACCACGTTAGTTTAAATTCTTTATCATTCTGATTGCCTGCCGCGGAGAAAGAACAAGCTATTGAGAAATACTGAAGTCTAGTTCAAGCAAGAACATGCCTAGGACTTAAAGTCTATGAACACTGTCTAGGGGTTCGGTAGTATTAAATGTTGATCTGTATAAGGCTTTGTGTTGCTTAAATTGCTATGTCTGCTGCTGAGAGGGTTGCAAGCAACCAATAATTGCAACCCTTGTCAAACACTCCTTAATAAAATTTTCTTAGTGCATGGGTCTTGGGTGTGAGGTAGCCATATCGACATAAGTTTGCCTCAACCACACCTAGCCCCTGTCACACTTATATTCATGCTATTATTGTCAATGTTTCAATGCATATTATTTTGTGAATGTCAACGGAATGTGAATAAAGATAGAAATCAAAAAAGCTGGCAAGTCATTTTTAGGGCTTTATGCTGGCAGATAGATAAAGTTAGTCCTTGTCAGGACTTAGTATCTATCAACGCTGATCGGGTTAGCAGTCAACAGAGTTCACTTATTTTTGGATGGTAAATGCGCTCTGATATAATCAAATAGGTGGAAAGGATCGCGCTTCATCAGAAGAAGGCAAAAACCGAACAAAAAAAAATAGTTTATTAAACTTTATTTCATCATATTTTACTCCATTAATTCATTAAAAATCTTAGCCCTTTATTCATGTATTTATTTATTTTTATTTCAACTTGTTTAAGTGTGCAGATAAAAGTGTGAGTTAATAAAACACTATTTTACAAAAACAAAAGTTAATAAAACACTATTTTACAAAAACAAAAGTTAATAAAACACTATTTTACAAAAACAAAAGTTAATAAAACACAGTCTCAAAAAATAAAAGTTAATAATACACTGTCTTACAAAAATAAAAGTTAATAAAACACAATTTTACAAAAACAAAAGTTAATAAAACACAGTTTTACAAAAACACGTTAACAAACGACTATTTTGCAAAAAGATAAGTTACTGAGACACTATTTTACAAAAACGAAAGTTAAAGAAACACTATTTTAGAAAAACAAAGGTTAATAAAACAATATTTTACACTGTCTTACAAAAACAAAAGTTAATAAAACACTGTCTTACAAAAACAAAAGTTAATAAAACACTGTCTTACAAATACAAAAGGTAATAAAACACTGTCTTACAAAAACAAAAGTTAAAACACACTATTTTACAAAAACAAAAGTTAATAAAACACTACTTTACAAACAAAAGTTAATAAAACACTATTTTACAAAATCAAAAGTTAATAAAAACACTATTTTACAAAAAAAAACAAAAGTTAATAGAACACTTTTTTACAAAAACAAAAGTTAATAAAACACTGTCTTACAAAAACAAAAGTTAATAAAACACTGTCTTACAAAAACAAAAGTTAATAAAACACTGTCTTACAAAAACAAAAGTTAATAAAACACTGTCTTACAAAAACAAAAGTTAATAAAACACTGTCTTACAAAAACAAAAGTTAATAAAAAACTGTCTTACAAAAACAAAAGTTAATAAAATACTATTTTACAAAAACAGAAGTTGAAGAAACTCTTTTTTACAAAGACAATTTAATAAAACACTATTTTACAAAATCAAAAGTTAATAAAACACTATTTTCCAAAAAAAAACAAAAGTTAATAGAACACTTTTTTACAAAAAAAAAAGTTAATAAAACATTTTCATACAAAAACGAAAGTTAATAAAACACTGTCTTACAAAAACAAAAGTTAATAAAACACTGTTTTACATAAACAAATTTAATAAAACACTATTTTACAAAATCAAAGATAATAAAACACTATTTTACAAAAACAAAAGTTAATAAAACACTATTTTACAAAACAAAAGTTAATAAAACACTATTGTACAAAAACAAAAGTTAATAAAACACTATTTTTCAAAAATAAAAGTTAATAAAACACTATTTCATAAAAACAAAAGTTAAGAAAACACTATTTTACAAAAACAATATATAACAATAAATGAATATATAAGGATGAAAGCCAGTAGTTTACAGTGGTAGTAGAAATCTCCCCCTCCTCCCCTCCCTCAGATAAATACAGATTGACTATAAATAAACTTAAATGCATACCATTATAAAAACTACCATTTTTCTGAACAATAAACAAAATGAACTATAACTAAAATGTAAATATAACTACGAGAGAAATAATACAGCATACAGCAAAAACATAAGTACAAACAAGACAATATTGCAATAAATGAAACGCGTCGGGATATAGCAATCAGCTCTATGTATATAGGATCGTCCACTTTGACGTCACGCAATGAAAAGGGAGGGTGGTCACAATTTTATGACGTTGCGTGATGATGGGGTTGGGGGGGGGGGGGGGGGGGGGGGGGGGGGTTTGGAAAAAAGTGACATCACACAAAAATTAAAGAATCATCCTTGCTTCTTACATAAATGATGTTTCTACTTTTGTCTCCATTATTTATACACATTTTTAACATTTATCTGCATAAGTTAACTTTTATCTGTAATAGATAACAACTCCTCTGTGGGCGACCTATATTAACTTTATATTTAATGCTCTCAGGTGTGCGATCACAGATGTCAGTCAAAACCTTTTTCCACCAAAGGAGGTCTTATAATTATATTAAAATTGTGCGCTGCTAGCCTTTGTACTAAAGCCACAACTCTCAATTTAGTAGGCATTATTTGTCTACAAAAGTTCCAGTTAAAATAATCAACAGAATACAGTAAAATGTCAAATATCTACAATATATTTTATTGCTTTTATTTTTTCTTGCTATTCGATTTTTTTTCTTAGACAGGGAGAAGATAAATTACATCCCTTGAAAAAAAAATTGAACACATTTTTTTAAACTTTTATTTGTCAAAACTTGACAAAAGTTGATAAAATAACTTCATTGAGAATTGCCAAATGAGTTCCCCAGTAACTGACATGGAAACTACAAAAAAAAACAAACAAATCCCGGACATATATTCAACAAATATCAAAGGACACTATTACAATGTACACAGATATATCCAAAGGAGAAGATAACAATTTACGGATAGAAATGTATGTTCCCATGTGACATATGGTAAAAGATAAAGTATAACAGCTAATATATCTTTTTCAAAGCAAAGATGGTTGCAATTCTGAAAGCTCTATAAATCTTCTGTAACAACCCTTCTCATAAACTGACAACATTAACAGACTCACTTTCAACTATTCAAGCTATAAATCTTCTGTAACAACCCTTCTCATAAACTGACAACATTAACAGACTCACTTTCAACTATTCAAGCTATAAATCTTCTGTAACAACCCTTCTCATAAACTGACAACATTAACAGACTCACTTTCAACTATTCAAGCTATAAATCTTCTGTAACAACCCTTCTCATAAACTCACAACATTAACAGACTCACTTTCAACAATTCAAGCTATAAAAAACTTATGAGAATGCAGTAGACCAGATATAGCAGAAGTGATAACACTGTTGGGAACAGTTAAACAGACATCAAAAGCTTAATTAAAAGAATAATTACTGACGATTGTACAGTAGAGTGGGGTAGGAACCTTAGGGTAGACTGGCATATAAATTGGTCAAGACTCCAACACGAATGTGTCAGGTATTTAACTAAAACTTCCTAGCAATACGAAACTTCTTAGACTACAAAGAGGAGTAAGCTATTTTAGGATAGAAGAACTTTACTGTGCAGAGTGTCTAGAAATTATATAAAGCATTTCCTATTAAAATGCAGTAAGTATGAACAACACATAAAACCAATATTAGATTATTTAAAGGCATGCAATTTATTTATAACTGTGGAACAGGTGTTGAGTATAGATAGATCTAGAGAATTCAATAATATAATAAGTACTTCGGTGGACGGTCGGTCAGGCACATTTTGCACACCGTCATTTGCGCACTTTCCCCCTTTTCTACGAATACATTAACTTTCAACCACAGCTAAGGGGGTGCAACTGTGGCTGAAAGGTAGACAATAATTTTATTGTTTCCCCTTATATGTTTTAAAAAAAAAAAAAAAAAAAAAAAAAAAGGATTCCATTACACGCCCATTGAGGCGTATTGGGAATATAGTGTTAGGTCCATATTTTCTTGACCATCGGCACACTAGGGGTGATGTGGTCTGCATCACGCCGGCCTCCTTAACCTTCCCAGAGTTGCTCTGGTACCCATTTGGGGCTGGGTCGACCCAGGAGCCGTTTGCGGCCTAAAAAATTCCCACCTCATCTGGGGATCGAACCATAGACCATTGAGCTAGGAAGCCAGTGCACTAACCACTATGCTACCTTACTTACTTAGTCGTTCCCCTTCTACCGTGAGGTGTAGAGGTTTGGAAGAGAGAGCGCCAGACTATCCTATCGGCCGTCTTCCTCCTGGCCTGGTTCCATTCTAGTCATCGATCCTTCAAAGACTGCCTAATGTTGTCCTCCCAGCGGACTCTGGGTCGTCCTGGGGGTCTGGATCCCTTGCTCTTTGTTTCCCATGCTTGTCGTGGTAGCCGATCTTCTCCCATTCTGCAGACATGGCCAAACCATCTTAATTGGGACTGTTCTACTTGGGTCTGCAGGGGGTGGCATATTAGGCCTTGACGTATCGTCTGGTTGCGGACCATGTCTCTTCTTGTTACTTCAACCACCTTCCTCAGATACCTCATTTCTGAGGATCGAACCATAGACCATTGAGCTAGGAAACCAGTGCACTAACCACTATGCTACCGCGGCTCCTTATATGTACTCTCCCGAAAATAGAAAAAAAGTGCGAAATTAAGGTGTGCATGAAAAGTTTGATTAGTGGAAAGAAGGCAACAACACAATTGGTAAACAGTACATGAACTGGAGTTTCGTCAAACTTCAAACGTTGCTCTCAGAGGCAGTAAGTCGACCATGGCTTCTCAGAGGCAGTACGTCGACAAGGGCAAGATTTTAAAAGATGCACGAACAGTTACGAGACATGTAAGGATCTGAATCGACTTTAAGCATGCCTTTGACTAGGTGTGGAAAGATGGCCTTACTGCAAAACTTAGGAGAAGTGGAATCCAAGGCAACATGATAATATGGATCCAGTCATACTTGCACAACAGAAGAACTAGAGTCACCCTTGATGGTCTGCAGAGCAGAAAAGTGTTGCTCTACCAGGTAGTACATCAAGGAGGAGCAATTTCTCCAACACTCTTCCTTGTTTACATCAATGACGTTGTAAAAGATCTCCCCGCTGGAGTGAAAGCTGCCTTATATGCAGACGACCTAGTACTCTGGTGTGCCGATGAATACGTCACCACAGCAAATTATAGAATGCAGAGGGCAGCAGAAGGTTGGCCTGAACATCAATCTGAAGAAGACAGAGGTCATGACACTAAATGTGGGCAATCCTGAGTCAATAACAGTAAGGAACCAGAAGTTAGAACAGACAGACACATTTACTTACCTAGGATGCATAGTAACACCTGATGGCGGAACAAGCAAGGACATTAGCAACAGAATGAATAAAGCGAGAACAGCCTTTGCTGTTCTCAACAACATTTGGAAGTCTTCCCAACACAGCACAAACACCAACTTAAGACTGTATGAGAGCTGTGTACTTTCTGTGCTTCTCTATGGTGCGGAATGTTGGAGAGTAACAGAGAAGGAAATGTCGAAACTGTCCTCCTTCCACACAATCTGCCTAAGGAAATTCTCCGAATCTTTTGGCCAAATACCACCAGCAACCAAGAACTACTTATTCGGAGTAACCAGGAGGACATGCACACCATCATAGCTGGCAGACGCTGGAGTTGGGTTGGCCACGTTCTCAGAAGGGACCCTGATACCATCACAAGAACAGCTATGCTATGGACCCCCGAGGGAAAGCGAAAGAGAGGCCGACCAAAAACAACTTGGCGGAGAACTGTGGAAGCTGAGATGCAAAGAATGAACCACAGTTGGGCCACTGTACGAAGGATGGCCGCCGACCGAGCAAAGTGGAATCAATTTGTTGCTGCCCTACAAGACGCCACCAGGCATGATGGCCGCTGATTGCTTTGACGGTTGGCGGTTATGGATCAAAGAAGAAGAAAGAAGAGGGCAGCAGACAGGCTAATGTCATGGGCAGAGAAATGGCTTATCACAATAAACACAGACAAAATTTCCACAACGATGTTCTCCCTCTCCGCCAAGGACAAAGCAGCCAACATACACCCAGAGACAACCATGATCAAGGAAGAAAGCTACCCCACCTATCTTGAGGTGACATTTGACCAAAAACGTACATGGAATAAGTATATTAAACATGCAGATGGAAAGGCCAGAAGACGACTTGGCATACTCAGAAAACTAGCAGGTACCAATTGGGGAACAAATGAACGAACTCTAAAGAAGATTTGTAATGGAGTAATAAGACAACACTCAGAGTTCAGCTCAACAGCATGGTCATCAGCTGCTAACTCACATCTGCAGTCATTGGTCAAGGTGCAAAATCTAGCCCTCAGGCTCCTTGCAGGAACCATGAAAACTACGCCAATATCAGAGATGCAGAAAGCTGCTACACTACAGACATTGTCCTATATAAGAGACACCGAAAGCATGATCCAGTTGGAAAAGTATAACAGTATGCCAACGCACCCAATGAAGGCAAGACTAGATGATCTGGCACTGGGACGTCCAAAACGTAGCAGCTTTGTGCATCGGGGAAAAAGACTAAAACGACAGCATCAAGAAGACCTATCCATGAAGACAACACCATGAAGCCCACCTTATACTCTGTACCATGGGAACAGACGTGCAGTACCCTCCAAATTAATACATCAATCAGTGGTCTCACAATTGGATATGAGTATAATGATCTGCAAAAACGAACTGCTACATTGAGTATGATCCAAGAAAGCTATCCCGAACAATCATGGATACATGCCTACACAGATGAATCAGCAACAAGTGCTGTAAAGAATGGAGGCGCCGGTATCTTTATCTCATATCCTGACAACCACTATGAGACAAGGCACATTCCCACTGGTAAATTCTGTTCCAACTATATAGCTCTAGAGTTCAAGCTCTAGAGCAAACTGCAAATATGATTTATAACACCAACTCTGACTGCCAGCAGGTAATCATCCTCACAGATGTATGTACTGTAAGCTCTCAAGGGTGGTAAACTCCTGCATCTGAGAAATAAACTAAGCAAGGTAGCTGCCAAAAAGCGAACCATACTTCAGTTGGTACCATCCCATTGTGGTGTACCCGGAAATGAAAAGGCAGACAAACTTGCAAGAAAAGGGTGGAGAATGTGAACAAGAAGATAATGAATTCACATACTTTGAGAAAAGGAGAGCTAGCCAGGCTATCTGAAGAGAAAAGAATCAACCCCACGATGACTACCAGGGACAGATCAGCATTTTTCGCCCCAGGACAGGGCATAACAAACTGAATAAACACATGTGCAAGCTACGATTGTCTGCTTCACCACTGTCACATGTGGATTAAACGAACACACTATTGAGCATGTTCTACAAGATTGTCCTCTGTACGACCCGTTAAGAAAGATATACTGGCCCAATGATTCAACACTAAACTCAAAGCTGTAAGGAGATAAGAGGAAATCCAGACAACGGTCGAGTTAATCATGAGAACTCATCTGACGGTGTAAACATCAAAGATGCGATCGCAAGAAGAAGAACTACATCAAATATCCTATTTATACTACTCGTCAAAAGTCAAGGGCCACCCTATTATTTTCAATACACTTTTATATAAGCTCATAGAATGATTAAATGAAGGAAGTTTTTAGTAAAAATGGGTGCAATATCTTTCTCTGACTGTCCTCTATGCACGTTAAGCATAAAAACAACTCACCGACAACCATGGTGATCACGTGCAATTTGGTTTGCTGACCATAAATTCACATTTTTAATCTGTTTTTTAATCAAACTTCCGTACAACCAAACAGGTGAAGTAATCGTGCTGATTGACATTCCACGTGCAATGGCGACGTTTCGTGAACAGAGTTCACTCTTAATTTGTTTTACAATCAGCAGACTTAGGGTAGTTTCATCACTTGCAAAAACCATGCCACCGAGAAGAAGTTTTGACACCTTACAAAGAATGAGGGCTATAGCGTGGGTTGAAAGTGGTTTATCTGTCCGTGAGGTTGCTAGACGGCTTGCAGTGTCACACTCTATTATCCAAAGAATTTTGGAGAGATGTTAGGCCACAGGAAGTGTGGAGCATCGCCACCGGCCAGGTCGCCCTAGATGCACCAATTGACATGATGATAGGTACCTCTTGTTGTCAGCCCTGCGCCATCGAACAGTGACTTGTTCCACTCTAAGATGTCAGCTGAGACAAACTGTAATCGTTAATGTCAGTCAAAGCACCATTCGCAGACGTTCACATGAATTTGGACTGGCTGCTCGACGTCCTGCAGCCAGAATCCCTCTTACTCTTGCTCATCGCAGAGCCCGTGTTGCTTGGTGTCGTGAGCACATCCAATGGACAAGGCAACAATGGAGTCAAGTTCTCTTCACTGATGAATCTCGCTTCACTGTGTCATTTAATGATGGCAGGATTCGAGTTTGGAGACGACCAGGAGAGCGATTTACTGATGACACAATTCGAGAGGTGGATCGTTATGGTAGGGGCTCTGTCATGTTCTGGGGAGGTTTCTACAGACACGGCAGGACACCGCTCTACATCATCCAAGGCAACTTGACCGGCCCAAGATACCAGAACGAAATCTTGAGACCAATTGTTCAGCCTGCTCTGGAGGCCATAGGTGGTAATGCCATCCTCCAAGATGATAACGCTCGACCCCATCGAGCTCGTGTGGTGAATGAGTTTATTCAGCAACATGGGATCATCAGGATGGCGTGGCCAGCTCATTCACCTGACCTTTCTCCGATTGAGCACCTCTGGGATGTCCTTCGTCGACGATTGTCAACAAATCACCCCCTGCCAATGGATGTTGCACAGCTGACTGCATTTCTGCTTCAGGAATGGCAAGCTGTTCCTTAGGATACTCTTCGGACCCTTGTGGACTCGATGCATCTACGCTGTCTTGAATGCCTTGCTGCAAACTTTTGTCATACCCGATTTTGAAATATCTATTTGTCCAATATCTATTGTGTGACTTTTGAAAAGGTGGGTGACACACTTCACAGCTTCATTGCATTTGAATGTGTGTTTCCATTTCTTTACGTGACATGTCAATTTGGTATTCAATAAATGCCGTTTTGACTGATACCAATTACGTTTATCAGATTTGTTTTATGGTTTCAACCAAGGTTTTTCTAAGTGGCCCTTGACTTTTGACGAGTAGTATATTTCCCATCAAGGGTTGAATGAGATACTTTGATTTTAAAAAAATGTTCTATGGTCTTTTAAATGTGCTGCAGGAGATGAAAGGTTAACTTTAGTTCTTTCCCCGTCATTATTTTGATGGGTATATTTACTAGTTAATATTATAATCTCAGCTGAAATATCTGAAAGTTGCTATAACCTTTCACTGGTTACAATTGTTCATTCATAACCCTCCTCTCCCAAAGGAGCATAGGCCTTCAATAAACACATGCCAAGTCCTCCTGTCACGTGCCATCATCTCAAGTTCTTTCCACGATCTCATTATTTTCACCTCTGTTTCCAGCTCTCTTCTCCCTGTGCTTCTTGGTCTACCTCTGCCTCTCCTGCCATGGGGGTTCCAGAATGCTAGCAACAAGTTTCATCAGTGTGTCGCCATCGTCTTCTTCTCATCTCTTGTTCCACTAGCACTTGTCTGGTTCTTGTCATCAGTTCCATGTTGGTAACCTTGTCATACAATTATAATCCCTATATTCTTCGCAAGCACCCATTTCTAAAATTCTGTTGCATTTTGGTTGTTGTCTTTGTTGTTCTCCATGTCTCAGAGCCATACAATAAGACTGACTTCACTTTTGAGTTGAAGATTCTTATTTTTTTGTTGGATCCGATTTCTCTTGATCTCTATATATTTCACAATGCAAATAAAGCTCCTCTTGCTTTTTGTATTCTTATTTTGATATCACTGTCTGTCCCTCAAAATTTGTCTATATTGCTGCCAAGATATGTGTACGATTCTACATCTTGTATTGGTGCTTCTTCACGTTCAACCCTGTTATCATTACCTCCATTTATTCTCATTGTTTTTGACTTTTCCCTATGTATTTTCAGACCCAATTGCTGTGACCTCTCATCGAGTGTTTTCAATTTGTAATCATCTGAATACGGTTATGGGACAGAAGAGCCAAGTCATCAGCAAAATCCAGATCATCCAACTGCTTAGTCAGAGTCCACTGGATTCCATTTATGTTGTGTGTTGTCGACGTTCTCATAACCCAGCCTATTGCTAGTAAGAAAAGAAATGGAGACAAGAGGCATCCCTGTCGCACTCCCGTTCCTATCCCAAACGGTTCTGTAAGCTGTCCTTCGTGAAGAACTCTGCATGTCATGCCTTCATGTGTTTTCTTTAATAAACTAATGATCTTCAGGGGAACTCCATAATGCCTCATCAATTTCCAAAGTGATTCTCTATCTACTCTGTCAAATGCCTTTTCGTAGTCCACAAATCCGACGTATAGTAATGAATTCCATTCCAGACTTTGCTCAGTTATTATTCTCAAAGTGGCTATCTGGTCTGTACAGGATCTGTTTTGACGAAAACCTGCTTGTTCATCTCTCAGTTTCTTGTCTATGGACTCTTTTAATCTATCAAAGGATAATCCTGTTTAATACTTTTTCTGGTACTAATAGTAACATTATTCCTTTATAATTTGTGCACTCTTGTAAATTTCCCTTCTTAGGCAACTTAACCATATATCCTTCCTTCCATTCTGCTGGTATCTCTTCCTTTTCCCATTCTTTACCATGTAGTTTGTATAACATTGATACAGTATGATTATTCCATATACATAATTGATACACACTGTTATTCCTGTTATAGGCTGAAATTCATTCAGTCTGTTGCCTACTGTTTGTTCATTGCATACGCTATATAGGCTAATTATCCATGTGTGTACTGTTGTGCTGTTACAGTGTATGATATGTGAAGGGTGTGTAGAAACAGTCACTCACACCACGATAGCTCACGTACGAGTCATGGAGGGTTGAACGCCTTGTGACAGTTAATGAACAGTTTAATTACACCACAACACGGTCACGATAACGTAGACGAAATACAGCAAGTTACACAGGTTAGAATAGCATACCAAAAAAGGATCCACATCATATAATAATAATAATCCATCAAGAATGACTACTGGCAAACGCAGTACCAATAGTTATAGGCCTCAAATAACATTATACCTCAGCGCTATATAATCCATCCAGACGACTGCTGCAATCGCAGTACTAGTAAATAATAGGCCTCATAATATATGACGTCTCAGCGCAGTTTAATCCATCTCGAAGACTGCTGCAATCGCAGTACTAGTAAATAATAGGCCTCATAATATATGACGTCTCAGCGCAGTTTAATCCATCTAGAAGACTGCTGCAATCGCAGTACTAGTAAATAATAGGCCTCATAATATATGACGTCTCAGCGCAGTTTAATCCATCTAGAAGACTGCTGCAATCGCAGTACTAGTAAATAATAGGCCTCATAATATATGACGTCTCAGCGCAGTTTAATCCATCTAGAAGACTGCTGCAATCGCAGTACTAGTAAATAATAGGCCTCATAATATATGACGTCTCAGCGCAGTTTAATCCATCTAGAATACTGCTTGCAATCGCAGTACTAGTAAATAATAGGCCTCATAATATAAGTCGACATGTCAAGCACTATACAGGCGTCCCTCGAAAACACTGGGCTGACTTCTCCAGTCACGCCCAGGACACAAACACTTCAAAAAATGTACATAATCTTTAAACACTGGCCTGTATACGCCAAGGCCTAAGGAACATCTCCTTAAATAATAAAGTACATCTCATCTGGGATAATCACACATAATATATGTCAGCATAAATGCCTGTACACTGGTACACATTGAAAAACACTTTACATCTCCTCAGTGCACTCGCCCGGTACACTGACCAAAAATCATTCTCACATTAGAACACCCCAGCCAATCACAAAAGCCTGGGGCTAACTTCCCGCGAACTCTCGCTCACAGCTCAAAAATAGCTTAGAACATTTAACTCACGTGGAACTCCGCCACCGTGACAAGCGTTCTGAATCTCGAAGATTCGAATGCTATACACTCATATACTTTTAAAAAAAAATTAACAGCTAAACAAATGCTGTTCAAGTGGGATAACCATTATAATCTATTACTCATCCCATACATATAACGATTACTGCCCTTGCTTAGATTTGGACCTAACAGTTTACACCACCCCCCGGGGTAAAAATGATAACATCATTTTTTTGAAAAGATTACTCACCCAAAAATAAGTGGGTGAATAAAGCTCTAATCCGACAATTTAATCAACCTGTTAAGTCCAAATACTATATATCGTCCAAAAAATTATCAGCATTATGAGTAAAGCAGAGAACAAAGCATACAAAATAATCCACTAAGTCTACAAAGATAATCTGCTTTCAACAAAGTTAAGTCTATTCAGCGTAGAATTAACCCAACAATATACATTATGTAAGTATCCGTATAGTAGGATGTATAAGAATACAAATAGTATCAAGTGACATATAAATGCAACATGAAAGTATAAACAACATATGAACCGCTACCAAAAAGTCAGTAGAAGAAATGGAATAAAATGAAGAATAATCAGAAAGACAAAAGAAAAAACATAGCCATGTGTCTGCAGAGAACGATGGATTAATACTTCGTAATAACCATTTGATCAAAAACGTATTATATAAATACATATAATCATGACCAGAAAGTATAGGACATAAAGACAATGTATGTGTATATCTAACAACCACAAAAGAAAGCTGTAGATAAACGAAGCATAATCTAACACTTAACCTCGTTATACAACTTATTCATAAGTAACAATCAACCATCAGACATCATACACAAAAAATAATACCGTTATAAATAAACTGAAACTAACGCACCATGAAGCGTTAAGTAAAAAAACACATCATTACTCCCTCTAGCGCACAGTTAAGCGCAGGGCACCGAAAAAATTTTACAATCTTAGAAAACATTTTCCAGAAAGTAAAAAACAAAAATATTTCATAACGCTAAGTTAAATAAAAATGGTATTTTAACTTTTTTTTTTTTCGTTTTACCTAATATTAACATCCCAAAATGTAATTAGGCTAACAAAAATGTGTGTCATACAAAAATCATTATACTTAAGCAGACACAAAATCAAAACAATCTGCTGGGAAATGATACATGTCTAAATTTCAAGGAAAAAAAAAATCAAATTATTTTAAATTCACAAGTATTATTCTTCCGAAAAAAAAAAAAAATTCAGAAACTAATGTTTCAGAATATATTCTCAACTTGCAATACAAAATTAACTCTGATATAATCAAACTATGTTTCCAAAAGTATGTTTGACAATATAATGGTTACCACATAATGTCTTAGAATGCTAATACATAAACTAAACATGACATCAAAACACAAGAAAAATTTTTTAATTTAGTGAGTACAGAGACTCTCTAAAGATGACTACTGCACCATACCTAGCTAATGAGGTTGTGCATAGGGCTGACAAACTCATCATGCATATAAAACAGTCCAAATAATCACCGCTGCTAAAACACATCAATGTTTGATGTATCAGCTCTCGTAGCTCGAAACTCAGCACGGAGCATAAAGGTCAACCGTAAATTGACTAAATGAGCATAGTCTTCTGACTAGCGTGCGTAAATACTATAGTCCACTGCTTTCATCAAAAAGTTACAGAGATATGTCACTCGCAACTGATATCTTACACCTTACTGCAATAATAATACATTCAATATTCGTCATAACACAATAGTGTAAGAATAGCCTGAAAATAATTGTTGCATCATCAAAACATCGTCGTACATAAAATAAATATGTGCATAAAATAGTGCATAAAAAATTAACTTACACACTATCTAATAGAAGTTATATGGTATCTTAATACAATTGTATATAATATCCTATATTTATTTGATACAATAATATCCATATCTTAACCATGTTGAACAGGCAATAATTCCAGCCGTGTTGAATAGTCTCATAAACTTGGCAAGATAACCGCATACAATTCAGAGTCGACTTGCTGTCCGGCTTTACTTGGTTAACCACATGGATACAAGGTGGCATACCTTGATCTGTCTACTAATGTAACACCGGAACATTGACTTCTATTGCAAATCCGTCGCTGTGAAAATATACAAATGAAAAAATTCTATTTTAATTCACAGTAAGATTTAACGATGTAAAACGGAAATTAACGTTACATTTACCTAAAACTGTGGCTTGTGTGAACCTGTAGCCCTTTTTACCGATCAACAAGCCTTCCCTTGACACGTGTAAACACCATCGAAGGCTTATGGGGCAGAAAATGATCGTAGCTCAAGGTCGTTGATATTGGATGCTGAAAAAAAAAATTTCTACCCTCACGACAGCGAGATACTCTCTCAAAACCACAAGCAGAACAAGCAGTTGTATTAGAGACACTATTCTTATTATAATTACTTTGTTTATCAATGACTTTAGGCCTTTGTTGAGAAAATTTAGCAAAGTTGCCATTATTATTTCTCTTTTGATAAAAATATCTGCTAGGTTGGTTATGTTGACTTCTAGAAAAACTATTATCGTGAGATTGGTAGTCTTTCATGCCATCATTTCTACCATAATTTTGAAAATCTCTAGAACCAAAATATTGAGATCTGTTAACCTGTCTCTGGTTTCTTGGAGAAAACAGATTACAATTTGCTGATCTCCCTTGGTAATGTTTAAAATCTGTATTATCTCTCCTGTCACGATTGTTTTTCTTCTTTTCTGTGGCAGCGTGCTTAACCTCTGAATCAGTAATAGGAATAATAAAATCCTTATGGCTACTAACATACTGAGTATTACTTTGGGCACCAGTCCTACTAGTCTCGTCCCTTATTATGTTTTTATGAGGCTTTCTAACTTTAGATACAATGTTAGTTTTTTGAACATTGACATGAAATTTATCCTTGTCTTTACTGTGATGTACAGAATCAAGTATCACAGTAGAATTAACCCTGTTGGCCTATCGCCAGGAATTATTAATATTACCAGCATAGTCACTAGTACGTGGAAAATTATATTGGCCACGCAAGGATTTTCGCTCACCATGTTTGATGTTAGTATTGGCATCGAGTGTCTGTTGCTGACTCGACGCTTCTATGACGTGTTGAAAATCAACCTTCTGTTTAACATTATCAATATTGACCATAGACAACATTTTATTGGACAAAACCATATCTATTAAACCGTCCACTCTTTTCCTTAATTTCGTGATTTCAATATTCTTAAGTGAAATCTCTTCACTTTGTTTCTTAATTACGTCATCAAATGTCATAACTCTACATCTCTCCTCCGTCAGTGATTTCTCAATTTTAGCCAATTTATTTTTCTTCATTATTAACGCTTCCAATGTCTTCTTCTCTTCTTTTTGTGCTAAATTGGCTGCTGAAGCTGGTGCAACTGTATCGGAAACAGCAGCAAACTTTAATGGGTTCTTTAAGAACTCCTTGGTCCTTTCTGCTTCCTTGAATGTGTAGTCCGTTTCAACAGCAATAGCCAACAGGCGTTTGAACCCGTTGATCAATGAATGTGGGGCAGAAGAGTCTGTTGGGTAGCCACTACACTTTTCCCTATTTGCTGTTAATTGTGTTAACTCCATATGAAGCGCCTCGGTCTTACTCTTCTGGCCATTCCCAAGCTCATTAATCTTCTCGAGAGATGCCAAATACTTTTCTCTAAGTCGACGACCAAAAATCGCATTGTCATCCAATAAATCACAACGTGTTTCCTTACATAAGTTTTCACATTTTTTTGCCTGAATTCTCAATTTCTCATGTATCTCCTTCTTTTCTTTCAGTTGGCGACTGAGAATATCATTATCATCTAACACATTATGAAGCATTTCTATGTAAGTCTTCTCACGAACATTGCTCTCAACCTTCAATTTGTCATACATCTCTTTCTCTTTTTGAAGTTCCTGAGTGAGATTAATAGTTTTGCCTTGCTCGACTTTCAACTCAGCTTCTAAGTATTTAATCCTGCACAATGCCGAGTTTAATGCTTCTTGCCCTCTTTCAAGATCCAAGTTTGATTTATATAAATCACTTTCAAGTTTAGTAACTGTTGCGTGTAATTTACTCTCTTTAGCAACACTTTCTAAAATCTTTGCCCTTTCCTGTAGCGCACTTTGTTTAATGCCTTCTATCTGCTCTTCATCCCTTAACTCCTCTTTCTGTTCATCAGAAGTATGGTTGTGGATTATTTTGAACATGCTTTGCACTATATGTCCGTGTTCAAGCTCAATATACTGTCCCAAAAACACACGAAGGTGCCGTAGCAAATTCACCAAATCCTTGGCCATCACCAAATTGCAAACAAACTTAAAGTTATGTTCAGCAAATAACTCCAAGGATGTTGACACATTAATCAAAAAATCATCCATTATCCATTCTCCAAGTCGTGCACCTCTCAATCCCTTACCATCTCTACCTACCACCAATGCAGACTCCAACATAGGCCTTATATCTGTAGGGTACATATCACGATCCATGGTGATTCACTTACCAAGTCCACTGTATATATATATTCACCAGTTATAATTACCACAAGTTTATGTCCCTAAAAATTCGGACAATTACCTTTTCAGCTCACAAAGCTAGATATCCTTTCAAGCAATGCTAATCAGTAAATCACTGTATACTATAGTAGCATAAGTTCATGTGCATAGAACCTTTGTAAAAGTGTACACCAATATGAGGGATAACTTTATATCAATTTGAGTGATGTCAATATTATGTGAAATAGCCTTAAACACTTATGCACCAAAGTCTTACAATAAGTTACCAACAACTAACATATTATATAGACAATAGGAATCACGGTTATAAAGACAAGGTACTACGGCACAAACGATAACGTTCGCAGAGGTCAACTAAACATTAAAGCCGAACTGAAGCAAAAAATTTTACATAGCATGTAATGATAACCGCGAATAATGACAAGACAATACCCAACACCGTATATAAACGAAAATGTGTATAAAAACTAAAAGATAGGAAATAGAGAAAGACACTCACAAACAAATTAATCAATAAACTAAAAAAACAGAGAAAAATACTACGAGAACAACAATGAAACGTTACTTCACAACTATACACTTACTTGTCCCAAGAGACAACTAGTAACCTAAACTTCGATAAGGTTTGTAAGCTTAAACCGGAATTGTCATAGAATTGACACTTACTAACCAAATCCTAAAGAATGCTTATGAAGCCCTGGGTAAACTGGGATATAATCTCCATAAGTAGACATGAAACATAGAATATTTAACATGAAATACTCATTACAACAAATAGTACACAATATATATAGGAAGACTTGTTGACACAAGATAAAATGACACAGTTTCCACAACATAAACCACTTATCTTCAATAAAGGAAAGTACGCCCGTCCAAAAAGCTGAACATCACAGTCAGCTGAGGAAAACAGTTCACCGCATAAGGTCACCGCAGCTTGACACTTCTCACTTCAAGTCCTTTGTCCTTGCCACGGTACGATGTGTGCTCGTACACCGCACAGGTAAACAGGAACTGTATTACTGCCAATCATCTATTTGAGGCACACGTGTAGAATGACTGCATATCAGCTTGAATTCCCTCTGTAACTGTAGGGGTACACAGTCTCTCAATCTCGTTGATAATCCATTTGAAAGGAGGTGCTTGACCTCTCTTGTATACTTTGATGGTAAACTTCTGTAATTGCGCCACCAAAATACTGGCACAGTTCACTTGAAAACTTTAATTCAAAAAGCAGAACTGAATCATGAAGCATCTCGTGGCAATGGAAATGTTAGATATGTTATAGTCCTGTATGTAGATGGGTATTAATAAGCCACGTTCCATCAGACATGTTATCACCTAGTTATGTTCAACGTCTGTTTTGGGGTAAGTCTTATATAGTAGGTGTCACACCATGTAAGTTTGAAAACAACCACTATTGCACCCGTAGTTGGTGATGTCATCAGTGTAAAGTTTGCTAATGATGATGGATTCTTAAATGCGCCACACAGCATAGAAGAAAGTCACATAACGCAGATGACGTGGGCATCACGTCCACAAGTTTTGGCCACGACTGTTGTAGCTAGGATTATTGATTGCCGCCACTGTAACAATCAGTATTTGTTGCAAAACGATGTTGCATCCACTGTTGCAGACGAAGTGTACAATTGCTAACCATAGAGTAGTAGAATACCAAGGTTGCTATATATTATATCACGCCACACAGGCTACTTAATATAAATGTCGCGAGTTCGATCCAACTTGAACTGAAAACCACCAACTGATACAGTATGGCGTTCCAGTCATAATAGTGTACCATAAGGGATCCACATCATATAATAATAATAATCCATCAAGAATGACTACTGGCAAACGCAGTACCAATAGTTATAGGCCTCAAATAACATTATACCTCAGCGCTATATAATCCACCCAGACGACTGCTGCAATCGCAGTACTAGTAAATAATAGGCCTCATAATATATGACGTCTCAGCGCAGTTTAATCCACCTAGAAGACTGCTGCAATCGCAGTACTAGTAAATAATAGGCCTCATAATATATGACGTCTCAGCGCAGTTTAATCCATCTAGAAGACTGCTGCAATCGCAGTACTAGTAAATAATAGGCCTCATAATATATGACGTCTCAGCGCAGTTTAATCCATCTAGAAGACTGCTGCAATCGCAGTACTAGTAAATAATAGGCCTTATAATATATGACGTCTCAGCGCAGTTTAATCCATCTAGAAGACTGCTGCAATCGCAGTACTAGTAAATAATAGGCCTCATAATATATGACGTCTCAGCGCAGTTTAATCCATCTAGAAGACTGCTTGCAATCGCAGTACTAGTAAATAATAGGCCTCATAATATAAGTCGACATGTCAAGCACTGTACAGGTTTCCCTCGAAAACACTGGGCTGACTTCTCCAGTCACGCCCAGGACACAAACACTTCAAAAAATGTACATAATCTTTAAACACTGGCCTGTATACTCCATCGATTTCACAAAAGCCTTCGATCGAGTCTGGCATGAAGGCTTATGGCAAGTAATGAGAAAATTCATATTTGATACCAACATCATAGATATCATTGAAGCACTATACAAGGACGCAAGCAGTGCCGTTTTTGCAAGCAACGACATTGGAGAATTTTTCAAAACAACTGTAGGAGTTCGCCAAGGATGTATCCTGTCACCAGTGCTCTTTAATATATATCTAGAACATATTATGCAGGAGGCTCTCTACGATTATAAATCAACCATATCGATTGGAGGCCGACCTCTGTGCAACCTATGTTTTGCTGATGATATTGATCTGATAGCTGGATCAGAATCAGAACTTCAAGACCTTACCTCTAGACTGGAGAAAGTAACAAGAACGTATGGGATGGAAATTAATATAGAAAAAAGCAAGATATTGGTGAATAGCCATAAGAAACATGTTCCGACCAACATTACGTTAAATGGGCAAACGTTAGAAGAAGTTAACACCTTTAAATATCTCGGGTCCACTATATGTAGTGATGGAAGATCAAGTAAAGAAATCAAGACAAGACTTGAGATGGCCTCAGCTGCCATGACAAGGTTGAATGTGATCTGGAAAAGTAACATCAGTTTTCCTGTGAAGATCAAATTATACAAATCACTTGTATTATCTATTCTCTTGTATGGGTGTGAGGGGTGGACACTCACTGCAGATACGGAGCGAAGGATTCAGGCTTTCGAGCATAAATGTTATAGAAGAATTTTGCGCATTTGCTATAAAGAGCACAAAACAAATGTCTATGTTAGAGAGAAGATAAACACCTATGCAGGCCACCAAGAACCACTTTTGTCAATAGTGAAACGTCGAAAGCTTGCCTGGTTTGGGCATGTAACTCGTCATGACTCCCTTTCGAAAACGATCCTTCAGGGAACAGTCGAAGGTAAACGGAGAAGAGGAAGGCAGAGAAAATCCTGGGCTGATAACATCAAAGAATGGGCAGGACACGGTTTTTCCACACTTGTACGCATTGCTGAGGATAGAGAGCAGTGGAGGACCCTGTCTGCTGATGCTTCCACCATGGCACCCCTACGACCCATGACGGGTTACGGGCTGAGTCGTAGGGGTGCCATGGTGGAAGCATCAGCAGACAGGGTCCTCCACTGCTCTCTATCCTCAGCAATGCGTACAAGTGTGGAAAAACCGTGTCCTGCCCATTCTTTGATGTTATCAGCCCAGGATTTTCTCTGCCTTCCTCTTCTCCGTTTACCTTCGACTGTCCCCTGAAGGATCGTTTTCGAAAGGGAGTCATGACGAGTTACATGCCCAAACCAGGCAAGCTTTCGGTGTTTCACTATTGACAAAAGTGGTTCTTGGTGGCCTGCATAGGTGTTTATCTTCTCTCTAACATAGACATTTGTTTTGTGCTCTTTATAGCAAATGCGCAAAATTCTTCTATAACATTTATGCTCGAAAGCCTGAATCCTTCGCTCCGTATCTGCAGTGAGTGTCCAGCTCTCACACCCATACAAGAGAATAGATAATACAAGTGATTTGTATAATTTGATCTTCACAGGAAAACTGATGTTACTTTTCCAGATCACATTCAACTTTGTCATGGCAGCTGAGGCCATCTCAAGTCTTGTCTTGATTTCTTTACTTGATCTTCCATCACTACATATAGTGGACCCGAGATATTTAAAGGTGTTAACTTCTTCTAACGTTTGCCCATTTAACGTAATGTTGGTCGGAACATGTTTCTTATGGCTATTCACCAATATCTTGCTTTTTTCTATATTAATTTCCATCCCATACGTTCTTGTTACTTTCTCCAGTCTAGAGGTAAGGTCTTGAAGTTCTGATTCTGATCCAGCTATCAGATCAATATCATCAGCAAAACGTAGGTTGCACAGAGGTCGGCCTCCAATCGATATGGTTGATTTATAATCGTAGAGAGCCTCCTGCATAATATGTTCTAGATAAATATTAAAGAGCACTGGGGACAGGATACATCCCTGCCGAACTCCTACAGTTGTTTTGAAAAATTCTCCAATGTCGTTGCTTGCAAAAACAGCAGTGCTTGCGTCCTTGTATAGTGCTTCAATGATATCTATGATGTTGGTATCAAAATTGAATTTTCTCATTACTTGCCATAAGCCTTCATGCCAGACTCGATCGAAGGCTTTTGTGAAATCGATGAAGTTATGGTATAAATCGTGTTGATGTTGGAGATGTTTTTCGATAAGTACTCTAATATTGAAGATTTGTTCTGAGGTACTTCTTTTTGGTCTAAAGCCAGCCTGTTCCTCTGACAAGATTTCTTCTGATTTCTGTTTTATTCTGTTCAAAAGTATCCTTAACATCACCTTACTTGGATGACTAATAAGGCTAATGGTTCTGTAGTTCTTGCACATTTTTAGATTTCCTTTCTTTGGAAGCGGTATTACTAATGACTGCGTCCATTCTTTTGGCCATTTTTTTGTACTCCATATCTTCTGGCAAATTGTTGTCATGATTTTTACTATATCTGGTCCTCCATATTTCAAGAGCTCTGCTGGGATATTATCCACACCCGGTGACTTCCCTCCTTTCATCGAACATATAGCCTCTTCCACTTCTTCCCGTAATATTGCTGCATTTCCGAGTTCCCTGTTTTCGCACTTAATGTTGTTTAATATGCCTAAGTCAGTGTCAAGTTTACAGTTATATAATTCTTTACAATATTCTGTCCACCTTCTCATTACAGCTGTTTTTTCATTGAGCAGAGCCCCATTGCTATCTTCTATGACAGTTACCCTGGGCTGTTGGGGTTTTGATAGTTTTCTTAATGTGTCAAAAGCTGCCTTGCTGTTACCTTTTATTAGCCCCGTATTAATGGACTCACATTGATCAGCTACCCATTTTTCTTTGGCCTGTTTCATTTTCTTCCTAATATTTTTATTCACCATACTGTATTGCCATGCTGCTTCAGGAACCTCTTTCTTAACCTTTTTCATTTCCCGCCGTGTATCACATAACTTCAGAATGTCATCTGTAACCCATGGTTTGTTTATTTTCTTTCTTTTACCAAGTATTTCTGTTGCTGATTCAATGAGCACGTCTTTCATGTTCTCTGTGATTGAGTTGATATCATCCTCCAAAAAATTGAGAGCTGCGAATTTTCCTCCAACAGTTGCCTCAAAGATTCCCGCGATTTCTGGATCTTTCAGTTTGTCTAAATTGAATCTTAACTGAGAACATCTGTTTTGATTATAGTTCTTTTTAAGTTTAAGCTTGAGCGTCATCAATACCATGTCGTGATCACTACCAATGTCGGCGCCAGGAAAAGTCCTAGTCTTGGCTTTATTAATACTAGACTTGAATCTTTTGGATACAAGAATAAAATCAATTTGGCCATGTATCTCAGTTTTTGGGGCATGCCACGTTGTTCTTCTTGATAACTTATGAGGAAATAGTGTATTTGCAATGGTTAGTTTATAGTTGCTGGCAAATTCTAGTAGCCTTAGTCCTCGATCGTTGGTTTCACCTGTCCCAAATCTCCCCACTGTACCAGCCCAGTGACCGTATGCATCTGGCCCTATTTTAGCATTCCAATCACCTAACACGATGAGAAGATCTTTCTTTGGAATTTTCTTAATTGCTTCATCCAGATTGTCATAAAATGTATCAATTGCCTCATCCTCATAGTCAGTAGTGGGGGCATATACCTGTATAATGGAGATGTTCTTTGGATGTGCTGCAATACGAATGGTGATAAGCCTGCTATTTATTGGGGTGCAGCTGATGACAGAGTTCAATCTATCTTTATGTACGATAAAACCTACTCCATGCTGATGTTTAGACTCATCTCCACTAAACCAAATTTTGTGACCATCATCCGTTATTGATTCACCTAATCCTGTCCATCTGACTTCTGCTAGGCCCAGGATGTCCCACGAGTATCTAACAAGTTCATGTGTTAGTTCTTTGACTTTTCCACACGCATATAGCGTGCGTACATTCCAAGTTCCAACAACAAAACTTTCTCTTGGAAGTTTCAAAACATAATGTCAGCATAAATGCCTGTACACTGGTACACATTGAAAAACACTTTACATCTCCTCAGTGCACTCGCCCGGTACACACTGACCAAAAATCATTCTCACATTAGCACACCCCAGCCAATCACAAAAGCCTGGGGCTAACTTCCCGCGAACTCTCGCTCACAGCTCAAATATAGCTTAGAACATTTAACTCACGTGGAACTCCGCCACCGTGACAAGCGTTCTGAATCTCGAAGATTCGAATGCTATACACTCATATACTTTTTTTAAAATAAATTAACAGCTAAACAAATGCTGTTCAAGTGGGATAACCATTATAATCTATTAATCATCCCATTCATATAACGATTACTGCCCTTGCTTAGATTTGGACCTAACAAACATCTCTGTAGCCGTGTCGATATCTGCTTTGATGGCCTCTGCTGGAATGCCATCAGGTCCGGACGCTTTTAAATCTCTTAGAAGCTTTATGGCTTTCTTTATTTCTTCCTTCGTTGGTCTTTCACAGCTGATTAGTAGCTCCTCTTCTGCTGGCTGGATGTCTGGGAGATTAGTTGGAGCTGGTCTATTGAGAAGTTCCTCAAAATGTTCTGCCATCTCTACATTTGTTCTTGTATATTACTAAGCAATTTTCCATTCTTATCTTTTATGTGGCCATTTGCTTGCTTATATTTCCCTGTTAGTTTCTTAGTGTTGTTGTACCGGTTCCTCATATTTCCCTAGGCTGCAGATTCCTATGTTTCCCTTGCCATCTCTTCAATATACTTCCTCTGGTCTCTTTTGATGTTTCTTCTTACTTCTTTGTTGGCTTCTATGTACACTTCATGAACCTTGGCTTTGGAGCTTCTGGTTTTGCTTCTGTTTAAATCTGCTTTCTTGTTTTTCATGTCTTCTGTCTTACTAATGGTTTATGTTGTTATCCATGCGTTGTGCTGATGTTCTCTTTTTCTCAGTATTTCATCACATGTCTCGTTCCATATATTTTGTACTTGTTGCCAGTGGTCATCCGTATCTGCTTTAGTTTCCAGCTGTTGGAGTACTTGATATTTGTCGGATACTGTGATTGAAAATTTGCGTTTTCAGTTACATTTCTGTATAATTTAGTTGACTGAATATTAATGTCCATTATGTGAAATATTTTCATTTCTGTTGTAAACAAATTTACTATTGAGAATTAATAAAACAATTGGTGGCTTTAATGATAGGTACACGGTACCGCCAATAATTAAAATTAGGGATGAATGTGAGGAATGAATTTACTGATAGTGCCATCATAAACTTGTTCTGCTTCCTCCCACTCCCACTCTGACCTTCGTTCAACATCGCTGTTTGTCAATATTCCGTTTTTCACTTGTCTTTGTACATCTCATGTTCTCAATCTTATATCAATTTTGTCTGCTGTGAGAAAGCACTTTGTCTCTCCTGGGCAAGTGAAGAGAACCCTGCATACTCACCTTTCTCAAACTGGTTTGTTTGTTTGTTATTTAATTTATTTTTTATATTTTTGGTTTACAAGTCCATATGATTTGTGATCATATATCTGATTAATTTTCTACTGATTGTGACCTAAGGCGTCATAGTTATTGTTACTAATCGTAACCTATCTAGAGCATATATCACCACCTGGATTGTTGTTAATATCGCTGTGTGAAACGTCAGATAATTAATTAGGCGCTTACAGCCATCATTAAAACAAGAAAGAAGTGGAAAGTGAACAAAGCTGTAGGTCCAACCCATGACACCCACAAGCTAAAAGAGGTAATCGGATACACAGAGACCACTAGAAGGTAATCGGATATACACAGACCAATTGACGATGATCTAACCTTGGTGAAGTCCACTGACAGTCAAACATATCGAGCAACCAACGCTGGTACACACAGAATAACTTTTTGGGAATGCTTAATTTATATGAATTTTATTCAGATCGCAGCTCGTGTGTATAATACCAGAAATGAATAAAATTGGTGTACTATACAACCCACACACAAAAAAAAAAATAAAATAAAATGAAAATAGAAAATATTATGTCCATTAGATCCAGATATGCAATTGCCCAGGCAAAAGCTTATATGCGAGTAACCACAGACAAACAGCACCACCTACATGGAAACATAGCTGACATTAAGGGAGCAAGAATAAAGAGAGGGATGTCAAGGATGGCACAGGCAGTGACAACGATCAAGCACGTGACCACAGTTTAAAATATATTCAAAGGGGAAAAGTGGAGTATGTCAGATGACAACTGGATTAGCAGGTCATCATCAGCCTTTGCAGAAAGTGTAGAACTTTGGGAAATGGGAAATCAGAACTGGAAATTAATCATCTGGTACGTGATCATGCCAGGGATGATGATGCCATTGTGTATACAGATGGGTCTGTGATCCGTGGTGAGAAATTGGGCTGGGGCTTCTCTGCTAGGGTAAAGGGCAGAATCGTTGCCCAATATAGCTGGGCTTACAAGATAACAACTTCCAGCATGAGAATGGAGATAAACGCAGTTACTGCAGCCTTAAGGTAGATAAAAGAAACTTCATTAACAAAGACAGTCATTGTACCAGACTTTCAGTCCATGATTCGAAAGGTTTAAAATGGTTGACAAGTCTGCATGAGCTGTTGTGGCTCTACTATCCTGGTCATGCACGGCTACACGTTAATGAGAGAGTTGACAGACTAGCATCAAGAGCACCAACAGTGGGGACACTGGATATGAATAAGCGAGAGATACTGAGAACAATTAATGATCGCCTTATAGAAAATGACGCTTCAATAGATGAATCATCAAGGTTAAGACTGTTGGAAGTTGGCATCAAACGTTAGGCTAGCAGAGTTGGACGTATGAGAGGATGCATCCGTCGTGTGTGCATCCAGCGAGCTACAGGAACAGCTAGCTTTCATTCTTCAACACATATTGAGGGAGACTGGGCATCTATGGGTTTGCCTGGATTCTGTTCAACAATAACAATAACTCTTATATTAAAATTGATTCCTTTTGATTTCCATAAATTTTCCAGTACAAATGGAAGGTGCGTTTGCCTTTTGAATTTTGATACCGCTGTGTTCCTCCATCTTTGTTTATAGAGCTGCCTGAATACGTGTTTCATGTCACCTACTGTAGGGATGTTTGATGGGGGAGATGGCAGGGATTTAGGGTAATGAAACAAGTGGAGAACATTTTATCACTTTAGTTTAGACAGCACGTTGTGTCAGTCAAAAATAAACAGTTCTTGTTAACGATTGAAGTCTGTTAAGAGAAACTTGGTCTTATTGATATTTCATGTCTAGGATTATAGTTTACTAAAGGCCTTACCCGTTCTTTACACCGACAATCTGTAAATTCTTTTTTTTTTCAAACATAAAATTAAATAAGGGAAAAAAAATTTATACACACAATTAAATAAAGGAACAAGTTTTTTGTTATATCGGAATTTAAACCGCTGAATTTTCCGCAGTGAATATTCACTTGCAGTTATTTCCCTTCTTGCCTCTAGAAGAGTTTCCTGGACATGTATCGTAGTGTGCAAGAATCGATTACAATTAATTTTTTTCATACTATTTCGGGTGCAAAAATGCAGACATAATTATAAACAAAATTGGAGAAAAAGTGTTTTTTAAGCTTCAATGTTTTTAATTAGAAATAAAAATTGTTTCGTTTGGATGCTTTGTTTTTTACAGTTGTCCTTTTGATTTTTGTATTTGACTTGTATTTGTCATAATTAATGTTTTATAACAACCCCCCTTTCCCCCACCCCCCCCCCCCCCCCCCCCCCCCCCATATCCTCCCTTGAAGGACTGACTCACAGATTGACGAAATATATTAAATGTCCTTCTTCTTCTTCTTCGTACACTCTCAGACGTCCACTTGAATGTTCTCAAAGAAAGCAGTTGTCAGTTTGAGGCTATTTGAATCTCCAAAAAGCTTTTCCACGAAAGGAGCTGGCGTCGGCCATATGCACTTTCTTCTGTCAATATAACCTTTGCTGCAGTTTTCAAGGCCTCTGCCTCTGCTCTGAAGTTGCTGGAGAATCGTCCTGTCGCTACTGACAGTCTTTTTTCTGCACCAGTGCTTAAGGTCAGAAAGACACCCCTACCTCCATTTTCTGTTGCATTTGTTATTATATTTTATTATATATATATATATATATATATATATATATATATATATATATATATATATATATATATAATATATATATATATATATATATATAAAATGTCCAATTTACTGACTGATTCATGTATTGACTGACATACCGAATGACTGACTGATTTACTCCTTATGATTGTCTGATGGACTGAGTAATAGACAACGGATAGAATGCTAACATACCGGACCGACTATCAAACTGATGTTGTAACATACGGTTTGATTTATTGGTGGACTGAACGAATGAATGATGAACTAACTGACAAATGTATTGATAAAGTGACTAATGAGCAGATGGATTGACTGAAGAAGTAACTGACAGAGTGATTAACGGACTAACTGATGGGGTTATTTATTGTAACAAGTGATCATTAATTTTATTTCTTACATCTCTCCCTTGTCCATTGTCTGTGTCCATAAGCTAGTCTTGAGCAGGACACTAGTTCCACATAAGTTTTTGACTGAGCACTGGTGGCTTATAAATAATGTTTGTATTCATGCTGGAGCCATCCAACTTATGGCATTAGTTACAATATTATGTTTTGCTATTTCTTCTTATTACTCACACCTAATAGCTTGCCCTCGTCTGCCAGGCCCACACGGATTTGTATAACATCTGTAACCCGTGCACTTGACAACAGTATTCACTTTCAAAGTTTTCTCTTGACCATTAATATATCAAAATCATAAATGATAGTTTGAATGATGGCTGCCCGTTGGTAGGCACTTCGACAGTTCCAGTATTGTATGATGGCTGCCCGTTGGTAGGCACTTCGACAGTCCCAGTACGGTACACTATACGTAAGTATTTCATAGAGAGTCTGTCCGCTTACTTTCTTGTTTTTCTCTTACTAGCTCTTCTTTTTCTCTCTTTCTCCTCTTCTCCCCCTACCTCTCCTTCTACATTCACGTTTCTTCGTTACATTTGTTGAAGGTATCGGCGACAGAGCACGATCCCCGTAGCTCTCGCGATAAATCTGGTTTGTTGCATATGTCATGGGTGGTGGTAGTGGACTGGTTTAAACTTGAGTGTGCTCACTAGGTGACAGGTGACAGGCCTAGTTAAGTAACTCACACCAGTGTCCTTTGTATATCTTCCAAGTTAAGGTAATAGTATATGAGTACTGGCCCTCTCCGCCAGAGTTGGTAATTCTTGGATGAACTACTTTCCTTCCTTCATTCAACCCTTGACTCGTTCGTTCCCTTCTCCGTTGTTATATACAGTGACTGATCGTATAGTGGTTTTATATAAAGGCTAATAGTCTGGCATAGACCAACCTCTCACAAGGATCGACTCAAGCATTTGTTTTTCCTCTTGCAAAAAAACATATTTATTTACATGTAATATATTTCAATGATGTAGATACTTCTTCATAGAGCATACCTACAGTTGTAGCAGAGTTGCTTCATGTATTCTTTCTTTATCTCATATATATGTAGACACTTAATCTCCCTTTGTTCCTCTATCAACTCCATGTACTTATTTAACCTCTTTAAATTCTGTTTCAGTATACCTCAATACAACTGATCAGCATTATGCAATTCATTATTTTGTACTTTTATTCTTCCTGTACAATACTTGGTCAGACCAGCCTGTATCCGCTTCTGAAAAAGCATCCTATAGCTTCTATGCATGTAATAAATCTTATTTATTCCTTACTTGCATGTCAGAGCCTTCAAGTAGTTCTTAAAGAAGTCGACCATCTCTGTCACTTACTTGTCGTAACTACTTCCGTATACAACTCATTGTTTCACTCACTGTGAACTCTCTCTCTCTCTCTCTCTCTCTCTCTCTCTCTTTCTCTCTCTCTGATGAAAAATATGTGGCTTCCTTCATGGGATTCATTCATATCATCCATTTAATAGATGACGGTACCAAGCTTGACCTTCAATATTTAATTCAATTTCTTCTCTGGTTTGCTTGGTCATTAAAGTTCTCATTGGTCATATAGCATGTCGACCTGTGAGTTCAGTTTTATTTCTCCTGTAAAACTTTCATCAATCTGCATAATAATTCAAAAAACCAATACTTACAGGCGAATCCCTGAATCTCTCCTGAAAATTCACTCACTATTGTCACTACTAAAGCTCTCTTAATCATCCTCTACTCTATCTATGTGACACTTCTGTTGCGTAAAGTTTCGCTGAGTTTATAATCTGTTTAATGTACCTGTTTAGTTCGGAGACATTATTTTTTAGATTCCTGATCAAAGGGGTATTATTCATGTTTTACTTGGGTTGAATTCAACAGTGGTTGTTATCCCACTTGTTTTTAACCTAGCGGTCTAATTTTAGAACCGATGTCTGGTTGCCTGACCATATATGGCTTGAATGGTCAGCTTTTCTAGGAATGTTTGCAACCAGAACCGATGTCTTATTACCTGACTATATAAAGCTTGAACGGTCAGTCTTTTCCTAGTATGTGTTCAACGTCGGCCATCTGAATTTAGCTCAGAGGGTATAGCGTCGATCGACGCATGCGCAAGTTTTTGTGGCGCGTTAAGAAAGACTTCCGATCTGGAGTCGAGCTGTGTTTTTCAGAGTGTCAAGACGTGCTTTTGGCGTCTTTGACCTGGCTTTAAGCCTGGGGAAGGAAAGTCCTCTGTGAGTGAGACCAAGATGTCTAGAGTTTGGTTCCCCATGATATATTTCTAAGCGTCTAGGAGACGAGTGTGTTTATTAGTGTTTTTCTGAACTAATGCCAAGGTAAATTACCCTTCGATTCATTTTCCTCGATTATCAGAATCACGTATAACATTTATTTACCAGCTCAGTGACTTTTCCCTGGGCGGGAAAGAGTCCTTCGATGATACGAGTTATGAGCTCACGAATTATGCTGACATTATTTGCCTAGGGCCTGTGTATGCCCAAAGAACATTATATTATCATATTGGACAGGGTCTGACCCACCTTGTTTGCTAAGGAATATCACAGAGGCCATTGTACCTAGAGGTCTGCCATGTTGTGCGGCCTGCTGTATACTAGACAATATATCTGACTTGCTGGTGTCAGAATCGAGTTGGTTTAAACTCATATTTAAAGACCCGCTGGCAATGCGGGGTATTTTTGCTGTGGCTATAGGAAATGAGTTAGATGGAAGTCAGCATCATATATGCCCAGCTTACTGATAGATCGTTGATGCAAACTGTACTAAACCGTCGTCACTTCTACAATGTTCCTGAGTTTTGTCAAATGACTATGTCCTGATGTCAGCGTCTCTGTTGTAATCGTATCGCATTAAAGTATTGTAAAGTCAGCTGCTGTTAACAACGTTCTCTGACTTTTACATGTGGTTGAGTGGGCGTATCGTGCCATTGTCCAAGAGCCTATACACATTCGTGTTCATCAATCTGATGTCTACACACCCACACAGCATGTCAACCACACATTCCTACGATCACTACACATCTGAGAGCCTGTACATTTGTGAGAGTTGTCATTACACCCGGTCAGTGCCTCAACGCCTAGTGACTATATTCACATCTTTGTACTGCCTGGGCTGACCTGACCCCCTACTCAAACATACAGCACTGTAACATTCATGATGGCCATTCTACAGACACGAAACGCATAGCAACAACTTCTAAGTTATATCATTATTGTTACTGACTAGTCACTATCACGTCCTCTGAACTTCCTAGAACTAATGTCACTTTTCTCTAACCATAGACTTCTTTTAAACTTCTAAGTTTTTTTTTTATACAGCTTGTACATTTTCTGTATAACTCCTAAAACTATCTGTAATACCACAGAACTTATAAAAACTGGTGGCAACCGCACCACAGCATTTCTTGTTCCTTCGTCTTCGGAAACATGACTGCCCTCTAGCAAGTCGTGAGCTGTTCTGACCTCTGGCTATCGTCAGCTGATATGTTTTTTCTTTACCGCTACTTCTGATTCGTTCTTTCACCTCTTTACCAACCAAACCCATTGGTCGGCTTTATTTAGTGTTCACTAGAAAAATACTCACGCTTTACAACGCAAGCTAAGTTAGTGAACCATTGCATGTCACCTCCAATCTTCCCTCACTTTTTGTCTCTCGTGAGCCGTTTTCAACGCTCACGCAATCTTGGCAAATATTTACAATGCCTGGGCAAACCCTACGGCACTTTACTTTAAGCGTTCACATTAACCCTGCCAGAAGCATAAACAATGCCTGGGCAAACCCTACGGTGACACATAATTCATCTAATATTTTTTCAAGATATGGTGGAAATAACCGGTCACTCTGGTTAATCCACCATGGTAGAGCCACTCTGGTAAAGCCATCATGCCAGGGAAGAGGCAAGGGATGTTCTTTACGAAGTCCATCTGACTGGCGCCGCCCCCGCTCACATTCCATTATTAATAAAACGTGAAGTAATTACAAGTCATCTTTTTGTGAACAGAATTTGCCAAGATGGCTAACAACGTCGTTAGTTGAACTTTTAAGAAAACATGCCATCATTCAGGCATAGACTTAACATACAGACGTCGAGTGTTGCAGAAAACGGGAGGACGTCTCCTCGCATGAATATACTGGCTCGTACCAAGTCAATCACTTAAGAAAAACCCAGCGAAGCAGGATAACAAACTCAAATCACAAACTACGCCAGACATCGTGAACCCCAAGTCCAGCTTACCCTATAAAATGCAATTTTGGGGAGCGGGTACTTTATTAAAAGGTAAACGGTATACACCATCAAGTTTTGAACGGAATATCTTGTTTAAATGGGGAAAACAATAAGATGATATGAAACTCTTTACAGAGCGATACAACAGGAGGCATTCTGATCATCAAAAGTAGTTCCCCCGTCGATCCAGTGTTTCCTGTTTTCTGCCAGCTGGAGGCATTTGTGAAAGAAACCCCTATGTTGAAAACAATTTACCGTCTAGAGTTCTATAGACCGTTATGGTTATTCCATAGCCCGGAGGATACCCTCTCCGCATTTGCATTTTTGCTGAATCTCTTAAGTGATCTTGTTCTTGACTGTCTTTTAAAATACAACAGTCTCAGTTGAGGCAGCCACGAGATCTCTTGAGCCTACCTCAATAGCCATGGCCCTTGCAGTGAACACGTCGTGTGTAAAGTCCGTGAGCAGATTATTATACTTGGCCACTTTGAACTTTTAAGCTCAGTTATTTGATCTGTATATTCCTTGGCTATGTCTTTGAGACGGCTTTTTTTCTACCTTTTTGTTCATTGTATCTGCTAAATGCTGATAGATATCTGGTTTCTTGAGCTCCCATAGGGTTATCATTGTGGTGTAATTGTTACTACAGTTTTTTCAGCTGCCATGGGGTTATCATTGTGGTGTAATTGTTACTACAGTTTATTGAGCTGACATAAAAGGTCCGGGTTTCGAGTCCTGGGTAAGACACTCACGTCTGGTGTTTTTCTGTTGTCTAGTGTTCTACTTCTTTATTTCTTACGAGTGCCTGTAAACATACCTTTATGTTTGTCTAATATTTATTCAAGTGACATTATGCCTAGTGCTAACTCCACTGCTTCATGTGATGTTGATTTTATTGGTCCTACAATTGTGTTAGTGCCTGGTGTTGTATTCTATCTAATTTTACTTGTTGCTGGATGCTGCTGAGTTGAATACTATACTCGCCATGTGTTTAATTCCCCCCTCCCCCCTCCCCCCGACAAATGACCTGTACAATATAAGCATAACCTTTATGATTGCTTCCCAATTCATTACCTGGCAGACATCTTATCATGCTAACGAGTCATCTTCAGCTCTCCTCCACCAGCTTATACATATGCTTGTTCAAGTTGAGTTGTTGGTCTAGTGTCGTGAGTTGTTGGTCTAGTGTCGTGAGTTGTTGGTCTAGTGTCGTGAGTTGTTGGTCTAGTGTCGTGAGTTGTTGGTCTAGTGTCGTGAGTTGTTGGTCTAGTGTCGTGAGTTGTTGGTCTTGTGTCGTGAGTTGTTGGTCTAACTCTAGTGTCATAGCTAAGTATTTTGTTGTTTTTACTGTGTCTACCTTTTGTCCAAGGAGCTTTATGTATATTACATTATTTTTGTTACTCTGCCTGTACTGCTATATCATTTCTCAAGTTTTTTAACATTTAACTGGAAGCCCCACTTTGTCATGCATTCTGAAACTTTATTTATTGGAACAGTTGAAAAAAAAAATGAAAAAAAAAACACACACACACCCACACAAATAGTAATACGTCTTACAAGGAGACGGACAAGAAAAACCAAAGACGTCTCCTCGCATGAATATACTGGCTCGTACCAAGTCAATCACTTAAGAAAAACCCAGCGAAGCAGGATAACAAACTCAAATCACAAACTACGCCAGACATCGTGAACCCCAAGTCCAGCTTACCCTATAAAATGCAATTTTGGGGAGCGGGTACTTTATTAAAAGGTAAACGGTATACACCATCAAGTTTTGAACGGAATATCTTGTTTAAATGGGGAAAACAATAAGATGATATGAAACTCTTTACAGAGCGATACAACAGGAGGCATTCTGATCATCAAAAGTAGTTCCCCCGTATTGGAACTAGTAGATCTCTACATATTTTGGGGATAATTTTTCCAGCCCTCTAAATTGCTACATCATCTTCATATTAAGATACCTTGTTTCGACTGTTTTTAAATTCGTCTCCTACGTAATTTACCATTGCAGCAAATAAAGTTGGTGATAATACTGATCATTGAGGGATGCCATTTTGTTGTTCGTTAATCTCTGATTTCTCATTATTTACCTGTACTGTAAAGTATCTGTCCTGTCAGAAATGGTCCACGTATTTTTACATGCTTCCTGCTGTGTCGATCTTGCTAACCTTGTAGAGTATTTCTTCTTTCCAGCATTGATCCTATGCTCTTGCTACATCTAAAAATATGGCCACTTTTTTTGCATTTTTTTAAAAATCAGACTTTACTTCAAGTTCCAGTTCAAAAAGTTGGTCTATGGTGGTTCTGTTTTTCCTTAACCCAGATTACGTTCTGCGGTATAGACTGTTTATTTCAATACAAAAGTTATGTCTCTTGTGCACTACAGTCTCCATTATTTTGTCCAACGGAGATGTCAATGCTATTGGTTTGTAGAAACTCACATTATGAGCCTCATTATATAAGTTGAGTATTGATATCACAACTGCAACTTTCCAGACCTTTGGTGTGTTCCCTGTGTTCCATACATAGTTAAATAGAGAAGTAATTGTTTCCAATGAAATTCTGAGTAATTTTTTTTAAACGTCTGTCGTAGATTTTCGATAGGGGAATTAAGACTTAAGTTGGTCCCTTCTGTATAGACTAGAATGAGTGATAGACACAAGGAGAGTTAGTGAAAAGCAATAGAATTTCCACACGTGAGATGATAGAATGTGATAGAGGCTGTCTCTGAGATTGAGAAAGTCTTCTCTCTCTCACCTATCTTCTACGACAGCTAATTCTAGAGATGTCAGACAGTCTAAGCACATATATATATATATATATATATATATATATATATATATATATATATATATATATATATATATATATATATATATATATATATATATATATATATATATATATACTCACGGGCACGCACACACACGTGACGACAGTTAAACACTCAGACGTGGGAAAACTATAACAATGATATACATATTCTAGAACGAGCTGACCAACACGATTATTAAGTTCAAGAGAGATTTTAATTATCATTTAAAATCTTCTCACAACACCAAAGAAAATACATCAAGGAAAAAACATATACAAATAGTCATAAAATTCAAGAAAAATGCTACAAGGATGATAGCCCGTTAGAATCTTAACTCTAGGTTTAGCCCACAGCCCCGTTAGGATGACAGATGATGGCCCAAAGAGTTATAGATACATAGGGTTTGATTCCAAGAGTTTTCCTTTTTTTCTCGTAAATGTATGAACAGAGTTGGATAATCTGATTTAGCCTAAGAAAAAGAAAACTCTAGCAATTGCAACAAATTCTGCAGATTTAAAAAAAGTTAAGACAGCAAATGGGTGCCCAAAATACAACGGTAAAATAACGCTCAGACCTGCGTACTGTGGCCGGGGGAGTGGACGGGAACGGCACCAAATCAAGTTAGATGTGACCGGGCTTGGTCACGGTGACAAATCAAGTCTAGTGTGACAGGGTGAGAATGGGGTGGAATCTTTTATCAATGTTCATCTGTTGTTTTACTGGCGACTGCCAGAGGTGGTGATTACAGAATAGGAATTGGAACATAACCCAGGTGATTCTTTTGGAGACTCGTAACTGTGTTTATGTTTTAGGCTGCATGATCGTCGAAAATATGGTAATATTCTTTTCTCAATTACCTGATGTAAACAAACGACACTTCCTACTGACGTTCAGGAAATAAGTTCAAGCTGGATTAAATATGAATGAACGCCTTTATTAAGTGTCTGCACACTCTGACAACTTCATAATAGTTCATAAATACATGTGCTTCTGTGGTATACAAACCAGTCATCCCAAGAAATAACACACAGCCATCGAACTTACAAGATGGTCCAAAACCCCAAAATCACTGCCTCGCACGTCTCGTGCCTAAAACCAACTCACTTAACCCCCTTCTCTCAAACCACCACTTCCATCCTAACTACTGGGCAATTCTACCCCAAGTTCGATGACGTCATTTCTTAACCTTTAATTAAATCACTCATAGGATTTGTGACTAGTGTTATTACACTAACTAGACACGTTCAAATACTTAGTGTTTAATCTTGCTAAGTATTCTTACCCTAACTATAATTAAGTGGCAGCACCTTAGTGTTAATCCGACGTAACAGTCCGTACTGTCACATACGCCCGGGGCCACTAAAGTGTATCCCGTAGGGAGGCACTTTATTCCCTATAAAAAAAATTTACTATCTCTAAAACAAAATTTATTGGGATTCATGTATCCCACCATAAATCTTGTCGGAAGGATGGGAATAACGGATGAAATAACACCATTAACGTTTCACACAAAAAAAATCGATCATGAAGGGTTAGGGACTGATGGACATAACATAAACGAGAGACACATGGAAAAAAAACAAAAAAAACTATGGAGGTTATGGTAGCTACAAATAGTACTAATAAGTGGCCAAAAAAAAATATATGGGCAAAATAGAACAGTAACTAACAATCATCAACGAACTAACAAAACGCTTTATGGGTTTATAGTCATCAATATCTCTCACACTTGTGCGAATCATAAAACATAAAATAACATGACAAGCGAGTTAACGTCGCAAGGAAAAACTGGCAAAAGAACCAAAAAAAAAAAAATATATATATATATATGGCGGTTGCATAAAAAAGGCTGTCACCCTACACTTCACTGAAGTGGGTGATGAAAAAAAATATGAATGGAGGAAATGGAAATAGAACCACAAAACTTGGTGGCAAAGTATGGGCAAAATGGGTAAGTCTCATTAAAAAAAATGACTTTGCCGGTGTAACAATAACCGGAAACAATGAATGGAATGGAAACATGATAATCAATGGACAATGGTATAGAATATATAAATGGGCAAATAGTTAAATCACATGTATGAGTGTCGGTGTAACAATGACTGAAAATTCAAACAATCATAATGCAATATGGTGTCATCATCATAATAAATCGTGAATGATGCCAACATTAGTGGCGGGTGAAGATGTACATTAGTTAATCACTTTTATTTAGTACAACAGAACGATGTAAACCTTAAAAAAAATCTGCGTAAAATCTTACGTCAGAAACATGGCAAAAAGAAAAAAACACAAAAAAAACAACAACAAAAATCATAGGGGCATACAAGATGGTCAAATATTACATCAGTCAAAAATAATGTGACATAATGACGCTAATGCGTGTAAAAGGGAACTACATCAACTACAATATATCAGGACTGCAGAGATCTTCTGAGTTGGTGGATCTCCATCAGCAGTGGTCGAATGGATGTCGTGAGGGAAATGTTCATGTACTGGTAGATTCGGCAATGTCTTTCTTGCGGACGAAAATGTAACAGCTCTCCATAAATAACGGCTGTTGGACTTTCCTATCTGAACTGGAAATATGCGTAAAGTGTGTAACCCAGATGTTCAAGGATGCGTAACGATTGATCTTTACGGTAGCATCAGGATCAAGCAATTCAGCAGGAGGGGTATTGTGTAGGAGACCTGCATCGGAAGACACGAGAAGCAGGGTCGACTTCATGCTAAAAATAATAGCAGGGCAGGAAATGTCAACCTTACCGGAGACGGCATCTGGAGGTAAGTGCAGTTCAATTTGTAAACATCTTTGCAAAAATGTTCATTGCTTCCAATCTTTCAATGGCTTACAATGACAGGCGAGGATCGTACTGTGTAGGTTGGGATGTAGGAACAATGGCATGGACTACGGGAAACATTGGGAGGGTCGGGGTGGAGACTGCGGACTGGTATGAGGATAACGGAGGGGAACACGCAATCTACGGGACGGAGGTATGACAGGGGGAGGGAGAGGCAGAGGAGAGGGACTACGGTAAGGAGAATGAACAGAACCACGGGAGCGACGAAAACGGGTTCGTACATGGGCGGCCCGCTGGTGAAGGGGCTTAGGAAAGGGAACAGAATCGTAAATGAATTTTGGATGACGATGTCTAAAGAGAAAACGAGCTGAGGGAAGAGGAACATCAGGTTCAATATCAAAAGAAGAATAATCGGGGGAAGAGTCAAGATCACTAATTTCCTTTTTCGGCCAATAAATTCTACGGCCTTCGTCGTCCGTTATATGCGCGAGCTCATCCGACCTGTATCCAATTTCGTCGGGGCCCATAACTCTATCCTCCCCACTTGACGAATCGAATTCTGATTCTATGTCAAGCTGGTACTTTTCTTGTACTGTATCTAGGTCGGAGGGAGGCGGAGGAAAATAACCATAAGGAGAAAGAGAAGGTTCAACATCTGAAGAGTCAGTCTCATGTTCTGTATCAAGGTCGGAGGGAGGCGGAGGAAAATAACCATAAGGAGAAAGAGAAGGTTCAACATCTGAAGAGTCAGTCTCATGTTCTGTATCAAGGTCGGAGGGAGGTGGAGGAAAATAACCAGGGGGAGGAAAAGTGGGGTCAGAAGAGAGATGAACAGAGGGAGGAAAAGCGGGGTCTGAAGGGAGGTGAACAGAGGGAGGAAAAGCGGGGTCTCAAGGGAGGTGAACAGAGGGAGGAAAAGCGGGGTCAGAAGGGAGGTGAACAGGGGGAGGAAAAGTGGGATCAGAAGAGAGGTGAACAGAGGGAGGAAGGGAGGTATGGACAGGAATTGTGGCAGTAATAGGAGGTACAATAATATCATGTTGAGGCGAAGCATGAGAGGGGCCTGGAGTAACGGAGGGTAACTCAGCCAAGCGAGCATCACGGGAGAGGATACGTGAGTACAGCTCAGGTGGAGGGATATGAACCTCAGCGGTGGAACAGGAATGATAACGTCTGTTAAAGGTTTTTCTCCACTGTGTTACTGGCTTTATATATGCTCTTAGTCCATTTTCTGTCGTTACCATACATCTTTGTTGGTCACTGGTAACATTATTTATTTCAAATATCTTTCCTTGTTTTATTATATTGATAACGTTTCTCACTGTAATTCGACAGTGTCTTTTATTGAGACTGTTCCAGTGTGCCCTTCCAGCAGCTGTTTGTTGCTGTGACAATTGTTGTTGAAGCAGATGGTTTTTCTTTTGCAACAAAAATACTTGATGCTCTAGCTGTTGAATGGGTGAATCCATCATAAAAAAACAGTTACGAGCTGGTCACGGGCACCAAATCAAGTTATGTGGCCGGGGGAGTGGACGGGAACGGCACCAAATCAAGTTAGATGTGACCGGGCTTGGTCACGGTGACAAATCAAGTCTAGTGTGACAGGGTGAGAATGGGGTGGAATCTTTTATCAATGTTCATCTGTTGTTTTACTGGCGACTGCCAGAGGTGGTGATTACAGAATAGGAATTGGAACATAACCCAGGTGATTCTTTTGGAGACTCGTAACTGTGTTTATGTTTTAGGCTGCATGATCGTCGAAAATATGGTAACATTCTTTTCTCAATTACCTGATGTAAACAAACGACACTTCCTACTGACGTTCAGGAAATAAGTTCAAGCTGGATTAAATATGAATGAACGCCTTTATTAAGAGTCTGCACACTCTGACAACTTCATAATAGTTCATAAATACATGTGCTTCTGTGGTATACAAACCAGTCATCCCAAGAAATAACACACAGCATTGGAACTTACAAGATGGTCCAAAACCCCAAAATCACTGCCTCGCACGTCTCGTGCCTAAAACCAACTCACTTAACCCCCTTCTCTCAAACCATCACTTCCGTCCTAACTACTGGGCAATTCTACCCCAAGTTCGATGACGTCATTTCTTAACCTTTAATTAAATCACTCATAGGATTTGTGACTAGTGTTATTACACTAACTAGACACGTTCAAATACTTAGTGTTTAATCTTGCTAAGTATTCTTACCCTAACTATAATTAAGTGGCAGCACCTTAGTGTTAATCCGACGTAACAGTCCGTACTGTCACAGTACACTCATTCATTCAGCCATGGCCATGTGCTCACATTTATACTCACAACTTTGCTCGCTGCCTCTGGAAACAGAATAAATTCTAGGACCTCCACACAGACCCGTAAATGCAGTCTCGACCAAGAAATCCCCAGTTCCAAAAGACATACTGAACTCTCTGTCTCAGGGAACGATTCCTTGGGTGTTCTTAATTTTTCCGAATTCTGATTAAGTCACATAAAATTTGTCCAGGCACGAAAGTTAGCAGAGCACAGTGTCACTAGCGTAGGTTTCTAGAAATGAGGAATGTCAGGTCGGGTGCCTTATTTCAGTAAATGACTAGATTTGGTCACCACACTATTACTCTCAAAACTCTGTCGGGATGTACTGATATTTTGCTTGCCGCAACGGACTGAACTGTACTTAAGTGGTTTTATTCCTTTTCCTGGAAGAATTAATTCTGGCGCGATAGGCCTTTTACTTCATTTAACTGTTACAGTTCATATAATGAAAGTGCTTAATGTCTTCACAGAGAAGGTTCACGTACTAGAACGCTGACAAAGATGGGTCAACCCCAGTATTTCACTGAATAGAGGAAAAATAACACGTATACAATAGTTATACATACTATGTACTTGTTATAACTTACATTTAACTGCAAGCGTAGAGCTTGACTTATCATTTAAATTCCCGAGAAGTAAGTTATATTTAAAATCAGTAATCATGAATTAGGAATACGTATGTATTCCGTCAATACTCATGAGGCATCAAACATTTATAAGTTTGATATAAAATATTCTCGACTGAGTATTTAGCAGTTAAATTAAATTCCTTATAGCTACTTGTTTAGTAAGCTAAAGATATAATTTATTATGTATTCCCACTGTAACTCGTCGACTAGAGAATATAACAAACTTATAAATAAAGCACTATGTTCAAAAGAAACTAGTTAAAATGAAATGAGCGATTTAACGCTTTAAACACTTTCCAAAATACTAGATATCTATTATATTAATCTCACCACAGAACTACGGTAACACCACGACTAGGATAATTCACTAGATAGGTAGTTAGAAGCTCGTCACAAATCTGACGAGAACTATGAAATTCGCTATACAAGTTTCATTCGCTAGCACGCGTGTTCCGTCTACTGAAGATGTTGGAGACTGAAATGAAATCAGATTTCAGCTCCTGTGTGGATATTTGAAAACAGGGACAAACAATCCCACATTTCCTCAAACTCCGAAATGATCTCCCCTTTTACGTGTAAAACACCTACGTCAGCTTAACGCGTGTCGTAACTGCCATCAGTGGCCGAGAGCGCGCGTGAGTTGCAAATCTCAGACAGCCTGTCTCCAGTGCGGAGCGATTTTTCACGCTAAGCCGGAGCTATTTTGACGGAACGCTCGCGGTTTACCGAAAAATGCCGACACTCTGTCTGCCTGCCATGTCCCGCGGAGTGAATTTTCACACTACAGGCCCAGAACTCAGCCGAAGAAAACACTATCCCCGGGGAAACTGCAGACAGCTGTCGGCTCTCGAGTCTGACGGAATGCATTATAACACTTCTCGTCTGACTGACATCTATGTAATAGAATCACTATTGCGATTCTCCGTTTTGAGAAAAGAAACAGGTAACGTTAAGGAATAGGATGAAAATATTTTTTTCGCAAACGAGTCGATGCTAAAATACAGGAAAAGGTAAAGAAAGATAACAAAAATAGAGGTTACGGGTGAAAAGAAAAAGAAGAGGGAATAGGCAATTTAATGATCAAATCCTACGTGACAGAACGTCCCCCCTTTAAGATATGGAATCACTCCATGTCTACGTTATGGAATTAAATTTCCTATAACCGTAGCTTCGGGGTGTCTGTCTCCTTCCCTCTCATCTTCCCCCTCCATCTCTCTCCAGTTCCTACTCAAGTCTACTCCCCAAAGTTTCCTTCTTCTGGAATGTCTCCCATGCGCGCTTGAAAGAGCGTCGCCGCTTCTGACATTTTTGAAAGAGTTCCTGTGATAACGGTGGAATATCCCTCCCACTATCATCATCTTCGTCAGCTTTGGCGATCGTCAGGAGATGATCGGGGGTTGGCACTGGTCTTTCCAAGTATCTCTTTAACAGATTTAAATGGAAAACCTTCTCCTTTCCTTGAATAGAGATCTGGTAGTTAGCCTTAGAAATCTTTTTCAGGACGGTAAACGGCCCTTGCCATCCGATCTTCAGTTGGTTGTTCCCGGTAGGGAGTAACACCAAAACTTTACCTCCTGCTTCCAGTTCTCTCTCTTTCGCGACTTTCCTGTATCGGTTAGCGTGCTTTGTGCGTGCTCGCTTAAAGTTAGTCGTCGCTAGGTCCCATCCTAGTTTCAACCTTTCCTTTAAAACCGACACATATTTACTTGCTGAGACAACTGTCTCATCCGCCTTCTCGTCTGTCAGAGACTGAAGTAAGGCTTCAAGCGGCCCCTTGACAGGTCTGCAGAATAAAAGCGTAGCTGGCGGAAATCCTGTGGAAGTATGAGGAGATTCTCTGTAGCCAAATAATGCTGCAGGAATACAAAGATCCCAATCTTCAGGTTTCACTTGTGCCAGTTTACTTAGCATCATGTTGAGGTTTCCATTAGCACGTTCCAGGAGCCCATTTCCGGCCGAAGTATATGGCTTAGTGTGGATGTGTTGGGTCCTTAAGATCTTTACGATCTCATCCATCAACAGGTTTTGGTATGAAGATCCGTTATCCGTCAACACTTGCTGAGGGAATCCCAACCGAGTGAAAATCTGCACGAGGGCTTCTGCGACATGCTTAGCATCTGCGCATGTTAGCGGGATAGCTTCTGCCCATAAAGTGCATGTATCGACTAAGGTCAGGATGAACCTGTTCCTTCTTTTAGTCCTTTCGAAAGGCCCTAAAATGTCGATCACAACCCGTTCGAATGGTGTTCCCACTATTGGCATTTCACCCATGTGGACTGGGGGTGTCCGTTGCTTGGGTGGTACACGTTGGCACTGGGCACAGGATTTGACGTACCTGATAATATCAGTATTTACTCCTGGCCACCAATAATGAGTGGTTATACGTTGGTTTGTGGCGTTCTGTCCCATATGTCCACTGAAGGGAAGAGAGTGCCCCATTTCTAGGATTTGGCTTCTGTACTGTTTCGGTACTAGGAGCTGGTTGTAACCTTGATCAGGCTTGCCCGTTCTGCGATACAGTACGCCATCCTTAGAAAAAATGTCCCCGTGCTGTGTGGGTTCCTTAGCCATGGGCAGTTTCCTAAAGCAGGGTGCCAAAGTAGGATCCTTTTGTTGCGCTTCTTTAAGTTCCATAGGTAACAAATTAGGCGCAGGCTCCCGTTCCTTCTTGGTTTGCCCTCTTGTAGTTACCGCTGCCACAATCGGCTCTTCCGGTTTCCCAATAGACACGTATCTACCGCCAAGTATGACTGGGTAGATGGGATCATCCATAACAGCCGCTTTGATCACGCCTCTAGTCAGAGTGTATCTCCACCAATGCGATGGGAAGCGCTGTAGGTGCATCACTCTTACGAACTCCACAAAGTTTGACGGTCTCTCCTGTCTCTTGACCGGGTTTAACCAGGTTTCTGGCAACAATGCAATCATAAGAAAGCCCCGTGTCAAATAAACAAAGACTTTGAGAACCGTTCAAAATAACAGTACCTCGCGTTGAGGGTCTATCCCCAACAGGTTGGGAATCACTGTCAACAATTCCGCCTTGCGAGACTGTCAATAAGCATCCGATGCGTTTCGGCTCGGTGTGCTCGGTCTGATCATATGTCCCGTGCTCAGGGGTTTTCCCTTTGCCACCTTGTCCTTTCTGGCTGCGCTGCCATGTAGGGCGATCGGGTTGATCAGACTGTCTGGTGTTGTTGGGGTACGTGTTCTTGTAGAACTTGGATTTTTCAGGAGGGGGGTTTTGAGGTCCAGTTTCTCTGTGGTTATTCTGATTAGAAGTCTGAGAAGGTTGCTCTAGGTTATTTTTTCGAAAATGCTCCTCTGTCGGTTTCCGCTTTGTGGCCGGTAGTTCAGCCAGCGCATTTTGATAACGCTCAGACTTCTCTAAGATGTCTTCAAGTTTTTCTGCACCCTGCTCAGCTAGAAATATCCGGGTATCTGCAGACAATGTGTTCTTTATTTGTTCTGTTAAAACAAATTCCTCAAGACCTTCATAGGTAGAGGGGAGCTGCGAGAGCTCTAGGCACTTTGTCAGATATCCCTTCAAACGAGACGAGAACTGCTGAAAAGTTTCAGAATTCTCTTTTCTGCTGTTGCGAAACAGTTGCAAAAATTTGCGAGCGTTCATTTCAAAGCGCTCCAGTAACGCTTTCTTGAACAGATCATAGTTGTCGTGTTGGCTGCTTTCTAGTTTCGAGTAAACGTCATAAGCAGAACTTTTCAAATCCTGGGATAGCTTCATATTCCAACGCGACCTCTCCAAACCGTACAGAGTTGCAATTTTCTCAAATTTTTCTAGATATGTGTCAATCTTTTCATTAGGACAAGGGAAAGACTCTAACGGAAAAGACATAGCAGTGAGATGAGTAGATTGAGTGTTAGATGGATCAGTTAAGAAAGAATGAGGAGAAGACTCTCCATTGCTGGAGGTAGAGGCAGCACCACGACTTTGGAATTCCAGAGTTTTAAGAGCCAACTCATGCTGTCGTTCCTCCCTCTCCTTCTCATGCTGTCTCTCCTTCTCTCTTTCCTCATGCTGTCTCTCCTTCTCTCTTTCCTAATGCTGTCTCTCCTTCTCTCTTTCGTTCTGCTGTCTCTCCTTCTCTCTTTCGTTCGCCCTGCGAATTTCCATTTCCTCGTCCATCTTCCTCTGCTCTAATTGACGTTCCTCCGCTGCTTTCCTCTCCGCTGCTTCTTCTTTCCTCCTTAGTTCTTCTTCTTTCTTCTCCGCGTCATATCTCTCAAGTTCGTCCCTGACGAAAGCTTTTGCTTCGTCGCCGTCCAGTCCCTCTTCCATTGCTTCCTGTCTTAACATCTGTCTCAGTTTCGCCCTCTCTACCATATTAAATCAGTGGCTGAGACTAGTGCAAGAAAGAAAAGAAGAAAGGATACGCTGGTTCTAACCACTTGCGAGAAAAAAAAAAATCAAAAGATGATATTCTACACCCTGGGATACCTCCTCCAACAAAAATTATCTAACTATCGCTGCTATTAATCGGCAATAAAGCACCTAATGCAAAACCCGACTATGCCAACTAAATGGTAGTTAAGATTAATCCCAAAATAAGTTGCTACAGTGGAAGCAAAATAATATATGCGAAAAAATTTTAGGAGAAAAAAAAATCCCATAATTTTTAAATCCACTATAAGTTTGCCCCTGAAGTCAGATCGGGTAAGGGAGCAAATTAATCTGGACAAAAGAGTCCGAAACGCACTCCTTAACTTAGTTCAAACACCGTTCTGCCACAGTACCCAGTGAATGTTATACACTCACCACTTTACCAGCGTTTAGTATTACAATATCAACAGTTAACATAATATTCCGACAAAATCAACCTGAAACTCAAATGTATATTATTCAAAAGCTGTGGGAAAAAAACTTATCAGTTTGTGTGGTCAGCACGCCCATAAGCAGATCGTTAGTCTAGGGGGTAGTTATTTTTAAGGATACACACTCACAAGACAACACACTCTTCCTCTATATCAGAATACAGAATCTTAAGTTCAAAATCCCGATAGACGACTCCACAATTGTCATACTCGTCTTCCTATTCTAAGTTCAAAAACCGGAAACGAGCCCACATTTGTCGTCTCGTTAGTCAGGATTTAGAGTTCAATTCCCGTAGACGAGTCCCCATTCGTCGTAGATTTTCGATAAGGGAATTAAGACTTGGGTTGGTCCCTTCTGTATAGACTAGAATGAGTGATAGACACAAGGAGAGTTAGTGAAAAGCAATAGAATTTCCACACGTGAGATGATAGAATGTGATAGAGGCTGTCTCTGAGATTGAGAAAGTCTTCTCTCTCTCACCTATCTTCTACGACAGCTGATTCTAGAGATGTCAGACAGTCTAAACACACACACACACACACATATATATATATATATATATATATATATATATATATATATATATATATATATATATATATATATATATCTACTCACGGGCACGCACATACACGTGACGACAGTTAAACACACAGACGTGGGAAAACTATAACAATGATATATATATTCTAGAACGAGCTGACCAACACGATTATTAAGTTCAAGAGAGATTTTAATTATCATTTAAAATCTTCTCACAACACCAAAGAAAATACATCAAGGAAAAAACATATACAAATAGTCATAAACCTCAAGAAAAATGCTACAAGGATGATTGCCCGTTAGAATCTTAACTCTAGGTTTAGCCCACAGCCCCGTTAGGATGACAGATGATGGCCCAAAGAGTTATAGATACATAGGGTTTGATTCCAAGAGTTTTCAATTTTTTCTCGTAAATGTATGAACAGAGTTGGATAATCTGATTTAGCCTAAGAAAAAGAAAACTCTAGCAATTGCAACAAATTCTGCAGATTTAAAAAAAGTTAAGACAGCAAATGGGTGCCCAAAATACAACGGTAAAATAACGCTCAGACCTGCGTACACTCATTCATTCAGCCATGGCCATGTGCTCACATTTATACTCACAACTTTGCTCGCTGCCTCTGGAAACAGAATAAATTCTAGGACCTCCACACAGACCCGTAAATGCAGTCTCGACCAAGAAATCCCCAGTTCCAAAAGACGTACTGAACTCTCTGTCTCAGGGAACGATTCCTTGGGTGTTCTTAATTTTTCCGAATTCTGATTAAGTCACATAAAATTTGTCCAGGCACGAAAGTTAGCAGAGCACTGTGTCACTAGCATAGGTTTCTAGAAATGAGGAATGTCAGGTCGGGTGCCTTATTTCAGTAAATGACTAGATTTGGTCACCACACTATTACTCTCAAAACTCTGTCGGGATGTACTGATATTTTGCTTGCCGCAACGGGCTGAACTGTACTTAAGTGGTTTTATTCCTTTTCCTGGAAGAATTAATTCTGGCGCGATAGGCCTTTTACTTCATTTAACTGTTACAGTTCATATAATGAAAGTGCTTAATGTCTTCACAGAGAAGGTTCACGTACTAGAACGCTGGCAAAGATGGGTCAACCCCAGTATTTCACTGAATAGAGGAAAAATAACACGTATACAATAGTTATACATACTATGTACTTGTTATAACTTACATTTAACTGCAAGCGTAGAGCTTGACTTATCATTTAAATTCCCGAGAAGTTAGTTATATTTAAAATCAGTAATCATGAATTAGGAATACGTATGTATTCCGTCAATACTCATGAGGCATCAAACATTTATAAGTTTGATATAAAATATTCTCGACTGAGTATTTAGCAGTTAGATTAAATTCCTTATAGCTACTTGTTTAGTAAGCTAAAGATATAATTTATTATGTATTTCCACTGTAACTTGTCGACTAGAGAATATAACAAACTTATAAATAAAGCACTATGTTCAAAAGAAACTAGTTAAAATGAAATGAGCGATTTAACGCTTTAAACACTTTCCAAAATACTAGATATCTATTATATTAATCTCACCACAGAACTACGGTAACACCACGACTAGGATAATTCACTAGATAGGTAGTTTGAAGCTCGTCACAAATCTGACGAGAACTATGAAATTCGCTATACAAGTTTCATTCGCTAGCACGCGTGTTCCGTCTACTGAAGATGTTGGAGACTGAAATGAAATCAGATTTCAGATCCTGGGTGGATATTTGAAAACAGGGACAAACAATCCCACATTTCCTCAAACTCCGAAATGATCTCCCCTTTTACGTGTAAAACACCTACGTCAGCTTAACGCGTGTCATAACTGCCATCAGTGACCGAAAGCGCGCGTGAGTTGCAAATCTCAGACAGCCTGTCTCCAGTGCGGAGCGATTTTTCACGCTAAGCCGGAGCTATTTTGACGAAAACGCTCGCGGTTTACCGAAAAATGCCGACACTCCGTCTGCCTGCCATGTCCCGTGGAGTGAATTTTCACACTACAGGCCCAGAACTCAGCCGAAAAAAACACTATCCCCGGGGAAACTGCAGACAGCTGTCGGCTCTCCGGTCTGACGGAATGCATTATAACACTTCTCGTCTGACTGACATCTATGTAATAGAATCACTATTGCGATTCTCCGTTTTGAGAAATGAAACAGGTAACGTTAAGGAATAGGATGAAAATATTTTTTCGCAAACGAGTCGATGCGAAAATACAGGAAAAGGTAAAGAAAGATAAAAAAATTAGAGGTTACGGGTGAAAAGAAAAAGAAGAGGGAATAGGCAATTTAATGATCAAAACCTACGTGACAACGTCATAGCTCAGGATGAACTGTCCTGAAGCTTGGTTAGATTTCTCATTTTCTCTTACTTACTTAGTCGTTCCCCTTCTACCGTGAGGTGTAGAGGTTTGGAAGAGAGAGCGCCAGACTATTCTATCGGCTGTCTTCCTCCTGGCCTGGTTCCATTCTAGTCCTCGGTCCTTCAAAGATTGTCTAATGTTGTCCTCCCAGCGGACTCTGGGTCGTCCTCGGGGTCTGGATCCTTGGCTCTTTGTTTCCCATGCTTGTCGTGGTAGCTGATCTTCTCCCATTCTGCAGACATGGCCAAACCATCTTAGTTGGGACTGTTCTACTTGGGTCTGTCGGGGGTGGCATTTTAGGCCTTGACGTATCGTCTGGTTGCGTACCATGTCTCTTCTTGTTACTTCAACCACCTTCCTCAGATACCTCATTTCTGAGGTTTGGATCTGGCTTTTGTGGGTTGTAGTCATTGCCCATGACTCGCATCCATATGTCAAGACTTGGTTAGATTTCTCATTTTCTCTACAACTTTTATTTCAGAGTTTAGGTTTGACCATTCCTCTACATTTTCTATCTCTTCTTTCTTTAGTTCCGTTATGTGTTTCTCTCTTCTATCTATTTCTTTCTGTCCCTGACTTTCTTTTGCACTTACCATGTAGAATTTTTTAGCTACGATGTCACTTTTTTGTTTGTCCGACTCCACCCGTTCAGGTTTCTGTTATAGTTGGTATTGTCATTCTTTTAGCATTTCATGTAATTGCTTTCATTTTGTCCCAAACATTCTGTAATAGAATGAGTGCCCGGATTAAGACTTTCACATCAAGTTTTACAATACGCTCCATTTCCTTAAAATATTATTGTACTTGTTTAATTTCTTATTTTTTTTTTTGTAGTGATCCAAGTAGCATTGTGTTCTATTGCTTCTGTATCTTTGTAGTGATCCAAGTAGCATTGTGTTCTATTGCTTCTGTATCTTTGTAGTGATCCAAGTAGCATTGTGTTCTATTGCTTCTGTATCTTTGTAGTGATCCAAGTAGCATTGTGTTCCATTGCTTCTGTATCTTTGTAGCAATCCAAGTAGCATTGTGTTCTACTGCTTCTGTATCTTTGTAGTGATCCAAGTAGCATTGTGTTCTATTGCTTCTGTATCTTTGTAGTGATCCAAGTAGCATTGTGTTCTATTGCGTCTGTATCTTTGTAGTGATCCAAGTAGCATTGTGTTCTATTGCTTCTGTATCTTTGTAGTGATCCAAGTAGCATTGTGTTCTATTGCTTCTGTATCTTTGTAGTGATCCAAGTAGCATTGTGTTCTATTGCTTCTGTATCTTTCTAGTGATCCAAGTAGCATTGTGTTCTATTGCTTCTGTATCTTTGTAGTGATAAAAGTAACATTGAGTTCTATTGCTTCTGTATCTTTGTAGTGATCCAAGTAACATTGTGTTCTATTGCTTCTGTATCTTTGTAGTGATCCAAGTAGCATTGTGTTCTATTGCTTCTGTATCTTTGAAGAGTTTGTTTCCTTAGTTCGGTTTTGTCTGTACATTTAATAGTCCACCATGTTATGTTTTTTTTTTTATTTTCTTTAGTAACATTGTTTTATTGCTGTTTTTATTGTTTTTATTTTTCTGTCTTTTATAGTTAGTTCTTAGTTTTTATTCACTGTTATGTTTTTTTTTTATTTTCTATTATTTTGTTCAGGATTTATTTGTTATGGCATATTTAAGTTGGGTATGTGTCTGGATGCAATTCTTAGTATATCTTCTGTAAGGTTATTTGTTATGGCATATTTAAGTTAGGTATGTGTCTGGAAGCAATTCTTAGTATATCAGTAGTAGGGAATGGCGGAAACGGTTAGTATTCCGGAGGCGCGCAGGAGGCGCGCCAGGAGGCGCGTGACTTTTATATAGCAAAAACGCCAGGAGGCGCGTAACTTTTATATAAGCGCATTCAGGCAGCGCAAGATGGCGGACTTGAGCTAACAAGGGGAGGTTATTTTTAGATAACAAGAAGAGGAGGGGCAAGATGGCGGACTTGAGATAACAAGGGGGAGATAACAAGAGGGCGGGATGACTTTTTATATAAGGAAATGTGCAGGTGGAGCATCAGGCGTTGGTGCATGACTTTTTATATAGGGAAAATGTGCAGGGGCAAGATGGCGGGATGACTTTTTATATAAGAAAAATGTGCAGGTGGAGCATCAGACGGGGTGACTTTTTATATAAGGAAATACTCAATGTGCAGGTGGAGCAGCAGGTGGGGTGACTTTTTATATAAGGAAATACTCATTGCGCAGGTGGCGCATCAGGCAGGGTGACTTTTTATATAAGGAAAATGTGCAGGTGGAGCATTAGGTGGGGTGACTTTTTATATAGGAAAAATGTGCAGGGGCAAGATGGCGGGGTGACTTTTTATATAAGGAAATACTCATTGTGCAGGTGGAGCATCAGGCGGGATGACTTTTTATATAAGGAAATACTCAGTGTGCAGGTGGAGCATTAGGTGGGGTGACTTTTTATATAAGAAAATACTCAGTGTGCAGGTGGAGCAGCAGGTGTTGGTACATGACTTTTTATATAAGGAATTGAGGAGGAGGAGAGGAGGAGGCGCATGACTTTTTATATAAGAAAATACTCAGTGTGCAGGTGGAGCATTAGGTGGGGTGACTTTTTATATAAGGAATTGAGGAGGAGGGCAGGCGGAGGTGGATGAATTTTTTATATAAGGAATTGAGGGGGAGGGTAGGAGGAGGTGGATGACTTTTTATATAGTAATATATTAGTGTTTATTTTTAGATAACAAGAAGAGACTATATTTAGACTTGAGACATGACTTTTATATAAGGAAAACGGGCAGGTGCGCTGGAGGGGCAAGATGGCGGGATGACTTTTTATATAAGGAATTGAGGAGGGGGTAGGCGGAGGAAGATGGCGGGGTGACTGTTTATATAAGGGCTTATGAGGAGGGCAGGCGGAGCAAGATGGCGGGATGACTTTTTATATAAGGAATTGAGGAGGTGGGTAGGCGGATGCGGATGACTTTTTATATAGTAATATATTAGTGTTTATTTTTAGATAACAAGAGGACGTTATTTATAGACATATATTAATTCTGCAGGAGTGATGCAGGGGCACGATGGCGGGATGCCTTTTTATATAAGGGAAATGTGGTGGTGCTTTGGGTTACCCTTGACTTTTATATAGCACTATATTAGTTCACTATTAGTGTGTTGTGGTCGAGTGGAGGTTTTTTTTGTGGTGGGGGTGACGAGGCATGGGTGTAATGTACCAGGTGGGGTTAGGTTAGGGGTGATATTTTTGTGTGATGTGGTATGGTTTTGGATGTGGAAGAGAGATATTTTAGATGTTGAGGGGAGATGTGGTGACGTTGTCAGTATGCATCTGTGTACATTTTTGGGGTGTAGCAGGCGAGTGGACCAGCATTGAGAGGTGGGAGTGAAGAGGCGTCGGTGACGAGGTACGGGTGTAATGTAGCAGGTGGGGTTAGGTTAGGGGGATATTTTTGTGTGATGTGGTATGGTTTTGGAGGTGGAAGAGAGATATTTTAGATGTGGTGACGTTGTCAGGATGCATCTGTGTACATTTTGGATGAGTAGCAGGCGAGTGGACCAGCATTGAGAGGTGGGAATGAAGAGACGTCGGTGACGAGGTACAGGTGTAATGTAGCAGGTGGGGTTAGGTTAGGGCGGATTTTTGTGTGTTGTGGAATTGTTTTGTTACGTGTGTTCTTGTGTTTGTTTATACAGTCTACAACCGCGTGACTTTTATATAACGAAAATGTGTTGGAGGAGCCGATGGAGGAGCAGATGGAGGAGTTATGGAGGAGCAAGATGGCGGGATGACTTTTATATAAGGAAAATCTGGAGGAGCGATGGAGGAGCTCTGGAGGGGCAAGATGGCGGGGTGACTTTTTATATAGGGAAAATGTGCAGGTGCAAGATGGCGAGATGACTTTTTATATAAGGAATTGAGGTGGAGCATCAGGCGGAGGGTGATGACTTTTTATATAAGAAAATACTCAGTGTGCAGGTGGAGCAACAGGCGTTGGTGATGACTTTTTATATAGGAAAATACTCCGATGACTTTTTATATAGTAATATATTAGTGTTTATTTTTAGATAACAAGAAGACGTTATTTATAGACATATATTAACTCTGCAGGAGTGATGCAGGGGCAAGATGGTGGGATGACTTTTTATATAAGGAATTGAGGAGGAGGGGGTAGGAGGAGGCGGGTGTATATATTATATATATATATATATATATATATATATATATTGATAAAGGGTGTTGCTATACAACTGGTAGATAATGTTTGTCGTAGCTTTTATCAGGTAGGTAATAGATGTTTATATTGCTGTCTGAGCCGAGATGATAGTGATGACAATGTGAAAGTAAGGGGTAAGAAATAGTTTTATCACAAGGTGATCGTGTGAGAGAAAGGACAGTCTCTGGATAGAATAATTTATCACACAACAAGAAGTGATGAAGTGTTTAATCCGTTGGGGAGCGGGTTGAAGACCAGAACTGTAAGTTTTTACCGAGACCAGCCTTTGTTACTCGTGCGATTTAATTACCAAGGGGTGAAATTTTTTTTTGACAAGAGGCAGAAATTTGATTACCAAGAGGGCGACATTTTTTTTTTGACAAGGGGCAGTATTTTTTGGTAAGGGGCAGTCTTTTTTTGACAATAGGGAGAAATTTGGTTACCAAGAGGGCGACATTTTTTTTGACAAGGGGCAGTATTTTTTGGTAAGGGGCAGTCTTTTGGATTTGACAAAAGGGACAGTCTTTTGTTGACAATAGGGAGAAATTTGGTTACCAAGAGGGCGACATTTTTTTTTGACAAGGGGCAGTATTTTTTGGTAAGGGGCAGTCTTTTTTTTGACAATAGGGAGAAATTTGGTTACCAAGAGGGCGAACTTTTTTTGACAAGGGGTAGTATTTTTTTGACAAGTGGTGAGAAATTTTTTAAAGAAGTATTTGACGGTTGATCTATTTACCTATAGGTTGGCCATTTTGGGGAGGCCTGGGAGAAAATTTTGGGATCGTCTTTGGTGTTTGGAAGAAAACCTTTCACTAAAGTTTGAAAATAAGCAAGAAAGAAGTCTCACTACCTTCCATCTACCGTGTCTGTGGCACATCGTCGGTATTTCGTCGAAAGATAAAGTGTACAAACTCAAAGGAACATAAACTTGTTTCCGATAGTCTATATTTAACGCTGACGTTACCCACCCTAACGGACTATAGCAGTATGCATCATTCAGCGATTACATTTGATAATGTCTTCCTCGCGAGCGCAGACCATCGATCGAGTTTAACAACGCGTGGTAAAAAGCACGTGCGTGTTGGTTTTTCTTAAAATGGTTGACACGTGCGAAAAAAAACTTTGGTAAGTCATATCTAAAAAGTTTGTTTCTACTATTGCTCTCTTGTGTTTTGAGGTTGTCTGCAATGACGTGAACAGAAATAAGTTGCAGTGTTAGTCTTACACAAGTAAATCTCGTTGTAGATAAGTTTTTTTTTTCGTCTACCAATACTAAAGAAAACTTTGTTAGCTATTTTATTACGTTTTTTCTAGCTAGCATATTTAGACCTAACGGTACCCTCTATGGTACGAGGATTTTAAAACGAGTCAAGTTTTACGCGCGCTGTTTCACACTGGCCATCAAGCCTGTTTCTTTCTAGTGAGGTTACAAGCACGTGGTTGTTGCGTTTTCTTAAAATGTTTGAAACTGACCTCAACATTGGTTCAGTCACAGAGTGTAACACTAAAGCCGTATCTAGTTGGTGTCATACTCTAGTCTGCCTGCTGAAATCCCTTTTGGGTAGTGTACCTAAACTTTCATGAAATACACAAAAAGCTCCGTAAATAATGAATGAATGAAACATATGCGATTAGTAGATTTAAAAAAAAAAAATCCTCCCCTATCCTACATCCCACTATACGTAAAACCGCCACTCACGTCAAAAAAAAAAAACCTTAGTAACATACTACATAGATAACAAAGTTCTGCTGATATCACTTTTGCGTAGTGTACCTAGACCTAAACTTGCGTGACACACAAAAAAGCCCGTGTTATTGGTTACGCATACACAATATTATAGATATAAGGCCTTAACAAAACTATTTAAAACCTTACGGATAACTGATAATGACAGACTATCAAACCAAGAAAAGCTAACACGAATTATTTGTAATTCTCATCTATACTTATACACAAACACTGGGTGGTAGAAATGTTGTTCGGCAGCCCATCGCTTATCGATTAAGCTTCTGGGTAATCAAGCAGCTGTTATCACGAGTCGTGTCTGAAAAAGAATTATTTTAGGTTGACATATTGTGTTCTTTTAAAAGAATTATATATTTATTACACTTAAAGACTCTTTGTTATCTATGCTGCCTAAAATATGACATGTATAAATATCGTGTGTATACATATTAATATCTGTTTAAACATATGTTGTATAAGTACTGTATAAAAAGACAACACCACGCCGCGTCACACAAAAATGGTATAGCCAAGCTCTAACACTTCTCTGTCGTCTCTAACACTGGACACCCACCGCTTCATGTTGGCCCTAGTACGATCAAGTCTCTAACACTTCACGCCGCCTCTTCAGGCAAGACCTAGTGTAGTTCAGTACTGTTAAAAAAAAAAAAATGCTATGTTCTAAATATTCTCTTTAATTTTCTTTATTTCTTTATTATGTTAACACAAATAAACCTCGCAAAAATGAACAAAAACACTTGTCTAATGCAACCACATATAGCCATCTGGGTTATTTTCTCTAATTATTTTATCACAATGTGAAAAAAGATCTCTCAGAACAGCTGCACTGATTAAACATGACTGGTAAATAGCTTCTTCTTAAACACGAGTTATCCAGCCGTTAGCGTTCGAAACAAATCATCGCGAACAGCTTGTGTCTAACATAATTCATTGTGAGATCCACTACCCCATAAGAGAATCCCTATTTAACTAATATATATATATACATATATATATATATATATATATATATATATATATATATATATATATATATATATAATATATAAATATATATATATATATATATATATATATAAATATATATATATAAAAAGTTAATATTTATAAATTCCTTCGCAACTTTAAAAGTTAATTTAAGCATTTAACATCTATTAGCTTTTGGAAATAATATAGCAGGTATGTCATTACATTTACAACTGGAACTATTGAGACGGTTTAATTTAATAGATTTAAATTAACACAAAATCCCGTGAAATAGAATGAATGAACTAGACCCCTGATCACTTTACTCTCTAATCTCTCTCTCTGTCTCTTATTGTTAAGTCGCTTTCTCTAGTATTTTTTTCTTTTAAAACTCTCTCTCTCATCCCCCTCTTTCTCTCTCTGTCTTTCTCTTTCTATCTTTTTCTCTCTGT
>JAMPIV010018432.1:0-80000 GCA_024509875.1 Oreohelix idahoensis | reverse complement strand
CAATAAGTGAGAAACACAGAGAGATAATTGTGTAAAGTGATCAGGGGTCTAGTTCATTCATTCTATTTCACGGGATTTTGTGTTAATTTAAATCTATTAAATTAAACCGTCTCAATAGTTCCAGTTGTAAATGTAATGACATACCTGCTATATTATTTCCAAAAGCTAATAGATGTTAAATGCTTAAATTAACATTTAAAGTTGAGAAGGAATTTATAAATACACTTATATATATATATATATATATATATATATATATATATATATATATATATATATATATATATATATATATATATATATATATATATATATATATTAGTTAAATAGGGATTCTCTTATGGGGTAGTGGATCTCACAATGAATTATGTTAGACACAAGCTGTTCGCGATGATTTGTTTCGAACGCTAACGGCTCGATAACTCGTGTTTAAGAAGAAGCTATTTACCAGTCATGTTTAATCAGTGCAGCTGTTCTGAGAGATCTTTTTTCACATTGTGATAAAATAATTAGAGAAAATAACCCAGATGGCGATATGTGGTTGCATTAGACAAGTGTTTTTGTTCATTTTTGCGAGGTTTATTTGTGTTAACATAATAAAGAAATAAAGAAAATTAAAGAGAATATTTAGAACATAGCATTTTTTTTAAACAGTACTGAACTACACTAGGTCTTGCCTGAAGAGGCGGCGTGAAGTGTTAGAGACTTGATCGTACTAGGGCCAACATGAAGCGGTGGGTGTCCAGTGTTAGAGACGACAGAGAAGTGTTAGAGCTTGGCTATACCATTTTTGTGTGACGCGGCGTGGTGTTGTCTTTTTATACAGTACTTATACAACATATGTTTAAACAGATATTAATATGTATACACACGATATTTATACATGTCATATTTTAGGCAGCATAGATAACAAAGAGTCTTTAAGTGTAATAAATATATAATTCTTTTAAAAGAACACAATATGTCAACCTAAAATAATTCTTTTTCAGACACGACTCGTGATAACAGCTGCTTGATTACCCAGAAGCTTAATCGATAAGCGATGGGCTGCCGAACAACATTTCTACCACCCAGTGTTTGTGTATAAGTATAGATGAGAATTACAAATAATTCGTGTTAGCTTTTCTTGGTTTGATAGTCTGTCATTATCAGTTATCCGTAAGGTTTTAAATAGTTTTGTTAAGGCCTTATATCTATAATATTGTGTATGCGTAACCAATAACACGGGCTTTTTGTGTGTCACGCAAGTTTAGGTCTAGGTACACTACGCAAAAGTGATATCAGCAGAACTTTGTTATCTATGTAGTATGTTACTAAGGTTTTTTTTTTGACGTGAGTGGCGGTTTTACGTATAGTGGGATGTAGGATAGGGGAGGATTTTTTTTTTTTAAATCTACTAATCGCATATGTTTCATTCATTCATTATTTACGGAGCTTTTTGTGTATTTCATGAAAGTTTAGGTACACTACCCAAAAGGGATTTCAGCAGGCAGACTAGAGTATGACACCAACTAGATACGGCTTTAGTGTTACACTCTGTGACTGAACCAATGTTGAGGTCAGTTTCAAACATTTTAAGAAAACGCAACAACCACGTGCTTGTAACCTCACTAGAAAGAAACAGGCTTGATGGCCAGTGTGAAACAGCGCGCGTAAAACTTGACTCGTTTTAAAATCCTCGTACCATAGAGGGTACCGTTAGGTCTAAATATAGCTAGCTAGAAAAACGTAATAAAATAGCTAACAGGCAGAGTTTTCTTTAGTATTGGTAGACGAAAAAAACTTATCTACAACGAGATTTACCTGTGTAAGACTAACACTGCTACTTATTTCTGTTCACGTCATTGCAGACAACCTCAAAACACAAGAGAGCAATAGTAGAAACAAACTTTTTAGATATGACTTACCAAAGTTTTTTTTCGCACGTGTCAACCATTTTAAGAAAAACCAACACGCACGTGCTTTTTACCACGCGTTGTTAAACTCGATCGATGGTCTGCGCTCGCGAGGAAGACATTATCAAATGTAATCGCTGAATGATGCATACTGCTATAGTCCGTTAGGGTGGGTAACGTCAGCGTTAAATATAGACTATCGGAAACAAGTTTATGTTCCTTTGAGTTTGTACACTTTATCTTTCGACGAAATACCGACGATGTGCCACAGACACGGTAGATGGAAGGTAGTGAGACTTCTTTCTTGCTTATTTTCAAACTTTAGTGAAAGGTTTTCTTCCAAACACCAAAGACGATCCCAAAATTTTCTCCCAGGCCTCCCCAAAATGGCCAACCTATAGGTAAATAGATCAACCGTCAAATACTTCTTTAAAAAATTTCTCACCACTTGTCAAAAAAAAAAAACAACCCCTTGTCAAAAAAATTTCGCCCTCTTGGTAACCAAATTTCTCCCTATTGTCAAAAAAAGACTGCCCCTTACCAAAAAATACTGCCCCTTGTCAAAAAAATGTCGCCCTCTTGGTAACCAAATTTCTCCCTATTGTCAAAAAAAGACTGCCCCTCACCAAAAAAAAGAAAAAAAAAAATGTCGCCCTCTTGGTAACCAAATTTCTCCCTATTGTCAAAAAAGACTGCCCCTTACCAAAAAATACTGCCCCTTGTCAAAAAAAAATGTCGCCCTCTTGGTAATCAAATTTCTGCCTCTTGTCAAAAAAAAATTTCACCCCTTGGTAATTAAATCGCACGAGTAACAAAGGCTGGTCTCGGTAAAAACTTACAGTTCCGGTCTTCAACCCGCTCCCCAACGGATTAAACACTTCATCACTTCTTGTTGTGTGATAAATTATTCTATCCAGAGACTGTCCTTTCTCTCACACGATCACCTTGTGATAAAACTATTTCTTACCCCTTACTTTCACATTGTCATCACTATCATCTCGGCTCAGACAGCAATATAAACATCTATTACCTACCTGATAAAAGCTACGACAAACATTATCTACCAGTTGTATAGCAACACCCTTTATCAATTATATATATATATATATATATATATATATATATATATATATATATATATATATATATATATATATATATATATATATATATATATATATATATATATATATACACCCGCCTCCTCCTACCCTCCTCCTCAATTCCTTATATAAAAAGTCATCCCACCATCTTGCCCCTGCATCACTCCTGCAGAGTTAATATATGTCTATAAATAACGTCTTCTTGTTATCTAAAAATAAACACTAATATATTACTATATAAAAAGTCATCGGAGTATTTTCCTATATAAAAAGTCATCACCAACGCCTGTTGCTCCACCTGCACACTGAGTATTTTCTTATATAAAAAGTCATCACCCTCCGCCTGATGCTCCACCTCAATTCCTTATATAAAAAGTCATCTCGCCATCTTGCACCTGCACATTTTCCCTATATAAAAAGTCACCCCGCCATCTTGCCCCTCCAGAGCTCCTCCATCGCTCCTCCAGATTTTCCTTATATAAAAGTCATCCCGCCATCTTGCTCCTCCATAACTCCTCCATCTGCTCCTCCATCTGCTCCTCCATCGGCTCCTCCAACACATTTTCGTTATATAAAAGTCACGCGGTTGTAGACTGTATAAACAAACACACCAACACACGTAACAAAACAATTCCACAACACACAAAAATCCGCCCTAACCTAACCCCACCTGCTACATTACACCCGTACCTCGTCACCGACGTCTCTTCATTCCCACCTCTCAATGCTGGTCCACTCGCCTGCTACACCCCAAAAATGTACACAGATGCATCCTGACAACGTCACCACATCTAAAATATCTCTCTTCCACCTCCAAAACCATACCACATCACACAAAAATATCCCCCTAACCTAACCCCACCTGCTACATTACACCCGTACCTCGTCACCGACGCCTCTTCACTCCCACCTCTCAATGCTGGTCCACTCGCCTGCTACACCCCAAAAATGTACACAGATGCATCCTGACAACGTCACCACATCTCCCCTCAACATCTAAAATATCTCTCTTCCACATCCAAAACCATACCACATCACACAAAAATATCACCCCTAACCTAACCCCACCTGGTACATTACACCCATGCCTCGTCACCCCCACCACAAAAAAAAAACCTCCACTCGACCACAACACACTATTAGTGAACTAATATAGTGCTATATAAAAGTCACGGGTCACCACAAAGCGCCACCACATTTCCCTTATATAAAAAGGCATCCCGCCATCTTGCCCCTGCATCACTCCTGCAGAATTAATATATGTCTATAAATAACGTCCTCTTGTTATCTAAAAATAAACACTAATATATTACTATATAAAAAGTCATCCGCATCCGCCTACCCGCCTCCTCAATTCCTTATATAAAAAGTCATCCCGCCATCTTGCTCCGCCTGCCCTCCTCATAAGCCCTTATATAAAAAGTCACCCCGCCATCTTCCTCCGCCTACCCCCCTCCTCAATTCCTTATATAAAAAGTCATCCCGCCATCTTGCCCCTCCAGCGCACCTGCCCGTTTTCCTTATATAAAAGTCATGTCTCAAGTCTAAATATAGTCTCTTCTTGTTATCTAAAAATAAACACTAATATATTACTATATAAAAAGTCATCCACCTCCTCCTACCCTCCCCCTCAATTCCTTATATAAAAAAGTCATCCACCTCCGCCTGCCCTCCTCCTCAATTCCTTATATAAAAAGTCACCCCACCTAATGCTCCACCTGCACACTGAGTATTTTCTTATATAAAAAGTCATGCGCCTCCTCCTCTCCTCCTCCTCAATTCCTTATATAAAAAGTCATGTACCAACACCTGCTGCTCCACCTCAATCCCTTATATAAAATGTCATCACCCGCCGCCTGATGCTCCACCTGCACACTGAGTATTTCCTTATATAAAAAGTCATCACCCCCCGCCTGATGCTCCACCTGCACAATGCGTATTTCCTTATATAAAAAGTCACCCCGCCATCTTGCCCCTGCACATTTTTCCTATATAAAAAGTCACCCCACCTAATGCTCCACCTGCACATTTTCCTTATATAAAAAGTCACCCCGCCTGATGCGCCACCTGCGCAATGAGTATTTCCTTATATAAAAAGTCACCGCACCTGCTGCTCCACCTGCACATTGAGTATTTCCTTATATAAAAAGTCACCCCGCCATCTTGCCCCTGCACATTTTTCCTATATAAAAAGTCATGCACCAACGCCTGATGCTCCACCTGCACATTTTCCTTATATAAAAAGTCACCCCACCTGATGCGCCACCTGCACATTGAGTATTTTCTTATATAAAACGTCATCCCACCATCTTGCCCCTGCACATTTTCCCTATATAAAAAGTCATGCACCAACGCCTGATGCTCCACCTGCACATTTCCTTATATAAAAAGTCATCCCGCCCTCTTGTTATCTCCCCCTTGTTATCTCAAGTCCGCCATCTGCCCCTCCTCTTCTTGTTATCTAAAAATAACCTCCCCTTGTTAGCTCAAGTCCGCCATCTTGCGCCGCCTGAATGCGCTTATATAAAAGTTACGCGCCTCCTGGTGTTTTTGCTATATAAAAGTGACGCGCCTCCTGGCGCGCCTCCTGCGCGCCTCCTGAATACTAACCGTTTCCGCCATTCCCTACTACTTATATCTTCTGTAAGGTTATTTGTTAAGGTATCTACACTTTCATTTACTGCTTTTCTTAGCTGCATTCCTTCCATTTCAATTTGTAAAACTGACCAGTTGGCTTTTGTGAGGTGGTTTGATGGTTGTTTTATTCCTTTGTTTAGTTTATACTCTCATGTATTATCGTTATCTCTATCGCTAAGTGATCAGAGCAAATATCACTTTGTTTGGTTTATACTCTCATGTATTATCGTTATCTCTATCGCTAAGTGATCAGAGCAAGTATCACTTTGTTTGGTCTATACTCTCATGTTTTATCGTTATCTCTATCGCTAAGTGATCAGAGCATGTATCACTTTGTTTGGTTTATACTCTCATGTATTATCGTTATCTCTATCGCTAAGTGATCAGAGCAAGTATCACTTTGTTTGGTTTATACTCTCATGTTTTATCATTATCTCTATCGCTAAGAGATCAGAGCAAGTATCACTTTGTTTGGTTTATACTCTCATGTTTTATCGTTATCTCTGTCGCTAAGTGATCAGAGCAAGTATCACTTTGTTTGGTTTATACTCTCATGTTTTATCGTTATCTCTATCGCTAAGTGATCAGAGCAAGTATCACTTTGTTTGGTTTATACTCTCATGTATTATCGTTATCTCTATCGCTAAGTGATCAGAGCAAGTATCACTTTGTTTGGTTTATACTCTCATGTTTAATCGTTATCTCTATCGCTAAGTGATCAGAGCTGGTATCACTTTGTTTGGTTTATACTCTCATGTATTATCGTTATCTCTATCGCCAAGGGATCAGAGCTGGTATCACTTTGTTTGGTTTATACTCATGCTTTATCGTTATCTCTATCGCCAAGTGATCAGAGCAAGTATCACTTTGTTTGGTTTATACGCTCATGTATTATCGTTATCTCTATCGCCAAGTGATCAGAGCAAGTATCACTTTGTTTGGTTTATACTCTCATGTTTTATCGTTATCTCTGTTGCTAAGTGATCAGAGCAAGTATCACTTTGTTTGGTTTATACTCTCATGTATTATCGTTATCTCTATCGCTAAGTGATCAGAGCTAGTATCACTTTGTTTAGTTTATACTCTCATGTTTTATCGTTATCTCTATCGCCAAAGGATCAGAGCTGGTATCACTTTGTTTGGTTTATACTCATGCTTTATCGTTATCTCTATCGCCAAGTGATCAGAGCACGTATCACTTTGTTTGGTTTATACTCTCATGTATTATCGTTATCTCTATCGCAAAGTGATCAGAGCAAGTATCATTTTGTTTGGTTTATACTCTCATGTATTATCGTTATCTCTATCGCTAAGTGATCAGAGCAAGTATCACTTTGTTTGGTTTATACTCTCATGTTTTATCGTTATCTCTGTCGCTAAGTGATCAGAGCAAGTATCACTTTGTTTGGTTTATACTCTCATGTTTTATCGTTATCTTTATAGCTAAGTGATCAGAGCAAGTATCACTTTGTTTGGTTTATACTCTCATGTTTTATCGTTATCTCTGTCGCTAAGTGATCAGAGCAAGTATCACTTTGATTGGTTTATACGCTCATGTATTATCGTTATCTCTATCGCTAAGTGATCAGAGCAAGTATCACTTTGTTTGGTTTATACTCTCATGTATTATCGTTATCTCTATCGCTAAGTGATCAGAGCAAGTATCACTTTGTTTGGTTTATACTCTCATGTATTATCGTTATCTCTATAGCCAAGTGATCAGAGCAAGTATCACTTTGTTTGGTTTATACTCTCATGTATTATCGTTATCTCTATCGCCAAGGGATCAGAGCTGGTATCACTTTGTTTGGTTTATACGCTCATGTATTATCGTTATCTCTATCGCTAAGTGATCAGAGCAAGTATCACTTTGTTTGGTTTATACTCTCATGTATTATCGTTATCTCTATTGCCAAGTGATCAGAGCAAGTATCACTTTGTTTGGTTTATACTCTCATGTATTATCGTTATCTCTATCGCCAAGTGATCAGCTTTTTATCTCCCATTTACCTGTGTGCTACATTTGCTGTCACTATGCTAATGTCTATTGCTGAATCAGGCTGGTTTGTACAAGGGTTGCTTCTAATTGCTGACCCATCATTTAGTATTATTTAGTGCATTATTTTAGTATAATTAGTTCATTCTCTTAATAAAGATTGCAGTAATTTTCCTGATTTATCTATTTTGTTTCCTCGCTATACTTTACGATTGGCACTGAAGTCTCACACTATTACTGATTTGTGATGGGAATTAAAGTCTCGCACTATAACTGATTTGTGATGGGCATTAAAGTCTCGCACTATAACTGATTTGTGATGGGCATTAAAGTCTCGCACTATTACTGATTTGTGATGGGCATTAAAGTCTAGCACTATTACTGATTTGTGATGGGAATTAAAGTCTCGCACTATTACTGATTTGTGATGGGAATTAAAGTCTCGCACTATTACTGATTTGTGATGGGAATTAAAGTCTCGCACTATAACTGATTTGTGATGGGAATTAAAGTCTCGCACTATAACTGATTTGTGATGGGCATTAAAGTCTCGCACTATTACTGATTTGTGATGGGCATTAAAGTCTCGCACTATTACTGATTTGTGATGGGAATTAAAGTCTCGCACTATTACTGATTTATGATGGGCATTAAAGTCTCGCACTATTACTGATTTGTGATGGGCATTAAAGTCTCGCACTATTACTGATTTGTGATGCATTTTTGCTCTAATTGCTTTTATCGGTATTTTCTTGGTCATTTCCAGTGGGATTAGTATAAGTTTTATTATTTTGAGTACTTCATTGTTACTATGTGTAGTTGTGAAGGTAATGCCTCCCCTGCTTTGCAGTAGTGGTCCAATAGTGGCCAAAACTCAATAGTATCTAATATGGGCTTCAAAGGTGTCTACCTTCGCACAAGATTACTCTTGGCAGATTTGTAAAAAAAAAGGGTAACGACGCTTCTATCTCAATGGAGTATTCACAAGATATTCAGATAAGCGAAAACAATGCTGCAGTGGCTTAGCACTTTAATTCTAGAATCTGCCGACCACTTTTGTGAAAAATATTATCAATGATCAGTCTTAGCTCGTTCAAGCCCCCACCTCTGATTTACTTAGTATAATTCTTATTATTCTGGTATAGCTCTGTTTAGAGTGTGTTTACTAAATTGACTGAGACAAACATGCAGTACAGTTAAAATGATTGAATCGAAGTTAAATTTGTAAAATTACAAATAATAAAATTTAATAATCACTTAAGTTTTAACAGTTTGAAATTAATTGAATAGTTAAACATAAAAGGTACATCATTGATGGATAGTAGGTTCTATGGGAAAAAAAGTTCATTTTGGCAGCATATATATATATTGCACTTAGCTGCCAGTGGTTGTCACGGCTCCTGCTGGGTTGTTTCTTTTTACCCTTCTCACGCTCATTGCTGGTCAAGGGCGTCAATGAGAGTCTACAAAGTCGGTCCCTTGTCTTAAAGCTCGGTCCACTGATCCCTTCTTGTTTCAGAGATAGTACCCTTCAATTGGTACCACCACCAAAAACTATGGTAAAAGAATAGGGACAAAATGCTCTCCTCAGCACTGCGTTTCCCGACACATACTTATGTGTCCCCTTTCTCCTATTCTACCATCCCATTTACTAGGAATTTACCCTCGATGAGAATTCAACTTAATCCCTCGAGAGAAACATTTTTTTACAGTTAAATTTAATAGCTTTTACAGTTAACTTACAATTAAATAAAAAGGTTATTTGTACATATAGACTATGTTTACATTTACATTTCCACTGATTGAAAAGTGTTCACAACAGAAATTGAATATGTTTTCATTTATGTTTACACTAATTTGAAAAATTCGAAACTTCCATTAATTTTAAAGTGAATATGTTAACATCGACATTTACACTTGTCTGAAACTGTAAGTATTATACTTAAAATGTACATTATTTATTTTATCTTTCACTAAAAGAACTACTGCCTTCATCAAATCTATCTGATCCACAAACATAACTGCTGACTTAATCAAATCTATCTGATCCACAAACATAACTGCTGACTTCATTAAATCTATCTGTGTTGTTGTTTTCATTTATGTTTACACTAATTTGAAAAATTCGAAACTTCCATTAATTTTAAAGTGAATATGTTAACATCGACATTTACACTTGACTGAAACTGTAAGTATTATACTTAAAATGTACATTATTTATTTTATCTTTCACTAAAAGAACTACTGCCTTCATCAAATCTATCTGATCCACAAACATAACTGCTGACTTAATCAAATCTATCTGATCCACAAACATAACTGCTGACTTCATTAAATCTATCTGATCCACCAATATAACAGCTGACTTCATCAAATCTATCTGATCCACAAACATAACTGCTGACTTTATCAAATCTGTCTGATCCACCAAACATAACTGCTGACTTCATCAAATCTATCTGATCCACGAATATAACTGCTGACTTCATCAAATCTATCTGATCCACGAACATAACTGCTGACTTCATCAAATCTATCTGATCCACAAACATAACTGCTGACTTCATCAAATCTATATGATCCACAAACATAATTGCGGACTTCATCAAATCTATCTGATCCACAAACATAACTGCTGACTTCATCAAATCTATATGATCCACAAACATAACTGCTGACTTCATCAAATCTATATGATCCCCAAACATAACTGCTGACTTCATCAAATCTATCTGATCCACAAACATAACTGCTGACTTCATCAAATCTATATGATCCACATACATAACTGCGGACTTCATCAAATCTATATGATCCACAAACATAACTGCTGACTTCTTCAAATCTAGATGATCCACAAACATAACTGCTGACTTCATCAAATCTATATGATCCACAAACATAACTGCTGACTTCATCAAATCTATCTGATCCACAAACAGAACTGCAGACTTCATCAAATCTATCTGATCCACAAACATAACTGCTGACTTCATCAAATCTATATGATCCACAAACATAACTGCTGACTTCATCAAATCTATGTGATCCACAAACATAACTGCTGACTTCATCAAATCTATATGATCCACAAACATAACTGCTGACTTCATCAAATCTATCTGATCCACAAACATAACTGCTGACTTCATCAAATCTATATGATCCACAAACATAACTGCGGACTTCATCAAATCTATATGATCCACAAACATAACTGCTGACTTCATCAAATCTATATGATCCACAAACATAACTGCTGACTTCATCAAATCTATATGATCCACAAACATAACTGCTGACTTCATCAAATCTATATGATCCACAAACATACAAACATAACTGCTGACTTCATCAAATCTATCTGATCCACAAACATAACTGCTGACTTTATCAAATCTATATGATCCACAAACATAACTGCTGACTTCATCAAATCTATATGATCCACAAACATAACTGCTGACTTCATCAAATCTATATGATCTACAAACATAACAGCTGACTTCATCAAATCTATCTGATCCACAAACAGAACTACTGACTTCTCTAAAGAAGCAATGGCACCAGACAGAAATCCAAAATTTGACAATAGGACAATTAACCAGCAACATTTATACATTATTGACAGAAAAAAAACGTTATGTAAAATGACGGAAAAATCTCAATAAACTTACTGACATGCAAAAAATACAAAATAATGCCCTAACAAGGGCTCTTAAATCAGCTTAGTAGTTCATGAAACACATTTATATTCAACTAGCCCCAACATATCTTCCTATCTCTACCTGAACAAATTTTTTTTATTTTTTCTGTACACACATTTCTATTTGTGTACATGTACACACCATCTTGTTTACGTGTACACACCACGTTGCTTTCTTTTATTTGTTCAAAAATTTAATTTTATTAATGTGTCGTCTTGGACGTTCGTTGCTACCTTATTAACGTGTTCTATTGAACATAATTTTATTTGTTCCGTTCCTCACTCCCCACTCTGAGTACGGACAAAAAAGAGCGAAAGAAGAAATTAGGTAATGAGGACAAATTGAGAGAGGGAGAGGAGAGGGAGGTGTTTTTAACAAGGTTAGATAGAGAAAGAGAGGGAGAGAGAGAATAAAGTAAAGTGTAGTTACCAAGGTGGGAGAGAGAGGAGAGTGGGGTGTAATGAGGAAGATGAAATAGAAAGATGGGTTATAGTGAAAGAGTGTGTTTATCTGTAGACGCCATCTTGTTTGTGTTTATTTGTAGGAACTAGTACCATCTGTATTGACTGTAATTAAGTTGTTTATTGTCTTCACAATTTCCAGTATGGATATGACCTAACCAGAACCCAAAGTCCCCCACCTCATACACGTGAGCTCCACTAGATCCAGGACACGTCGCTGTAGTATATGTGTACATGTTATCATCGCTGACCAAGTGACCTACACTGACCTGTTTACTACATCCGTGTGGGTGTGACACTATAATGACAAGATGTCCATCATGTCTGTCGTGTTTTGTAGACAACTGTCTCGTCTCTTGATCAAAGAGTCCGGTACTGGGGTACTTATCTGTTATACGGTCATATAGAACATCCCTGTGTGTTACCATCTTGTCAAGTCTGTCCGCCAGGTCCAGGTCATGGGTCACATATGTCATCCCACACCAGTCACTCTCGATGTTACTCACCACATGTGACATACCACTGAGTGTGACGACACCGCTGCAGACATCAGGTGTACCACCTTTATCAAAGAAGAGATGACACGTGGTGTGTGCTCCCTCCAGGTCGTCGTAGACAACATGACCCGCTGTGTCAATGTCAATGTGAGCAAACTTTGTTTTTGGTGTAGGAGAGTTCAGACATTCTTTACACGTACAGGTTTTATTGTTGTTGTCTAGGTATTTACTCACAAGCCACACCCACCCCGTCCCTACCATCATCAAGTGCCTACCCCTGTCCCTGTAGCTCGGGTATGGCTTGTCACTATCAGGAATAGTCTCAGGTCTCCTCTCACTGACATACTTGACTGACACGCGGACAGTTACATCTGACAGAGCTCGGATATACTCTACTAGATCGTTGTCATGGTAACCAGGTGGTAGATGGTCCACATTAAATTGGTCTACAGGTATAAATTTCAGGTGACCTGGATTCTTCTCACAATCATCAAGATGTTGATGAAGATCTACCTCTCCTCCATAACTGACCTCAACTTCCCACGGTCCTGGTAGACAGATACATATATCATCATTAAATTACACATGCATCATCATCATGTGTCAGATCATCCACGTTTACTTCAAACTTACAAATACATCATCATCACGTGTCAGATATTCCGCCATTATGTCAAACTTACAACTACATCATCATCACGTGTCAGATCTTCCACCATTATGTCAAACTTACAAATACATCATTATCATGTGTCAGATCTTCCACCTTTACTTCAAACATACAAATACATCATCATCATGTGTCACATTTTCCGCCTTTACTTCAAACTTACAAATTCATCATCATCATGTGTCACATTTTCCGCCTTTACTTCAAACTTACAAATGTATGATTATCATGTGTCAGATCTTCCAGCTTTACTTCAACCTTAGAAATACATCATCATCATGTGTCAGTTCCTCCACCTTTACGTCAAACTTACAATACATCATCATCATGTGTCAGGTCTTCAAACTTTACTTTAAACTTACAAATACATCATCACCATGTGTCAGATCTTCCACCTTTACTTCAAACATACGAATACGTCATCATCATGTGTCACATTTTCCGCCTTTACTTTATACTTACAAATACATCATCATCATGTGCCGGATATTCTACTTTACTTAAAACTTACAAATCTATCATCATCATGCGCCAGATCTTCCGCCATTATGTCAAACGTACAAATACATCATCAGCATGTGTCAGATCTTCCACCTTTACCTCAAACTTACAAATACATCATCATCATGTCTCAGATCTTCCTGTGGTGAAGTGAGATGTTATAAATATTTATAGGGAACTTAGTGTACTGACTGAGATCAGCTGTGAAGGTATATATATATCTAATAAGAGTAGTGTATTATATATAACCTTACTTGCTGCCACATATGTATACCTCAGTCAGAATTATTCTGGAATAGTGTGATGACTACGTTATATGTCTAGGGTATGTGTATGATGAAGTGTAAGTCAAAACAACAACAGACAGATAAACAATTTAATTTATTCCACTACACTTGACAACACTGTGACACTCACATACATAAAACACTCTACAAGGATATCTTAAAGGAGTCACTGATAACTTTTCAAATAACAATATGTATTCATTGCTGTCATGAATGTATATGTGTCCTGATTCAAATACAAAGGAACCAGGAGTCACAATCAATTTTAATTACAAGTTATATGTACAGAATTTATTAATATGAATCTTGTAGTGACATCTATTTTTAATAGTATCCTATGTGTGTTAGTTGTGTAGTAGTAATATGAGGTAATACTGGTTTTGTTTTGTTCAAGCTCTGTTGGTATTTGTCATCATGACTTCAATAGTTTGTCTTTATTGGAACTAGTATTGGAGATGTTCTCAGTTCCTGATATTAAAACAATTTAATTCCCCTCTTAATTGTATTTTACACTGTCATTTTAAGATGGGGGTACATAATGTTGAGCTCAGCTGGCCACATCAGCTTATCTTGCGTGATGGCGGCAGGAAAAGACTCCTCTGCTCGATTTCTCCCCTGGGCTCTGGAGACACCTCACTGCTAGCTAATTGGACCAAGGAGTATGCTGTCCGACTCTGGATTCAGCAAAGCTCTGACCAGGTGCTGCTCAATAACGTTAAGACCACAGTCCCACAATTCATAGAATAAACACAGATACGTTGACTAGCAATGAATTCTGGCACAAATACTGGCACAAATTCCCATCTGCTTATGTTCCAGGCTTTTATTTAGCAAAAATATGAGCTGGCTTCAACGCACTGTTGCTTTATCAAGCTTATTTGAACTAGTGGTCTCGAACTAACGCTCCTAAGTGATTATATCAGCGAGTCTGGCCAATGGAGCCACGTTTCGACAAGTGTTTGAAAAAAGTTTACCTTCCTACGTCTCCCCTAACAACCAAGGATAGCATTTATAGTCCGACTAATCGTGTTTAGCCTTACATATCATTCCAGCCAATCAGTTCAAATGTAACTTGTGGCCCATTTCCCGTACAATGGTGGTTAAAAAAATCTACCACTGAGCGATTCTGATTTGGGGTGTTGTCTGACAGCACCATCATTTTATTTTGGCTATAACTTGTTAATTCCTAGACTATTTGCGTAACGTTTTACATATTCTTTGTCAGCAAGCCCTAAGGAACCCAAATATACAAATTTAAAAGAGCTAAGTGGCTGCGTTCAAAATATGCAATTTCTTCTACCTCCTGTTTCGAAGATGTGCTGTCTGGGTACTGTAATGTTTTCAAACGTAAACCCATCTAATGTCATCTTTTCTAATAAGCGTTTTTCAGGATTTTAAAACCTAAGTCTGGGAAGGTTAGTGTTTTTATCACTGTCCGTCCGAAAAAGTTAGTGCATGTGGCCTTACACGCGTGATAGTAGTAATTGTGTATCGCGTTACGCTTGTTGGGGGTGGCATTAATAGCGAGATGCGTGTTTAATTTTGCATGCGTTCCTGATTTTCAGCCCTCCCTTCTTTCTATTTGAGTCCATCTGTTCGTTCGTTTTGGTAACGTAGTATAATTAATGTTAGGATTAATTTAGGTCATTACGCAGTGTGCCTCTCAATGTTTTTCTTAGAAATGCAATACCCGTTTTAATGTGTTGTGGAAACGCTTGTATTTATGCAGTGGCTTATATTTAACGTGGAAACGTTACAATTTGCAGACGAAGCATCAAACAAAAGGGGGATTTCGAGTACATTCCTTGTGACAGCACTGTTATTTTACCATTGCTCTTTTCTTTATTAGAATTTATTTGTTAGGCTTTATATTTACCTGATAATTTATATATGTGGATTAGAATATTTCACGACACTTCCACCTTTACTTCAAACTTACTGATACTCACCGAAGGTCATCAAGAGCCTAAACCTGTTACATTTATTTTAAAGATGTCAACAAACATTCAATCTTTTGTTCTACTACTCTCAAAATTTTCCTAAACTTCGTAACATCGATCAGAGCATTGCAAAATGTTAACTGCCGTCCCACTGTAACGCTTAAGGCGTTGTTTAAATTGTTTCAAAAGTAAACCCTAACATTAGACCTTTTAATGCAGTTCATATTTTAAAACGCGTAGAATGACTTCCGCTACTATTTAAACAATTAATTTGAGTTTAGTTAAGCAACACGTGTGCATGTTTTGATGTTATTATTACAGTTTGTATGACAATTTGCATATTTCCGTTTTTCTGTTATTGCTACAGAAATATGTCACACTTTATATTTACATTTTTTAAGTCTCCTAAGCCAATAATTGTTTCAAACTACTTAGAAGCATTTCTGAAATTGTCGATGATTGTTTGGTAGCCGCAGTTCGTTGTCAAATACCGGAGTAGGTGTAGGGCCTGTAGCATATGCTAAGAAAGGGGCCTTATATTAAAAAAAAACAATAAAACAACACACATATATTTGAATACAAACATTTTTAATTTGCATAGTAATTATCATTATCAAAAGTAACAACACAGTCAACATTATTATTTAAATATTAATGTTTCTACATTTAGCATGAGCAAATTTGTTGATGATATAGGATGTATCAATTTCACGCAGAAGTTTATGTTCAATGCTCATTAGTGTGAGATTGTTCAATCTCTTTTGACCCATGGTGCTCCTTAGTTCATTTTTAATAAGTTTCAGTTTTGAAAATGATCGTTCTCCACTGCAGTTGGTTACCATTAGTGACAAATAGATGCGCAAGGCGATTTCTACATTTTGAAAACAAGACTCCAAAGAATTGTCAATTATCAAACGGTAAAACTGTAACTCTACTAGGTATAGAGTAGTGCCAATATGAGAAGCAAGATCAGTTTTCAACAGTTCTGTAAACTGCACAAGTTCTTCACAAAGACTTTCTTCCAGATCTTCCGGATATGATTTAATAAGATTCGATTATCTCGTTACCACCTTTTCAGGTGTAAACGACTAACTGACGAAGGAATCCAAATACATCATTCAACTTTTGATAAGCTTTCTGGCGTTTTGACAAGGTAGAGAGCAAGCTATCAATAAGGACAAGAAATGTTCGGCTTTTAAACTGCTGAGAAGGCGTTTGAGATTCAACAAGTGGATCAAGTGTGCTGGAACCACTGAAATCATCATACTCTCGATTTCGTTTGTGTTTTCTTCGAGTTTGTTCTTGATAATGTTCACACTCAGTCAGATCCTTGGCCTTTTGCACTATGTCTGCAAAATTAGACCGCATAGCTTGAATATACCCCCGTAGGGATTCATAGAGTGCACAAGCTGTATTCAAATCTTGGTCAGAAGATTTCAAAGAAGCACTGGTCATTTGAAAACGCTGTAATACTTGATCCCACAGTATGATCATTATTCCAGTTTCTAACTTCATCATGGTTGAAAGTAGACCACGAGCCTGTTGACGACACTCTGCCTTCTGATCATTGTTATCTGAAATATCATCCAAGACTTGTTGTATTGCAGAAAAGCTGTGTAAAAGTGCTTTTGTTGCATCTGCCCGAGCGGACCACCTGGTATCTGACAGTCTTTTCACAAAGGGCAAATGGGACTTATTATGAGTACCACCAGCACATAATGCAGTAGAAAGGAGACCCCACCGGTAGGTAGAAGCAGAAAAAAAGGTGTATAGGCTTTCAACAAATCCAAAGAAAATGACTGCTTCTTGACAACCTCCAGCAGCACATTTTCCAACCAAATTTAGAGAATGTGCAAAACACGGAATGTAATGTGCAAACTTATTCATCTCTTTAATTCGTGCTTGTAATCCTATAAACTTGCCACTCATGTTGCTGGCGTTGTCATAACTTTGACCACAGCAGTCTTTAATATCAATGTCATTTGCCTTTACAAAAATTAAGTAGACTTTTAGTAAGCTGTTCAGCACTATGACCTTCCATATCAAAAAATGTCACAGATCTTTCAACTGGTCCAGATGGCAAAACATAGCGCAGAGTCAAAGTCAGCTGGTCCATATTAGATATATCTGGAGTAGAATCCAATGAAACGGAATAATACTTGTATTTCTTCACTTCACAGAGAATGTGATCCAGTATGCTGGATCCGATCAGATTGATGAATTTCTCACACGTTGTTTTAGATAGATATGATGTATGTCCAAATCCTTTGTTTGCATGAGTACTTATATGCTCTGCCAGAAAAGGGTCAAACTTGGCCAGTAATTCTAACAACCCTAAGTAATTCCCGTTATAAGGGGACCCAACAATTTCATCACTGCCACGAAATGAAAGGCCTCGTTCTGCTAAAAACTTCACAACTTCAATTATTCGCTCTAGAGTGTTGTGCCAATACTTTTCTTGAATGTCCATTTGTTTCACAAGTTGGGAATCGACACGTTCACCTTTGTTTTTAGGCATCAACAGTGAAATTAAAGCTTGTCTATGTGAGAAGCTTTCTTCATGTCGACGCAATAGATTGCTTGCTTTTTTCCAGTCATTAAACCCTTCAACAGTGAACTTTGATGAACATTCTGAACTCATAAGCTTGCATGGGAAACCGAATAGGCGCCCTTTACTTTCTGAATAGCATAACTATTTTCTTGCATGTTGCTTGTTTGTAAGTTTATGAATATGTGTAAAATAAGACTTCTGACAGTAACGAGATTTCTTTTCAGTGTCATACAATCGCACGGATGAAGCGAAGGCACTGTCAGCATGTTGACATTTTTCACTTCCCTTGGATATCCAATATTCACGCTCACAGTCATCTATATTGTTCGGCCAGTCACCAATATCATTAGAGTACTTCTTCGTTTCACTTATTCTTTCACATTCAGACTCGGTGTATACTGGGTTTTGCTGTATGTTTTCTGCTGCACAGCCTGCACTAGTACTAGTTGTTCCTGTACTTCTAGCTTCAGTGGTTAGAGTACCACCACCATGAACATCAAAATATTCTGTCAGCTTACGTGTTTTTGATATCACAAGTTGATCTCTTCTTTCTTTTTCTTCCTTCGCTTTACGTTTTTCACTTCCAGAAGCATAATTACGTCCAATATCTCTGTGTCTACTGCTCATTTTTTGAGTTTTCTAACCTTACAAATCAAGAAATTTTAATCAAGATCGAAAGAGAGTGCAAGCACGCCGTATACCTCAATTAAAATAGGAAGTTTCCGTTTCCTAAATTCTAGTTTTTATTGTTAATGCAAATTCATTTCACAAAGAACGAAACAAAATTAGAGGGACAGTCGACTACAGCCAAAAAAGTGGCTTCCGTCCAAACGTGACCAAATTTTCAACGCCACTTAAATGGCTTCCGTCCGCAAACAGTTAATATAAAAATAATGAAGAGTCACACTAAGTCACCGTCTTATGCTCTTTCTCTCACAATTTCGTGACACCAAATGAAAAGGCGCTAAAGATAGCATAAATCACAAGATCATTGGTTTAACGCTCGTATTAGAAGATGACCAAAAAATGATGAACATATTTATTGGCGCGGGGCACCTAAAAGCGCGGGGCCCGTAGCATATGCTACTTTTACTACTACGTTAATCCGGCTCTGAGTAGGTCAGAAAAGCTAGACACATTAGATTTAGTTGATGTGTGGGCGTGGTCAACTTCTAAAGATCGAAAAACAACAGAACTAGACCATCAGTAACATCTAATCACCAGCCCTAGGTAGAAGATGAAGATAAAGATACTATTAAATAAGTATTAAACAAGTGTTAAACGTTTTTAAATGATGTTATTCTTCTTTATTTGTTTGAAAATTACGTAATGCAATATTACATTTTTTTGTCTAATAAGGGACACATTAAAATTGTGTGTGAAATCATTACTATTTGTGGCCATAATCAGTGTATTATTACTTTGTAAATGGATATCCAACGTGGAACTGATGACAAGACCTAGACAAGTGCCAGTGGAAGAAGAGATGAGAAGAAGACGATGGCGATGGATAGGACACACACTGAGGAAACCTGTTGATAGCATTACAAGGCAGTCCTTGTTTTGGAACCCCCAGGGCAAGAGAGACAGAGGTAGACCAAGAAGCACATGGAAAAGAGAGCTGAAAACAGAGGTGAAAATGATGAGGAGAACGTGGAAAGAGCTTGAGATGATGGCACGTGACAAGTGGACTTGGCATGTGTTTGTTGAAGGCCTATGCTCCTTTGGGAGTGGAGGGTTATCAATGAATGAATGAAATGGATATCAATGCTACAAAAGATACTATATATTATAATATTCTGTCTATTGCCCTGCAGTTTGATATATAATATGTACATGTTCACAGAAATGTTGTACATAAAATTTACACTAAAAGATAGTACACTTAACCGCTTAGAATTCTTCAAAAAAATAATTACGACACAGGGTGGAAAATAATTACAGAAGCAAACATTCATTATCATCGTGTGTCAGAACTTTCACATTTACTTTAAACACACAAACATTTATCAGCATCATGTGTCAGAACTTTCACATTTACTTTAAACACACAAACATTCATCACCATCTTGTGTCAGAACTTTCACATTTACTTTAAACACACAAACATTTATCAGCATCATGTGTCAGAACTTTCACATTTACTTTAAACACACAAACATTCATCATCATCTTGTGTCAGAACTTTCACATTTACTTTAAACACACAAACATTCATCATCATCGTGTGTCAGAACTTTCACATTTACTTTAAACACACAAACATTTATCAGCATCATGTGTCAGAACTTTCACATTTACTTTAAACACACAAACATTTATCAGCATCATGTGTAAGAACGTTCACATTTACTTTAAACACACAAACATTTATCAGCATCATGTGTCAGAACTTTCACATTTACTTTAAACACACAAACATTTATCAGCATCATGTGTAAGAACGTTCACATTTAACTTCAAAAACAAATTTAAAAAAATTATTTTAAACACAGGCTTTTAATGCACTAAAAAGCCAAAAAAATGTGTCAAGGATTTTATAGCTTGCAGTAAAAATGTAACATCAAATTGACAAAAAGCCTAGGGCGCTGATTCTATATGAAATTAAATTCTGCTTTATACTTCATTAGATACCTATGTATAAAATATATGATAAGCGCTATAGCTGTGTCAGAATGTTCACATTACTTTTAACATACAGGCAAGAACCTCATCATCATCATGTGTCAGAATCTTCCCACTTACTTTAAATACACAAGAATTTATTAGCATCATATGTAAAAACGTTAACACTTAACTTCAGAAATCTAGTTACAGATTCATCACCATGTGTCCAAACTCTCACATTAACTTGAAAAATATGGACAGGCATTAATCATTATGGGTCAGAACTCGCACAGGTATTTCAAAACAGAGAAGCATTCATCATCATCATGTGTCATAATTTGTCCAGTTAATTTAAAAAGACAACCATTCATCACCATCATGTGTTATAACTTTCCCATTTACTTCAAAAATACAAGCATTGATTGTAATCGCGTGTAAGAACTTTCACATTAATTTGAAGCACACATTTACGACCTAATCATCATCATATGTCAGAACTCTCTCGTTTAAATTTAAACATACATAAATTATCCATCATCATGATGTGCTAGCACTCACACACTGACATTAAACGAACAGTTAAGGGTACATCCTCATCATAAGCCAGTGTTTCGCACATATTCTTTTGTGTGGAATTATGTGACGCACAGATTACTGTTGGTAGGCATACAAATGTACAGAATAACTATTTGTCTAATGAAAAGTATTTATTTTGTGTATCAAAATGCTTTCCTGGTCAAAGCTAGATAACCCATGTTTGATTGATACTTTTGTTATATGTGTTATCTCTCCTGAATATCGAACCTGGCGTATGAATCTAGAGTTCGTTGGTCGATTCCTTGTTATGGCCAGAAAACAGATTGGTCTTGCTTAAAATGTGTATGGCCCGAATTTATATGTATTCCTTGTCTATTTAAGAAGATTCGGTCTTATATCTTTGAGTCTTTGTATTTCTATGTCGGCCTATTTTTTGAGCTGAACGCTGGGGTCAAGAAGCTTTTTCTGCGCATGCGTCGATAGGGTGTCGACGTAGAAGGCTGTCATGTCATGGCTGTTTTTGGGCTGGTCGTTTAGGAACGTTGAAGATTGATCTCTATGAATGATTCTAGGAAGGAGATGGTGTCTCTGCATGATTATATTATCAGAGATTCTCCTAATGTTCTTTGTTAACGCCAAGAAATGGCGTGCGTTATTCGCTATTGTGTTTATTCCTAAAACAAGGTAAAACCAGACCCTTTTTGATGAACTTTGTTTGCTAAATCTAGGTGGCAGTCGTATTATCGCACATCTAGAATTGTTGAATACAGATGAAGATGATATGTTATCCAGCAGCTCTAATTTACTTCATGAAGCAGCCTTATTGATAACAGAACTGTATGGAAACCCAATGAGGACATTTATGTTCGAACTATGAATTAATTCTGCTTATCATTTATCATCCTGCGTAAGCGAAGCTCAAGGAGGAAAGCCATTTTGAATTCCCGTCATTGTGAACGGATCATTGTCGGAGAACAGAAAAGGTCTTATTATCGGACGATGGTACAGAGATCTACATATTATGAAAACCCGCTACTGTGGTTTAACATTGGTACTATAAAGTTTTGATAAATTTACGGCTTGTGAAACTTAGCCAAAAGAAGGTTCTAACAGTGAACCATTGTTGATGTTTATGTATTCACCTTTACTGACGCGATTAGTCAGTTGTAGCACAAGACGATAGACCACCAGAACATTGAGTGCTTGACTACTATCGCCCCATTGTATTTATATGCTACATGAATGTACAACTGATGTTGCCACTCATTTGTCCAATATATGATGATATTTTGCCAACCTGTTCAAGTGACTGTACTCGTAATGTCAAAGTATACGTCCATGATTAAATGTGTGAAACGACGCCAGTAGTCTGCCCTTTATTGACTTCTGCTGATGATTGAGTGAGTGACTTGTCAACTCTACAGAACTCTATACATTTCGCGTTATTTTACATCTACATTCTCACTCGATGTTAACACTGTGTCGGAACGAGTTGACCATTCTATTGTGTGCCCAGTTCTAACAGTGGCATACAAGTTTCACCGCATCATTGTGACACGCCCACTCTGCCATCTTTTCAACACACGAACACAAACGGGCAGCTATATATCTCCAGCCTTAAACAGACTACCACCCTACGTTTATCAATGTGATAAGCCCAAAATTGACGCTTATCAATGCAATGGCCAATGTGGGCTTATCAGCCAGACATTTCACACCAGCTTTAAACATACAGGCCAGGACTCATCATTATCAAGTTTCAGAGTTTTCAGATTGACTTTAAACATACAAACTTTTTCTGAATTCATGCAATTACAATCATATACCTCTCGTGTGTTGAAAAGATGGCAGAGTGGGCGTGTCACAATGATGCGGTGAAACTTGTATGCCACTGTTAGAACTGGGCACACAATAGAATGGTCAACTCGTTCCGACACAGTGTGGTTGGAGTGACTAAGAGGTGTAGTATACCTCTCATGTGTTGGGTGGTTGGTGTGACTAAGAGGTGTGGTATACCTCTCGTGTGTTGGGTGGTTGGAGTGACTAAGAGGTGTGGTATACCTCTCATGTGTTGGGTGGTTGGAGTGACTAAGAGGTGTGGTGTCCGCCTCCGAATTCTAAAGGTACCGGGTTCGATTCCCAGTAGAGGGGAAAATAAATTACAGTTTTAGAACCAGTAGTCCTAATACTTTTCCTCTGGTCTCCTGGGTAGTGAGATCTCCTGGGTAGTGAGATCTCCTGGGTAGTGAGATCTCCTGGGTAGTGAGATCTCCTTGGTAGTGAGATCTCCTGGGTAGTGAGATCGGATGCATACTGTTCTCGGATAATGGCGAAAAAAACAGGAGGTCCAGTGAGCAAGTTGCATAAAGTAAATCGTAAAGAGTAGGCTAAGGCAGCTGCCCTAGCAACATTTAAATTTAGGAAACTTGCCCACCATAAAAATATTTATAGAATGTGCGATTCCTACATATACACACATTGGTATTCTCGCCGGTGCTATGAAGTTCGAGCACTGTGCTGAGATCCTCCTTGTGTGATCTGTGACAGACAAACTCATCGGACCCTGAATCGTTGTATGATATGGTACGACCCTTCGTAACGACCCCTTTGGATAACACCAGTACCCCCGAATATTGTGGTAACTTTTCGTCAAACGGGATTTTTCTTCTTTCCACCTGGACGCATTAGCACGAAACCTTTCCACGCAGATGGTCAACACGTTTGCTGATTAATATGTGGACAGTTTATCCACCGTACACTCTGGTCATCGCATTAATTTAAAGAGAGATTAAATCACGCCCACGCATATCTCTTGAGCAATCATATGCAGTTATTTTCATTAACCTGGCCAGTGGGGGTGGTGCCAAAATCAAACAGAGAGAGCGGAACATGATCAAACAGGCACTGAGTGATTTCAGGAACGAGTTGAGCGGGAGAGATCAAAGCAGTAGTGGTCCCTGAAACGAACGGGCAAGTTTCTTGCCGGCATTTTTGCATCTCCACGTTAAGCGCTGAACCGATCGCAGTAGACGCGAACGGGAAAAGCCGAGGGGACGCAACGAGCGGAGATACGGATGACCAGGGACGGCATATCTCTTTAGTCTGGCGGTCAGATCCCCGAGAGCCCCTGAAATAAAAAAGGTGTCAATTCTAACATGTCCCACTCATCTGAAACTCCATTTTAAATATATACAGACCACGAAGAAAGCCATGTTATCATTCAGTTGCCAGAGATTTAAGATTCACTAGCTATAGTAGAAATTTTGCTAGATTTCCATCTGAATTGGTGGCTACAATTGGAGTGTTTCTTTTTTCTGTGCACGGTATAATATATTTGTTAAAGTGATCAGTGGTCTAGTGATTTCATTTTATTTCACTGGATTTTGTGTTTATTTAAATCTACTAATTAAACTCATCCCAAAAGTTCCAGTGGTAAATTTAATGATATATCTATTATAACATTTCCAAAAATAATAGATGCTTAAATGTTAAAGTAACTTTTAAAGTCGCGAAGGAATTTATAATTAATAAATTTAGTTAAGTCCTATATATATAGATGTGTATTTTAACCATTAGACTCGTGACGTGTTTTCCTAAATACATAATTAAATACGCGAGTGTATATAATAGTCTTAACGGTAAATTTATCGCGCGTTAGAATATTATTTGATTTTTGAGGTATGATTATGTTGTCATGGGTTTTATATCTTTTTCTATAGAATGGTCATCTTTGCAATCCCAGCACTAAAGAAATCATACAGAGTCTACCATGCTTGGTGCTTAAACTTCCAGATATATTGAAGAAACATTTTATATTTAATCTTGTGGCGGTCCGGTGCGGCCTAGCTATCATAATTACATGAAAGAAAGCCTACCCAAGAACATTTAAATAAATCACTAAATTTATTTCAATCTGTGAGATAAACTGGAAGATGAACAGTGCCAGTAGCGATATTTTATTTACTGCTCTACTGTGAGAGATTACCGATTTACCTGACTGTGACTGAGCCTAGTTTTTCCTCACTGGATTAAAAACTTTGCCGGTCAGTTGCTATCATCACGCATTGAAGGAAATTTACCATCACTTCATTTTTCACCCCTGTGTCGAACTGTGTCAGTGCCATCCCATAGACTATTTTTTATATATAATAAAACACAAGAACTCTTAGGCTTCAAGTCCGGCGATAAGTGGGACATTTTTGCGATCAACTAACCATACTACATCTGGGGCGGGACATCGAAGTACCAGACATTTGCATATGTCAAGAGTGTGTAATTGCTGTTTGTATAATTCTATGGATTGCCTGATGCTGCAATCGGTAAGTGTGTGTGTGAGTATCTGAGTATGGGCCCTCACAGCGTGCATGAATGACAGTAGATTTAATTGTTTTTGCAAACCATTTGTTAACTTGCCTACCGGGTAATACATTTTATGTATACCCTGCCATGTTCTGTAAGTGGGATAGTTGTTAACTCTGTTAACCCCCCACCCTTTTCCCTTTGCTTAGTACAGGGAAGAACAATTGGGAATAACAGGATTTTTGTCTACCACCCATACCTAATATTTGTAACACCTCTTTCATAGTGATTAAATTCACTGTTGGGCTACATTGCCTATGTTCCTGATAACTATCTATCTTGGGACTGTGTTTATCTTTGTCTAATAAGCGGGAAGGGCTTAGTTGATACCAATCTTCTTCACCCCTCCCCACCTTGTTATTTGTATTTTTCTGTACTTTTGATATTTCTACTGTAACACATGATTGTTGTGATTGATTTAATGCTAATAAACAGCATAAACGTATCTAGTACTGTGTTGGAATACCAAAGCCCAAATTTCCCCTATTTGTTTAATATAGTTTGTATTCACGTGCGTCTGTGTGTTTGAAGCACCAATCGGTGTGAGCGCAGGTGTGTGTCTGGAAACTGGCAAATAATTGTTTGACCAGGAGGGTGGAAGAGTAGATTGAGAGGAACGATTTGTCGTAAATAAGTCTGTCTTTACTCTCCCCAGCACTCCGTGAAGCAACTATTTACTCTCTAAACCTTTTCTATCACTGAGCTTTCACCCCCATTCTCCACTCTAACTGGACCACTATTCTAAGGCTCATTCTCTCAAAATAAATTTACGACAATATTTGGCTGGCTCTCCGGGATAAAGATATTTTTGAGTCTGATTAAATCTGGGTCTAACGAGATAGAGTGTGAGTGATCTGTCTTAGAAAGACGGATTGAAAATTGTCGGGGGTCGGAAATTTTTTTTTTTTTTTCCTTTTAAATTGTTTTAATATAAATCTTTCTCTACTGTTAGTAATAGTAGATTTTTTTCTAGTGTAACTTACCAATTTAATTGGCATAGTCGCTTGCGTTAGGAGTCTTAAGTGACAGTAATAGCGGCGATAAGTTAACACAGGAGGTAACACAAGTAAATTTTTTTATACTTTGGTTTTTTCTCGTAGCGGCTTTGATTTTTTCCCTTCTTGTCCTTTCTTACTATTCTCTAATAGTAGAAGCATCCAGTTCTTCAATCATGGCAGAGAGAATTAGGATAAGATCCATTTTGAGACAGGAAGCGAAAGACTCAGGATTAGACGGAGAAGCCGCGAACGTGTTTGTAAACACGGAACTTGACAGGTATGACGCGGAGCAATGAGAGAAGAAGCTAGGAAGAAAGCAGCGGAAGAGCGTATATTGGAGCAGAAGAAAATTGAGGCAGAAATGGAAGCCCGCAGAGAGAGAGAAAGAGAGAGGGAAAGACAGCATGAATTGGCACTCAAGGCTTTAGAGAGTCGGAGTGCCTCTACTTCAAATGATGGAGAACCGTCTTCGCCCCAGTCTCAAACAATGGATCTCTCCTACACTCAGTCTGCCCAGTTAACTGCGATGTCTTTTGCTTTAGAGTCTTTTCCTAGCCCTAATGAAAAAAATTGACACCTTCCTTGAAAAATTCGAGAGGCTCGCAAATCTATATGGGCTAGAGAGTTCCCGCTGGAGTCTTAAACTCTCAACTGCACTCAGAGGTAATGCGTATGACGTGTACACGAAGCTGGGAACCAACCAACATGATTACGACATGCTAAAGAAGGCCTTGCTAGAACGGTTTGAGATGACCGCCCGAAAATTTCTGCAAATGTTCAGAAACAGCCGGAAAGAGAGCACGGAAATATTCCCACAGTTCTCTTCACGTCTCACGGGCTATTTGACAAAGTGCATTGAATTATCTGACCTACCTTTTACATATGAGGGACTCCTTGAACATGTTCTTGTGGAGCAGATAAAATCAACTTTGTCAAACGAAACCCGTAGATTTTTGGCTGAACAGGGCGCAGTCAGGCTTGAGGACATCCTCAATAAGGCAGAACGCTATACCAATGCAATGGCCGAACTTCCCAGCACTAAACGTAAACCCACAGATGAGCCATCTCGAAAACATAATCTAGAGCAGTCATCCTATTCTTCCAATCCTTCTCAACATTATAACCAACGAGATAATAATACCCATAAACCTCCTCAGGAAAAATCGAAATTCTACAAAACCCGATTTCCCCCCAATAATACTTCTGATCAACCTACCAAGCCTACGTGGCAGCGCGGCCACCAAGGTCAAGGAAAAGGGAAGACCCCTACACCAGGAACGTCTTATCAGGGCAAACAAACCGGTCCAAACCGCATCGGATGTTTGCATACAGCCTCGAAAGGTAGAGTCAATGTCAGTCATTCTCAACCTGAGGGGGATCGACCCTCAACACGAGGAACTGTAATTTTGAATGGTACCTCAACTACTTGTCTCTTTGGCACTGGATTAAGCTTTAGTTGCATTGTTGCTAGACACCTAGTCAAACCAGGTCAGGAGACAGAGGAAACCGTCAAACTTAGTGGAGTTTTCAAGTGTGATGCACCCAAGACGCTTCCTATTGCACTGGTAGAAATACACTCTGATTTTGTCAGACGTGTTATTAAAGCGGCCATAATGGATGATCCCATCTACCCAGTTATCCTGGGATGTAGATACGTGTTTATTGGGAGACCAAAGGAGCCGATTGTGGCAGCGGTAAGCACAAGAGGGCAAACTAAGAAGGAGAGGGAGCCGGCGCCAAATTTGTTGCCGAATGAACTGAAGGAGGCGCAACAAAAGGACCCTACTCTGGAGCCCTGCTTTAGAAAACTGCCCATGGCTAAGGACCCCAGACACAACGGAAACATCTTTTCTAAGGATGGCGTATTGTATCGTACAGAAGCCAGATCTTAGAAATGGGGCACTCTCTTCCCTTTAGCGGACATATGGGACAACACGCCACTATTCAGCGAATAAAAAACCACTATTGGTGGCCAGGAATGAACTCTGACATTATCAGGTACGTGAAATCCTGCGCCCAGTGCCAACGTGTAGCACTAAAGCACTTGACACCCGCAGTACCTATGGGGCAAATGCCAATAGTGGGTACTCCATTTGAACGGGTTGCTGTCGACATCATTGGACCCCTGGAAAAGACCAAAAGAAAGAACAGGTTCATCCTGACTTTAGTCGACACTTGCACAATGTGGGCCGAAGCTGTACCGCTAACATGCATAGATTGCAAGCATGTCGCAAAAGCCCTCGTGCAAATCTTTACACGGTTGGGATTCCCTCAACAAGTTTTGACGGACAATGGATCCCAATTCCGTAGCCTGTTATTAGAGGAGATCTTTAAGATCTTGAGGACCAAACATATCCACACAAATCCCTACAATACGGCCCGAAATGGGCTCGTGGAACGTTTTAATGGCAGCCTCACCACCATGTTACGTAAGCTGGGTCAGGAGAAACCGGAAGACTGGGACCTATATATATCGGCTGCCTTATTCGCCTACCGAGAGGTACCCCAAGCGTCTACGGGATTCCCGCCTGCTACACTTTTATTTTTTCACCCGTTTGCAAGTCACTTTGATTACGGAAACAACAGCAAATGGGCTGATTTGTCGTTGCCCTAAAGACGCCACTAGGCGTGATGGGAAACAACGGCAGAGAAAACCTGTCTGCTGTTGCCCTAAGACGCCACTAGGCGTAATGGCCACTGACTGCTTTGACGGTTGGTGGCTAAGGACGGAAGAAGAAGAAGAAGACACTTTTATTTAGCAGATCTATAAAGGGGCTACTAGAAGCCTTACTTCGGTCCCTTACAGACCAAAAGGCTGACGAGACAGTCGTCTCTGCAAGCAAGTATGTATCGGAGCTCAAGGAAAAACTAAAGCTAGGATGGGATCTAGCTACAACCAACCTTAAGAAAGCCCACGCCAAGCACATTAAAAGATACAACAAAGCTGCAAAAGACAGAGAGCTCCAACCAGGGGAAAAAGTTTTGTTGCTACTTCCAACCGGAAGCAATAAACTTCGCATCGGATGGCAACGGCCGTTTACCGTCCTTAAAAAGATCTCACGTACCAATTACAAGATCTCCATCACAGGAAAGGAGAAGGTCTTCCACATAAATCTACTTAAGAAATATTTGGAAAGACCGATGCCATCCTCCGAGCATCTCCTGGCTGTCGCCATAGCAACGGAAGACGAGGAAGATGATGATGGTTGCAGGGAGTACCCATTGCAACCCACAGAATCCTTTAAAGATGTCAAGTTCGGCGACAATCTCTCACCAGAACTACAAACAGAAACCAGGGCGCTACTAAAACAGTACAGTGCAGTCTTAACGGATGTACCTGGTCGAACAAATCTCATCGAATTTGATATGAAATTAACAAACGAGACCCCTGTTCGAACCAGAGTTTACCCCAACCCGTACGCTAAAGCTGATGCACTTCGCGGAGAAATCGACAAGCTGCGTCAGGGAGGAATTATCAGTGAGTCTACATCTCCTTACAGTTCGAGTGTAGTGCTGTTGCAGAAGCCCAATAAGGAAGTTCGGCTGTGTATAGATTACCGGCTGCTAAACGCTGTAACGGAATTCCAGCCCGAACCTCTCCAAACTGTTTCTGAGTTGTTCACCAAGCTCAGCAAAGCAAAGATTTTCTCCAAGATTGACCTCAGTAAAGGTTATTATCAAATACCAGTCAAGGAAGAAATTAAATCTTTGTTAGCTTTCAGCACTAGTGAAGGACATTACACATTTAATGTGATGCCGTTCGGATTGTATAACGCACCAGGAGTGTTCACCAGGATGATGAGGAACCTTCTAGAACCTTTGCAAAGTCCCCATATCCATAATTTCATGGATGACATATTAATTGCATCGGAAACCTACGACGAACATATTGCTACGGTTGCTATGCTCCTCAGGAGACTACAGGAAACTGGTCTCACAGCCAGACCTAGCAAATGTCTCATCGGGTTTGAAAAGTTAGACTTCCTGGGGCATACTATTTCTCACGGCTGTTATTGGCCCGTTAAGAAAAACGTGGAGAAAATAATTACATGGGATCAAAAGTGCGAACTCGCGTACAGCACTTTGAAAGGACAGTTATCTGAGTACCCCATTTTGAGGTTGCCTGACCTCAAGAAACCTTTCGTACTGCGGGTCGACGCGTCAGGTCAGGGCATCGGGTCAACACTGCTTCAAGCCGATGACAGTAACCCGAACATGCTACTTCCAGTTGCCTATGGCAGTCGGAAATTAAATAAAGCTGAACGGAACTACAGCGTAGTCGAAAGAGAATGTCTCGCTCTGATTGACGGTATCAGACGCCATCATGAGTTTCTCTATGGTACATCTTTCACGGTGCAAACAGACCACGCTCCGTTAGCCTTTATTGGTGCCAATAAAGAATTTAACGCAAGGATCATGCGGTGGGCCCTTCTTTTAAGCGTTTCTTCTTTCAAAGTGGAATATATTCCGGGAAGACAGAATGTCGGGGCTGATTTCCTGAGTAGAAACTGGACTACGGACGAAGAGGCAGAAGTTGAAGATACCAATCATCCAAAAGCTACCGATCAGGGCAGCTTCATTGTCATAAATCAAACATGAAAAGATGTTTTCATGTCTCAAAAGAGGGGACGATTGTGACAGACAAACTCAGCGGACCCTGAATCGTTGTATGATATGGTACGACCCTTCGTAACGACCCCTTTGGATAACACCAGTACCCCCGAATATTATGGTAACTTTTCGTCAAACGGGATTTTTCTTCTTTCCACTTGGACGCATTAGCACGAAACCTTTCCACGCAGATGGTCAACAAGTTTGCTGATTAATATGTGGACAGTTTATCTACCGTACACTCTGGTCATCGCATTGATTTAAAGAGAGATTAAATCATGCCCATGCATATCTCTTGAGCAATCAAATGCAGTTATTTTCATTAACTTGGTCAGTGGGGGCGGTGCCAAAATCAAACAGAGAGAGAGCGGAACATGATCAAACAGGCACTGAGGGATTTCAGGAACGAGTTGAGCGGGAGAGATCAAAGCAGTAGTCCCAAAAGTTCCAGTGGTAAATTTAATGATATATCTATTATAACATTTCCAAAAATAATAGATGCTTAAATGTTAAAGTAACTTTTAAAGTCACGAAGGAATTTATAATTAATAAATTTAGTTAAGTCCTATATATATAGATGTGTATTTTAACCATTAGACTCGTGACGTGTTTTCCTAAATACATAATTAAATACGCGAGTGTATATAATAGTTTTAACGGTAAATTTATCGCGCGTTAGAATATTATTTGATTTTTGAGGTATGATTATGTTGTCATGGGTTTTATATCTTTTTCTATAGAATGGTCACCTTTGCAATCCCAGCACTAAAGAAATCATACAGAGTCTACCATGCTTGGTGCTTAAACTTCCAGATATATTGAAGAAACATTTTAAATTTAATCTTGTGGCGGTCCGGTGCGGCCTAGCTATCATAATTACATGAAAGAAAGCCTACCCAAGAACATTTAAATAAATCACTAAATTTACTTTCAATCTGTGAGAATAACTGGAAGATGAACAGTGCCAGTAGCGATATTTTATTTACTGCTCTACTGTGAGAGATTACCGATTTACCTGACTGTGACTGAGGATAGTTTTTCTTCACTGGATTAAAAACTTTGCCGGTCAGTTGCTATCATCACGCATTGAAGGAATTTTACCATCACTTCATTTTTCACCCCTGTGTCGAACTGTGTCAGTGCCCTCCCATAGACTCCTTTTTTATATAATAAAACACAAGAACTCGTAGGCTTCAAGTCCGGCGATAAGTGGGACATTTTTGCGATCAACTAACCTCACTACATCTGGGGCGGGACATCGAAGTACCAGACATTTGCATATGTCAAGAGTGTAATTGCTGTTTATATAATTCTATGGATTGCCTGATGCTGCAATCGGTAAGTGTGTGTGTGAGTATCTGAGTGTGGGCCCTCACAGCGTGCATGAATGACAGGAGATTTAATTGTTTTTGCAAACCATTTGTTAACTTGCCTACCGGGTAATACATTTTTCTGTATACCCTGCCTTGTTCTTTAAGTGGGATAGTTGTTAACTCTGTTAACCCCCCCCCCCCCACCCTTTTCCTTTGCTTAGTACAGGGAAGAACAATTGGGAATAACAGGATTTTTGTCTACCACCCATACCTAATATTTGTAACACCTCTTTCATAGTGATTAAATTCACTGTTGGATTACATTGCCTATGTTCCTGATAACTATCTATCTTGGGACTGTGTTTATCTTTGTCTAATAAGCGGGAAGGGCTTAGTCGATACCAATCTTCTTTACCCCTCCCCACCTTGTTATTTGTATTTTTCTGTACTTTTGATATTTCTACTGTTATACATGATTGTTGTGATTGATTTAATGCTAACAAACAGCATACACTTATCTAGTACTGTGTTGGAATACCAAAGCCCAAATTTCCCCTATTTGTTTAATATAGTTTGTATTCACGTTCGTCTGTGTGTTTGAAGCACCAATCGGTGTGAGCGCAGGTGTGTGTCTGGAAACTGGCAAATAATTGTTTGACCAGGAGGGTGGAAGAGTAGATTGAGAGGAACGATTTGTCGTAAATAAGTCTGTCTTTACTCTCCCCAGCACTCCGTGAAGCAACTATTTACTCTCTAACCTTTTCTATCACTGAGCTTTCACCACCATTCTCCACTCTAACTGGACCACTATTCTAAGACTCATTCTCTCAAAATAAATTTACGACATGATCTAAGAACAGAGATCGGATCACTGGTGGAGTTGTCCGAATGCAATGAAGATTGACCTTAAAACCAGACCAAACCTCACATGTCACTCCCTGTCCTTCTTCTTCTTCTTCTTCTTCGCATCTTATTCCTCTTGGACTGCCCTCTGTTGTCTGGCGCATCACCCAGTCTATAACTGTTAAAAATAGAGTGGTTGATAAGGGGCATCCCTGTCGTACTCCTGTCTTCACCTCGAAGGATAGGTTGCTCTGCCCAACACTACACGTAAAGTTGGCATATAGGCTTTTTATGATTGACACTATGCAGCTTGGAATTCCATAAGCCCTCAGTATTTTCCATAAACTGTCCCTATGTATGCTGTCAAAAGCCTTTTCAAAATCAACAAAATTTATGTAAAGCTGTCTTTGCCATTCTGAGCACTGCTCTATAATGTTCCTGAGAGTGAATATATGGTCTACACATCTTCTGTTCTTTCTAAATCCTGCTTGTTCTTTCCTCAGTTTGTAGTCTACTGCCTTTGAAATTCTCTGTATAATTATCCTGCCTAGTATTTTGCTGGGAACTGAGAGAAGAGTGATTCCTCTCCAATTATTGCAGTCTGAAAGATCTCCCTTCTTGGGCAATTTGACAATTATTCCTTTGTTCCACTCTGATGGTGTTGTCCCCGTTTTCCACACTTGTGCAAATAGTGGTTCTAATAGTTCTGCTGCTAGCTCAGGGTCTGTCTTAAATAGCTCTGCATTTAAGTTATCATGGCCCGGAGCTTTACCGTTCTTTAACCCTTTGATTGCTGTGATGATTTCTTCTTTTCGTGGAATGTCTGTATTTACATCTAGATCGTTTTCAGCCTCAGGAACATTCAATTGTGTCTCTGGTATTTCCTTGTTCAGAGTTTCTCTGAAGTGCTCTGCCCATCTTGTTTCCTGTCCCTCTGCTGTCTTGATGAGATTTCCTTGCTTATCTCTTACTAATGTAATATTGTTTGCACCTTGTTTTCCGCTGATGAATTTAGTTATTTTGTATACTGTGCTTTGTTCATTTCTCAGTGCTGCCTTTTCTGCCTGTTTTGCAAGATCGTCTAGGAAATTCCTTTTGTTGGCTCGGGTTTGGCGTTTAACTTCCCTGTCCAGTTGACTGTACTGTTCGCTATATAGTCGCTTTAACCTGGGGGACTTCGCTTCTGTTTTCTTTCTTTTCATTTCCTTTCTCATCTTTATGGTGTTTAGTGTTTCTGGTGTTATCCAGTCTTGCTTCTTCCTTTCCTGGAATCCTAAGCATGATTTGCTACTTTCCTTATATATTGTTGAAATGGTGTTGAAATTCTGGTCTATATCATCAGTCAATGTCTTTTCCTGGCTTTTGGCAAATTGATATCGTTTCTTAATGTCGGCCGCTAAAGCTTTTCTGGTAAGGGGGTCCTTCAATTTGCTGATGTCAAACCTTTTCTGTGTAGTTACAGTTGGTCCAGCCCTTCTTAGTTTCACTTTCAGTTTTGCTACTACTAAATGGTGATCGCTTCCCACATCTGCACCTCTTCTTACCTTCACATCTTGTAATGCATGTCTCCATCTACCGTTAACCATGATGTGGTCTATCTGGTTTCTGTCCCGACCATTTGGTGATTCCCATGTTAACTTGTGAATTTCCTTATGTGGGAAAAGTGTTCCTCCAATGACCAGGTTGTTAATGCTACAGGAACTTATTAGCTTATCCCCATTTTCGTTTGCTATTCCGCTGCCGCATTTCCCCATTGTTCTTTCATTATATGTATTGTGTGTACCAACTTTCGCATTGAGGTCTCCCATTACTATAACAAGATCATATCTAGTTGTGTCCTCCATTTCTTTCTGCAGTTGTTGATAGAATTCATCCTTGACCTCCTCATCGCTATCACTCGTTGGTGCGTAGCATTGTATTATTGTAGTGTTGGTGAATCTCCCTCTCAATCTCAATCGTATCAGTCTGTTGTTGATGGATTTCCATTCCAGTAGTGTCCTTTCTATCCCTTTCTGTAGAATAATGGCTACGCCTTCACTGTGCTGTCCATCCTCTCTTCCAGAGTAAAGTACTGTTTCTCCTGTTGCTGTTTTAACTTTTCCTGCCCCTGTCCATCTGCTCTCGCTTATCCCCAGGATGTGTAACCTATAGTTTCTCATTTCTGCCGTGACCTGTCTTAGTTTGCCTGTCTCGTACATTGTCCTGACATTCCAAAATCCTATTCTTGTATCCTGTTTTGCGGTCAGGACATCCGTTTTCATGTCAGTGGCTTCCTTTCGGCTTTCACCACTGACAGTCATACGAGCCACAGACTCCGAATGTCCATCCCGCAGCAAAGTTTGTTCGTTTGATGTTGTTTCCGTAACTTCATTATTTTTTTACATAGACAGGGGTGTCAGCCCTATGCTAAAACCCCCAACCTGGAGGACCAGGGTACCAGCTTTTGTCTGACCCCTACCCACACAGACCAGTCCAGCTTGGTTGAACCTACCAGGAGTAAAACTCCCACTGGCATAGCTCTGGGGATTGTCAGGGTACGCAAGCTGCCATACCGCTACAAGGTATAGGTACCATTGATGGCAGACTCCCTGTCCTTATTCCCGCCTAAATCCCCCTGATTATAAAAGCAATCCCCATTGTTAAGTCTGTCACCTATATTCACGTTTATTTCTATGTTCTCTTTGTTTCCATAAACAATGCATGTTTAAGTAATTCGATGTATACTCATGTCATTCTCAGTACTCATCCTTCTATTATCTCTAACCTTTTCTATCCTAGTCTATAATCATGTCACTCTCAGTTCCCATCTATCTAATATCTCTAACCTTCTCTATCCTAGTCTATAATCATGTCACTCTCAGTTCTTATCTATCTAATATCTCTTACCTTCTCTGTCTTAGTCTATAATCTTGTCACTCTCAGTACTCACCTATCTCTAACCTTCTCTATCCTAGTCTATAATCAAACCCTTCTCTTACCTCCTCTGATTATGTAAGCGTTAGTAAGTATCTAATACTTACTTACTTAGTCGTTCCCCTTCTACCGTGAGGTGTAGAGGTATATCTAATACATATCTGAAATATCTTTTTATGTAAGTATCTTATACATATTTGAGATATCTCTGTATGTAAGCACCAAATACATATCTGAAACATATCTTTATGTAATCATCCAATATATATCTGAAACATATCTTTATGTAAGCGTCTAATATATTTATGAAATATCTCGTTAAGTATGCATCTAATACATATCTGAAATATCTCTTTATGTAAGCATCTACTAATACATATTAGAAACATATCTTTAAGTAAGCATATAATACACATCAGACACATATCTTTATGTAAGCATCTAATACATATCTAATATATCTCTTTATGTAAGCACCTAATACATATCTGCGTCACATAAACTTTGGGCCGATCTCTTTTCCTCTCTGGCAGTACTTAGTTACATTTTTTGTAAACTAAATTTCTGAGGTCACCCTTTTCTTTCTCTACTATCAAGTAGATATGTTGTACTTTTAAATCGTCTTCCACTCCTCTCAGTGATAATTCATCATGAACCTAGGTCAGCGACCGAGCGTTGGTTTTATCTAAGGCGTGCCGGGCGATAAATTACCCGTCTGTAACAGATTACAGGCACGCACTTATCAGTCGGACACACCTGAGCGGAAAATGTTGTAATAGTCCGTGAGGATGTAAGAAGTTATTTGTGAACATTGCGGAGAGAGAACGTATGTTTTCACTCCATATTTGGGAGACATGACCTCTGCAATAACACGCAGAATTATCTATGAGGAAATAACTTGAATTACCCAACAAAACACACATGTTTGAAACGATTGGCAGACACTCAGAATGAAGGCACAGCATCTATTCCAATTGCAGCCCGGCTTAACATTGTAACAAACAAATATGGGGGGGGGGGGGGGGAAGGCAATATAACCTGACACTTCAGCCAGAGTAGAACACTGTGAAAATCTATCTCGCGACAACAAGACAACCAGACCTTGCCATAGTTAAGACTAAGCTCAGATTTCATTTATCGTACCACACTTGGTTGAAATTCTTGAGGACTTAAGAGCCCAGGAAAACACTAATATTATTATCAACGAACACCGGAATCTGAGAAAGCTGAAACACAAGTCAAAGTGGGAACTTATTGTTAAAGTAACAAAACTCAAGACCAAGTGTAAGAGTCCTCTACAAGTGTCTTTATTTCTCTCAGCCAACAGTCTGTGAGCCAAAAGATTGGCATCAGTTGCACATTTTGAATTCTATATTTTTTTCATTATTAACATGTGAACGAATACGTATATATTGACATGTGAATTTTAATATGTGAAAATTGCTACTGGATGCCCAAGTCATTTGAGGTTAGCAACCTCAGCATATAGAATGATGATTTCATGAACCACCACTGCCAGGTGTGGTGACTACTTTATTGCGAGTTTCTTATAAAGAAACAAAAGCAGAGGTAATCCCTAGTACCATATGGAGCAGGGAGGGAATGATAAAAGAAATGATTTACATACTTGTTATATTAATAACCTTTCCAACCAGTGTAAATGTAAAACACATTCACTCTAAATGTAATGAAAGTTTCAGCATTTTCAACTAGTGTAAATATGAAACATATCCACTAAAAAGGAAATGAAAATTTGCAACCTTTTCAACTGATGTAAATGTAAACATATTCATTCTATAGTGTTAACATTTTCATGTAAAGTGAAATATAAAACTATTCATTTCAAATGTAAAGATAGTTTTTCGCCCACTGGGATTAAAATTAATTCTCAGAGAGGGTAAACATTCTAAAGATGGGATGGTGGAATAGAAAGATGAGGATACATAAGTATGTGTCGGGAAACTCCATACTCAGAGGGTATTTGTTTTTCTTCTTTTGCCATACTAATTGGAGGTATCAAATGAGGGTACTATTTCTGGAACAAGTGAGTGTATAAGTGGCCTGAAGTCGACACTAAACACCAGCATCAGACGGGTCATAGAGACGCGGGACCGGCTTTACAGTTACTCCCTGATTCTACTTGGAACATCCTACAACTTTCAAACTTGACCAGTGACAAGTGTAATCCAGTCATCTATCTGCAAAGAACCAAACATCAACTGGAGCAGAACAGACAAACTCATTGGCAGCTAAGTAGAAACATAAAAGCTGCCAAGTGAACTATCCAATTTTTAACGCCATAACCTCACCCAATGATGATCAATTGTTCTTAAACAGAGCTCTATAATAATATTAAAAGTAATTTCGCTGAATTAACTAAGCGTTCGGTTTGTACGAGCTAAAATTTTATTAAATAATCCTTGACAAAAATGTCGGCAGAGTTAACGTGCTCAGCCAATGCAGCATTGTTCTTGCTTTTATGAATATCTTACGGAAACTACCTTGAGGTAGAAGCATCTGTTAAGTCCTTTTTTGCGTGGGAGTCAAGTGTTTGAGATCCTCACACGCGGGTCTAGTTTTTATAGACACACATGTGAGCGCATCTAAATTAATAATATGTTTAATTATTTGCGTGCATTTTTGCACTAGCGGTGCGGTCGATTTGTTGCCAAACAGCAATTACGCTGGGCAGATCCATAAAGTTTTTCATAAAGACAGACGTCTTCGACGAGAATAGTGATAAGTTTTACCCCAAGTCATGGGAAAACTCTATCAAAATATACGTTTTAATATCTCCCTGAGGGGAGTGTTTGAAGTAGCCAAACCTGGCTCGTCTACGTATCATGATTGATTCTCTATTTGTCCTTAGCAAGATCTGGTAGAGCTTCAGCACGTCTTGTTATGGCGTGTCGTTAGTGTATCCAGATTTTTGTTGAGCTTTGTCTGGATCGTAACGCATCGGATCTTCTTGGAAGATAATAATAATAATAATAAATTCTTTAAGCACCAAACACGGCGCATAAGGCAGGAACCAGTGCTCTCCAGGTTGTTCGTTGTGACGCCACTCCTCTTAGCTCTTGCACATTATTTAGGCCCAACGTTCTTCCTTCTCTTATTATTGTTCTTCTGAGTGTTTCTTTTGGTCTTCCTTTTTTCCGCTTACCCTCAGGAACCCAAGTGAGCGCCTGTAGTGGTATTCTGTTGTTTTGCATTCGTAGGACATGACCGATATATGACCATCGTCTTTTCCTTATATAGTCGGAGACATATTTCTGCCTAGAGTCTTCTCTTATTTGTCGATTAGTCTTGAATTCTTTCCAACTGATGTTCATGAGTTTTCTAAGACATTTGTTCTCGAATGTTTTCAGCTTGTTCTCCAATGATTTTGTTATTTTCCAACTCTCACAGCCATATGTTAACACTGAGATAACATTTGAATTAAACAGACGAAGCTTGGTATGTATATTCAATGATCGTAGTTTCCAAATGTTAGATAATCTACTGAAGGCGCTAGCTGCCAAAGCAATTCTAGTATGAATTTCTCTTGTTGTGTCACCATCCTGAGTCATTTTACTGCCTAAATAATTGAAACTTTCAACTTTCTGTAGTTTTTCCCCGTTCAAGATGATATCAAAGGTCTCGTTAAAAAAGTTCATAGCTTTAGTTTTAGAGGCATTTATTTGGAGACCTATTTTAACCGAGAGATGACACAAATTATTTATTGCTTCTTGGGATTGTCTTGGTGTTGAACTTAAGAATGCTACATCATCTGCGAAATCCAGGTCCCCCAGGAATTTTCCATTTGTCCATTTTATACCCAATTGTTCATTGTGGGTATAGTTTCTCATAACCCAATCAATAGCTATTCCAAAAAGTAATGGTGACATAATACAGCCTTGTTTCACCCCTGTTTCTACTGTAAACCATTCTGTATTCCCTTTATATTATATGAATCGTCGTGATGAAAATCTAGGAATATAAGAAATGTCCACCGCAGTACTTCCACCGTCCTTGAGATGACGTTGGTTAGTGAGTCCGGTCAAGTTTGACATTGATGCTATGTATTAACTATGTATATATATCTGGATGATGACCTCTTGATGAAATTATGCTATATCTACCCATGATGTTTGACTTCGTCGTCGTACAATAAATGTCTCCGTCAAGATGTATTTTCAACTATGTGTCCAGCCTGCGTCATTATAAATTGGTCAACTTTATGACCCAACCGTGACCATTGCTGTTATGTTGACATTGTCACAACATATCCCCCCCCCCCCCCCCCCTCCACCGAAACACGCATGTAACATTTGAATGGAAAGGACCAGACATGTTCCAGTAGAACACGATGTGAGAATAAGAAACTCACGTTAGATAGGACATACACTAAGAAAACCAGTTGTTAACACGACGTGAGAATAAGAAACTCAAGTTAGATAGGACATACACTAAGAAAACCAGTTGTTAACACGACGTGAGAATAAGAAACTCAAGTTTGGATAGGACATACACAAAGAAAACCAGTTGTTAACACGACGTGAGAATAAGAAACTCAATTTGGATAGGACATACACTAAGAAAACCAGTTGTTAACATGACGTGAGAATAAGAAACTCAAGTTGGATAGGACATACACTAAGAAAACCAGTTGTAAACACGACGTGAGAATAAGAAACTCAAGTTGGATAGGACATACACTAAGAAAACCAGTTGTTAACACGACGTGAGAATAAGAAACTCAAGTTAGACAGGACATACACTAAGTAAACCAGTTGTTAACACGACGTGAGAATAAGAAACTCAAGTTGGATAGGACATACACTAAGAAAACCAGTTGTTAACACAACGTGAGAATAAGAAACTCAAGTTGGATAGGACATACACTAAGAAAACCAGTTCTTAAAACGACGTGAGAATAAGAAACTCAAGTTCGATAGGACATACACTAAGAAAACCAGTTGTTAACACGACGTGAGAATAAGAAACTCAAGTTGGATAGGACATACACTAAGAAAACTAGTAGTTAACATGACGTGAGAATAAGAAACTCAAGTTGGATAGGACATACACTAAGAATACCAGTTGTTAACACGACGTGAGAATAAGAAACTCAAATTGGATAGGACATACACTAAGAAAACCAGTTGTTAACACGACGTGAGAATAAGAAACTCAAGTTAGATAGGACATACACTAAGTAAACCAGTTGTTAACACGACGTGAGAATAAGAAACTCAAGTTGGATAGGACATACACTAAGAAAACCAGTTGTTAACATGACGTGAGAATAAGAAACTCAAGTTGGATAGGACATACACTAAGAAAACCAGTTCTTAAAACGACGTGAGAATAAGAAACTCAAGTAGGATAGGACATACACTAAGAAAACCAGTTGTTAACACGACGTGAGAATAAGAAACTCAAGTTAGATAGGACATACACTAAAAAAACCAGTTGTTAACACGACGTGAGAATACGAAACTAAAGTTAGATAAGAAATACACTAAGAAAACCAGTTGTTAACACGACGTGAGAATAAGAAACTCAAGTTAGATAGGACATACACTAAGAAAACCAGTTGTTAACACGACGTGAGAATAGGAAACTCAAGTTGGATAGGACATACAAAAAAAAACCAGTTGTTAACACGACGTGAGAATAAGAAACTAAAGTTGGATGATACATACAAAATAAAAAACCAGTTGTTAACACGACGTGAGAATAAGAAACTCGAGTTGGATAGGACATACACTAAGAAAACCAGTTGTTAACATGACGTGAGAATAAGAAACTCAAGTTGGATAGGACATACACTAAGAAAAACAGTTGTTAACACGACGTGAGAATAAGAAACTCAAGTTGGATAGGACATACACTAAGAAAACCAGTTGTTAACACGACGTGAGAATAAGAAACTCAAGTTGGATAGGACATACAAAAAGAAAACCAGTTGTTAACACGACGTGAGAATAAGAAACTCAAGTTGGATAGAACATACACTAAGAATATCAGTTGCTAACACGACGTGAGAATAAGAAACTCAAGTTGGATAGGACATACAAAAAGAAAACCAGTTGTTAACACGATGTGAGAATAAGAAACTCAAGTTGGATAGAACATACTCTAAGAATATCAGTTGTTAACACGACGTGAGAATAAGAAACTCAAGTTGGATAGGACATACACTAAGAAAACCAGTTGTTAACACGACGTGAGAATAAAAACTCAAGTTGGATAGGACATACACTAAGAATACCAGTTGTTAACACGACGTGAGAATAAGAAACTCAAGTTGGATAGGACATACAAAAAGAAAACCAGTTGTTAACATCACAAAGAAACCTTGCTCTGGAAACCTCAAAGTAAGAGAAATGTAAGAAGACAACATCAAATAGAGGCCGAGTATAAGGGAAAAACATGAGGCGGATAAGGAAGACATGGAGAATTCTTGAACAGAGGGCACTGAAAGAAAGACTTGACGTGTTTGTTTACTGAATAATTGTGCTAAACCTGAAGTTAAAAGTTAATGAGAGAATATACAATAATAATAAAATTCTTTGATTTTCTAATCAATAAATAAGTGTCGTCATTAACAAGCAAAAACCTCTATCACTGCTGTAATAGTCTTTAACATCACAACCATCTGTACTGAAGTATCAACAACAACAAAAATTGAGTGTCACCATAAACTAGCACACACCTCTAACTATCACTACTATAACAGACTTTAATATCACAACTATCTGTATTTGTAACATCAACAAAACAATAACATTATGCTCATTGCGTCTTGCATCAATTACATAACCAATAAGGCAACATTAACAATTTCATCTAAATTATATGAACAGCAACAACAACAACAAATAGACCAGCAGCAACAACAACTAAAGCAACAACAACAGCAGCAACAACAACAACAGCAACAACAGCAACAGCAACAACAACGACAGCAACAACAGCAACAGTAACAACAACCAACAACAACAGCAACAACAGCAACAACAACAGCAACAACAACAACAGCAACAACAACAACATCAACAACAGCAACAACACCAACAGCAACAACAATAACCACCAACAACACCAACAGCCGCAAAAACAACAGCAACACCATCAATATCAACAGCAGCAACAGCAACAACAACAAACAACAACACCAACAACCAACAACAGCAACAACAACAACCAACAACAACAACCAACAACAACAATCACAGCAAAACAACAACAACCAACAGTAGCAACAACACCAACAACAACCAACAACACCAACAACAACCAACAACATCAACAGCAAAAACAACAACACCAACAACAACCAACAACAACCAACAACAACAGCCACTACAATCACAACAACAGTAACAACAACAACAACAACAACACACCTTGTCTTTCCCGTTCCTGTCTTGCCAAGGTCACAGTGTCCATTTTCTTGTTACCTGAACATAAATAATTTATTGTTATTAAAAATATTTGTAACACGTCATCATATCATTACAACCAACTCTATCGTCTCCTTTACCCCCACAGTCTACCTCATAATTACAAACACAACAACCATCATTGCCTCAACATCACTATCATCATGACTGTCAGATCTTCATACCATTCAAACTCATCACCATTGTTATTACCACCACCATCATCATCGCCATCAGCATCTTCGTATATCATCTGACAACCGGATGTCAAACATTAGATATATACATCACTGTCATGTGACCTGGTCTACTCCAATAACCCACACTCCACGCGTCAACAACGGGTTTTCCCGCTGTCTTCAAATAAAGTCTTGGCCTTCTATTTAAGTTCAGTGATAAACTAATTGTAATAACAGGAGGTAATGTACTGACTGTGACCACGGGATGGGCGGGCGTAAAACGGGGGGCAGGGGCTATAACAGATATTTTATCTACTACTATCACATTCATCTCTCACACTGACTTTGTAAATAACTTCCACACTACTTTCACATTCACCTCTCACATTGACTTTGTAATTAATTTCCACACTACTATCACGTTTATCTCATACAATTCTACCGTACCTGTCAACTTTCTTGACATTACTGTCCTCATTACTCCACCCAACCTCAATACTTCTGTCAGCGACAAACCAACAGATATAGCATAAACGTGTGACAAGACATTCACGGTATCTCTGATTCATAGTCATCAGAACGTCGACAATGACTTCCACTTTGGTATCAAAGAATGCAACAAAGTACATTGTAATACGTGTCATTATGTTATTAGGACAAGTAAACAATCGTTGCCTTAAGCCACATTTGCTATCGCTGATGGGTTTAAATGCCAATCACACAATACTATTAACAACATATGCAACACTTGCAGTGGAATATACATTGATGATGTTGGTAAACGACTCAGCCAGATTTATTAACATCTTTACGGCATCTCTAAGATGGCCTCGTCAACTGTAACCATGTATTCCAACAGCTCATACCTCTAGGGTGCTCGAGACATAAATCAGATCCTGAAAAACAAATTCTGTTAATCTACCTTATGGGATGGTTATAGGATGGAATACATTAAACCGATGATCTAACCATCTAACACACCTTTGGCTGAGGACACCTCCTAAATGTATGTCTTACTTATTTCTCAACGTCTACCGCTATTTTCTTTTATTGCCGGTTTATTTTGTACACACAGAAGTCTGTGTCGTTAACATCGGAAATTCCCTTTACGGATCGTATTATTGTAATTCACTTTCATTTATAACTTACTTCTCACTTCCTTTCTCCTCTGTTTTAGTTTTAGTGTTACTGGCGAAGACCTTGTCACCGCAACGTAAACATTCATTTTACTAGGAAGGGCGCATCGTATTTTCTTGTACTGCACCACAAGTTTGATAAGACAAAGGTCACTGTGACGTGTGATGTAAATATAGCCACGGAGATCCCACCACGTTTGCTTCCTTAATTAGCGTTTATGTTTTGCTAAAGCCAAACACGCAATTCGCTGTCTGTTTACTCACCTTGACAGACAGAAGCGCGCGTAGAGATAATTGGGTTATTTGAAGGGGGAAACGACGGGCAGAAATGTTGCCGTGTAACGGTTTGTTTGTTTGAAGAATCAAGGGAGATAACATTATTCCGTACCTTTGATGTTTACATTTTCAGGGGGACTTAACTAAGTATTTGATCTACGGCAGTTGGAAATAATCTAAGAAAGCCCGTTCGCAATGATGTCTTTTTGATGTCGATTCGGCATAGCAAGTGAGCGAACCGTCGAATCATTTATCTTAGAAATTAAGCGCGTGGATTTCCCCTGATACGTCAAGGTGTGACTTTTATCTTCTTATAGAGATATTGCAGGAAATCTGTATATATTCTGCCTTCTCTTCTAGCCAGTTTTTAATGACTAGTGTTTATAACATGTGTTAAAAACGATAGAAGCCAACAATCAACTAGCTAGTAATGACAGGCGATATTTGTTAAGAGAGTATTCTGAATTAAATTAACACTGACATTGTGCGCTGAGTCTCTCAGAAATTTTGGATAAATCTAATCACGCCCGAATATTGACCTATGCGGTCCTTTTTATTCATTCATGAGAGAGACCAAAAATATAAACAATAAGAGTAATATGTCTGTAACCATGATTTTTAATATGTATATGTTTGATGTTGTAAAGTTTAAGTGATAATAAACTAAACAAAAATTTAATTTAGTGTGTTGGTCAAACCCCTACCCATATCTATTATCCTTAGTTTTTTCACGTTTGTGCGTATTGACGTCACCCAATTGTGTGTGTATGTGTTTGTGTGTGTGTGTGTGTAGTGTAATGTATATTTATATTTAGATGGAGTAAGGTCGTCTGAACGAACGAACGAACGAACTTTATTTTCAAAGGGTTAAGAATTGGGCACGCAGGCCCGGCTTACATTCTGCCCTTCTTCTCTCTGTCATCTTACATACCATATCCTTTCAATAGCACATGTATTTTGAGCATATTTTGTCTGATACAAACATAGTCGTATAGATAGGTTGGACTCGAGAAACTACTCACTCCAGAGACTGATCTTCCTCTTACACTATTCCGTCGTAAAAAAATCTATTTCTTACACCTTTATTCTCACATATTTACCACTATCACCTCTGCTCAGACAGGACCATAAATATCTTCTGACCTACCTTTAAAAACGTACGACAGTCACCGAGGATGGGAACTGGCCACCACACCTATCAAAGCTGATATCTCGAATATTTGAAGTCTCTTACACTTCATCAAATGTTAAATGTCATATCTATACATAGAATCACTCACATATAAGCACTGATAACTTACACGTCATCATATGTTAAATGTCATATCTATACATAGAATCACTCACATATAAGCACTGATAACTTACACGTCATATGTTAAATGTCATATCTATACATAGAATCACTCACATATAAGCACTGATAACTTACACGTCATCATATGTTAAATGTCATATCTATACATAGAATCACTCACATATAAGCGCTGATAACTTACACGTCATCATATGTTAAATGTCATATCTATACATAGAATCACTCACATATAAGCGCTGATAACTTACACGTCATCATATGTTAAATGTCATATCTATACATAGAATCACTCACATATAAGCACTGATAACTTTCACGTCATCATATGTCAAATGTCATATCTATACATAGAATCACTCACATATAAGCACCGATAACTTACACGTCATCATATGTTAAATGTCATATCTATACATAGAATCACTCACATATAAGCACTGATATCTCCAATATTTGAAGTCTCTTACACGTCATCATATGTTAAATGTCATATCTATACATAGAATTACTCACATATAAGCACTGATATCTCCAATATTTGAAGTCTCTTACACGTCATCATATGTTAAATGTCATATCTATACATAGAATCACTCACATATAAGCACTGATATCTCCAATATTTGAAGTCTCTTACACGTCATCGAATGTTAAATGTCATATCTATACATATAATTACTCACATATAAGCACTGATAACTTACCGCCAGATGTCATAGAAGGACGACTGTGACGTGCCCCCATTTCGTGTACAGCAGTTTATCAACTTAATACGTTAGGTGCTGATGTGAATAATGTCACAGGTCAACTTCCAGTACACCAATGTCACATACAGACTGACCTATATGTAGGTATGCATCTAATCTGAGGACACCAGACGTTGTGGTACTGCCTTCTGGTCCTGCCAGGTTGAAGAAAAATATCGGGTTAGACTTTGCTTAGTTGAAACTTGATCGAATTTATCTGTTTTGACATTTCATTTTTATCGGTTTACACAAACTATATTGTTATTGTTTGTTACATTGTCTTTATTTCAAAGTGTCTGTTTGCTTGTTTGTTTGTTTATTTGTTTTGTTGTTGTTTTTTCTTGCATACCGGAGACGACACAGCTGCCGTCCATAATTGTGTCACTGATAGTCTGTGACGTTGACCATATGTCCATAATGATTGTATACACTATATCTGAATGTTGTTGTTGATAAGAGTTTTCTCACATCAGCTATAAACTATGTGATATTTTCTATGTCCAGACACTTTTAATTATCAAATAGGGAAATCTGAGATTTTGCGTGGTCTTTATCACAATAATGTTTTATTTCTAGTGTTTCCAAAACTATTGTTAAAAGGTAATAAAAACACTTTAGACATAGAGAAAGGTCACATAGAAAAAAATCTACAAAACTGATTTAGAGAATATAAATAGAAATATGTGTAGAGAGGTTGTCAGAGTCTACAGGCATGGTTCTAACCTCAATACGACAAGAACCGATTTTTTTAGATGTGACCTTGTTTGGAACAGAAGTAGTAAACACGAGTGTTATGTGTGTTTGGAGCGGGGATAGAATCGTATAAAACAAGTAAAGTAGACACGGGAAAATGAGACAGAGAACAGAGAAAATGACCACACGATGAAGGTCAGGGACATTTAAAGTCAATGGTATTAGCAGACATCTGACATATAGACCACAGTTATAACTACAACAAGCTTGGGCAGACGTCAACGTTACAATAAGATGGTAGCAATCTTGTGAAATCTGTGAACTCACGAGGTTCTATCAATGATAACTTGTACTGTTACTTCCTGTGACAATGTTCTGATCATTTAAGATAACTGACAAACACACGTTATTAAATTTGTATTAATATTTTCATTTTTATTTAATATAGACACCGTGGAAAAGCCACGTCCGGCTCTGGAATTCAGGACAGTAATTTGTCATATAATAGAAACATTTAACTTCCACAAACTGATTGAAGCTGGCATAATGAATAAAACCAGAAATAACATATTAGGAGGTAGTGACCAAATATTAGCACGCACTAAACCGTTGCAGAACTAAACAGACTAATACGCAATAGACAAAAGTACAAGCCTTCATCTACTGTGATGTCCCAATGATCAAGTGTCATGTGACAATTCAATGTAAGCTTTCATCATTTGTAATGAATCAATGACCAAGTATTATTTGACACAAGTCAAAATAAGAAGTCATCATTTGCCATGCCCCAAAGATAGTGTGTTATTTGACAAGTCAAAATAAGAGGTCATCATTTGTCATGCCCCAACGATAGTGTGTTATTTGACAAGTCAAAATAAGAGGTCATCATTTGTCATGCCCCAACGATAGTGTGTTATGTGACAAGTCAAAATAAGAGATCATAATTTGTCATGCCCCAACGATAGTGTGTTATGTGACAAGTCAAAATAAGAGGTCATCATTTGTCATGCCCCAACGATAGTGTGTTATGTGACAAGTCAAAATAAGAGATCATCATTTGTCATGCCCCAACGATAGTGTGGTATGTAACAAGTCAAGATAGGAGCACATCTCGCGTGATGCCTCCAAGATCACGTGCTATGTGGTAAGTCAAATCTTTATTTTACTTGTTTATTGACGTCCTATTCGTTAATAATTATTAGTCTATATCATCTAACTGGAACGGTCTGTCTTATCAATTATGTTTGTTTTATTTCCAAATGAATCACTCCAAATTTTGTCTATTATAGTTCACTTCAGTTTCTCGAAACACAAGCAGGTCCTTCAACTTTTACCAGTTACTTTTGTTCTATTTCCCAATAGTTCAGTTTAACTTTTGTCTACTCTTTAAACTACTGATAAAAGTAGCATCACACAAGAACAACTTTTGTCTACTGTTTATACTACGGATAAAAGTTGCATCACACAAGAACAACTTTTGTCTACTGTTTATACTACTGATAAAAGTAGCATCACACAAGAACAACTATTGTCTACTGTTTATAATAATAATAATAATAGCCCCTTCAGTCATAACTGACTATGGGAATGCACCCCTGAGGTGGCAGCCCTCAGCTGCTTATTTTCCTGGTGCTCCTTTCGACGTTTTCTCCTCACCTCTGCTTCTTGTGTGAGCCTCTCTTCGCCAAATCTGAGGTGGTGCCGTAAATAGCATCGCCACTTATTGCGATCGGCAGCTTCATCTTCCCATGTTGCTGGATCCATGTCCAGTGCCCTCATATCTCTCTTGCACACATCTTTGAACCTCAGCTGTGGTCGCCCACTGTTCTCTTGCCATCTGCTAATTGTCCGTAGAAGATATCTTTTGGGATGCGACCATCTTCCATGCGGCGAACATGGCCAAGCCAGCGAAGTCTGCGCTGTCTAAGCAGCGTATACATACTTTGAAGGCCAGCACGTGACAACACCTCGACATTTGTCACTTTATCTTTCCACGAGATGCTGAGGATGCGGCGTAGACACCGCAAATGGAAGGTATTGAGCCTTCTTTCTTGCTTAGCATAGGTCGTCCAGGTCTCGCTGCCATATAGGAGTGTGCTGGTGACGCAGGCATTATATACCGCAGCTTTGGTCTTCATTGTGAGTTTAGAGTTTCCCCAAACACGCGATGTGAGGCGGGCAAAGGTAGCTGCAGCTTTGCCAATGCGGCTATCGATTTCTGTATCCAGTGAGAGTTTGTCATTGATGGTAGACCCTAGGTATGTGAAGTGGTGCACCACTGCCAATTCATAGTTATCGATAGTGATAACTGGTGCAGCACCCACATCCTGACGCAGCACATTCGTTTTCTTTAGACTTATTGTGAGGCCAAAGTCCTTGCATGCATTCCTTTTGAGCGATTCATCAAGCTCTGAAGCTCCTGTTGGCTTTGAGTGACGACTGCAGCATCATCAGCGAACAACAAGTCTCTTATAGTGACCCTTCTGATTTTTGTTTTTGCCTTCAGCCTTGAAAGATTAAACAGACGGCATCTGACCTAGTGTGAAGGCATATTCCTTCAGTTGCATCTCTGAATGCATGTTTCAAGAGTAAGGCAAAGAAGATTCCGAGAGGGTCGGAGCCAGAACACAGCCTTGTTTAACGCCACTTCGTATATCAAAGGGCTGTGACGTGCTTCCAGCATATTGGACTGTTCCCTTCATGTCGTTATGGAATGACTTTATCATTTCCAGCATTTTAGAAGGGCAGCCTATTTTCAGGAGGATTTTAAAGAGTCCATCCCTACTAACCAGGTCGAATGCTTTTGTGAGGTCTATAAAGGCGATATATAATGGTCTTTTCTGCTCTCTTGATTTTTCCTGAAGCTGGCGGAGAGAGAAGATCATGTTTGTTGTTGATCTGCCAGCTCGGAATGCACACTGTGCCTCTGGATATATGCGCTCAGCTAACTTGTGTAGTCGCATTAAGATGACTTTGACAAAAACCTTACCAACAATACTAAGAAGAGAGATGCCTCTGTAGTTATTGCAATCACTTCTGTCTCCTTTATTTTTATACAGTGTTACAATCTTGGCATCTCGCATGTCTTGAAGAATAGTTGTCTCTTCCCAGCACTGGCACAGCATCCTATGCAGGGGATGTAATAGCGTGCTCTTACAGCATTTGATTAAATCAGGAGGAATCCCATCACTGCCTGGTGCTTTGCCAGAGGCCAAGCTATCAATGGCCTTACTGAGTTCCTCTAATGTTTGTTCGGCATCCAGCTCCTCCATAGTTGGCAGACTATTGACAGCATCAAGGGCTGCAGGCGTAACGGTATTGTCTCTAGCGTAAAACTCAGAGTAGTGCTCGACCCACCTCTCCATCTGCTTACCCTTATCGGTTAGCTTTTCTCCGCTGATGGTTTTTAGCGGTGCCGTCTTACTTTTATGGGGGCCAAGTGCTTTCTTTATACCGTCATACATTTGTCTAATGTTGCCTGTTTGCGCTGCGATCTGGATGCTCTCACTGAGCTGGAGCCAATAGTCATTTGCACAGCGTCGAGCAGTTTGTTGAACTTTGCTTCTCGTAGCCCTCAGGATCTGTAGGGTTCTGGCACTAGGTGAACGTTTGTATTCATTCATAGCACTGCGCTTAGCTTCAATGACAGGTGCCATCACATCTGATGAAGCGTCAAACCAGTCATTTGACTTTGCTGTTTTCTTACCAAAGGTGGCAAGTGCAGTACTTTGAATGGTGTTCCGTAGATGCTCCCAGTTCTCTGTAATAGTATCACCATGCTGAGGGCTACTGAGCACTTTCTTGAAAATCGCAGTGAATTGAGCGATCATGAAAGGGTCTGACATCTTGCTGGTATCAATGCGTGGTTTCCCTTCATGTCTGACACGATAGAGTTTTCTTGGTTGTGCTCTGATTTTGTAGCAAACCAAGGAGTTATCTGTGTCACAGTCTGCACTATGGTACGAGCGCGTGGAGAGCACAGACCTGAGGAGTGGCCTTCTGACGAGAATCAGGTCAAGTTGGTGCCAGTGCTTGGATCGTGGGTGTCTCCATGACACCTTATGCTGGGGTTTTGTCTGAAAGTAGGTGTTGGTCACGCAGAGGTCATGGTGGACGCACAACTCTAAGAGCCGTTGTCCATTTTCATTCATCTTGCCAATACCAAACCTGCCCAGACATGAAGGCCATGAAACATTATTGGCACCCACTCTAGCGTTAAAGTCACCAAGGAGAACAAGCTGTTCTTGCCTAGGTATGCTTTTGATTACTGCTGCTAGATTCTCGTAGAACTCATCTTTAGCTTCTGAGGCAGAGTACAGAGTAGGAGCATACACACTGACAAGGGTGATGGGACCTGTGCTAGTTTGCAGGCGGAGCGTTAACATGCGTTCTGATCCATTCTCGCCTGGTTCAACCATGTTAGTTAGCGATTTTTTGACCGCAAAACCTACTCCGTGTTCTCTAGCTTTATTAAGATCTTTCCCTTGCCAATAAAATGTGTAGTCCTTCTCGCTCACCGTTCCAGAGCCCGCCAGGCGCGTTTCCTGAAGTGCAGCTATATCCACCTGAAGTCGTTTAAGCTCATCATTAATTATGGCTGTCTTCCTTACATCGTTTACATCCTGTAGGATTTCGGATAGCCCAGTCAACATAGTCCGGACTTTCCAGCATCCCAATCTGAGAGTTTGCTTATTTCTATTTTTTCGATAATTGCTTGGTGCAAAATTTTCTGTCCACAGTTCGGGTTTGACCCTAATCCCCATGCACCCAATGGGGAAAGCAGACAGTGGCAGAACTACTGATAAAAGTAGCATCACACAAGAACAACTTTTGTCTACTGTTTATACTACTGATAAAAGTAGCATCACACAAGAACAACTTTTGTCTACTGTTTATACTACTGATAAAAGTAGCATCACACAAGAACAACTTTTGTCTACTGTTTATACTACTGATAAAAGTTGCATCACACAAGAACAACTTTTGTCTACTGTTTATACTACTGATAAAAGTTGCATCACACAAGAACAACTTTTGTCTACTGTTTATACTACTGAGAAAAGTTGCATCACACAAGAACAATTTGTGACTACTGTTTATACTACTGATAAAAGTTGCATCACACAAGAAAATTTTTTACAAAACGATACACATGTGACAGTAAGGGAAAGAACGATGTTGACTAGACGATACACATGTGGCAGTAAGGGAAAGAACAATGTTGACTAGACGATGCACATGTGGCAGTAAGGGAAAAAAAGAATGAGAAGTCTAACATGAGTGGTATAGACGAGGTAGAAAAAACGGATGTACGGAAATGATGCGCATAGGAAGGGTCAAAACAGAAAGAGGTTAGGCACGTTTTTCTCAGCATCAGGCAGAAGCGTGAGACATATCGGAACAGAAGCAAGGCAGCCATATTGAAGGCGACCACTAGTTAAAGGAGCCTGTGTATCGTCTCTTAGATATCCCGAGTCCGGGTTGTGTAGACATAAGCCTCAATATATAGGTAGGCTGATGAGTTCCGACAATAGTACAAGGAGGAAGGAGCGGTGAAGCTTTATTCTGAAGGAAGGGTACGTAGAGTAGTTACGACACTTCGATGGTGAATAAGTGTGCTAAGATAGCGGCCGCCATAATCAGGAAAAGTTACATTCCCCGGAGTCAGTCCGATATAACTATCTTAATAACCTAAACGCATTCCAATAATAAACCTGTACTGTCCTCAAAGGGACAGTATACTACGTGGTATTATGTGGTCACTACATGTGTGTTGTATATAAACGGCCAACAACGGAGAAGTCAATCACCAACGTTTGAGGCAAAAGATCCTGGTAAACAAAGGTTGTGTGTACCAACCAACAGTTAACCAGCGCTGCCACACACACAATCTTATTAAGTGGAGCAATAAGAATTTTATTCAAATATAAACATTAGTAAAACAAAATGTACGTTAATATTAACCAGACAAAAATTACAAAACTCGCAGAATACAATACTTCAGCTCTATATTGGAACATCACTAATTGAAAACGCAAATGAACATAACACTCTAGGTCTAATACCTATTGACCATCACCTAAATTGGAACTCACATGTACATGAACTGACAAAGCTAACGGCTCAGACAGTTTACAAATTAGCCAAAATCAAATAATTCCTGGATGATAGGGCAAGGAAAATGTTTCCTACATCTCATATACAAACACACCTAGACTATTGTTCTACAATCTGGGATGGTTCTTCCATATCCAGCACAAAAAGGCTCCATTCACTTCAAAAAACGTGCACTGAGCCTAGTTGCTGATAAACAAACGCATTATATCGATCTATATATTTATCTTTAAATACCACCTCTTAGAAAGTACTTCCAACTTAACAAAGCAAATTTCGTTCACAAAAACGTGTCACAGAATGCTTCAACGTATCTGTGACCACTTTTAAAATACAATGAAAGATGTAGTCAGAGCTTAAATAAATTACAGGTGTTCAACCCAAGGCTAGACCTATTTTTAAGAAAATTTTGGCTTACTCAGCTGGGCATTGTTTAAGCAATCTTCCACATGACCGGAAAAACACGCACTGATTATGTTTCAAATTATTAACGTATATAATGTATGGAGGGTCTGATGATCTACTTTTTGATTTATAATACTCGTATTTCTTAATTGTGATCAGATTTTGCACTGCAATTAAATTAATACTTTAAGTACGTTAGAGTATGTCTGGATCAATAGTAACAAACGATGAGCAAGTGGAAGGACAGAATGAAAGACAGGCCTATGCGCATTATTCTCAACCATTGGAAAATTAAGTTTTTTCTTGTCTGTCTGTCTATCTATCTGTCTAGTCTATCTGATTCTGCTATTGAGTTAGGGAAGGCAAGACATTGAGGAAGGAAACTGATTATTGTGGCATAAATTTTGAAGGAGAGTGACAGATTTGATGAACGAATGAAATATCATTTCTAGATGATATGATTTCAGTCTACAAGTTGAAGGAACTGCTTTGCCTCGGGAAATAGTCTACTAGAAATCCTTAATGCAACGAGAATTCTGGCAACTAAACAGGATATTTTCTGGACTATAAATTCTTTCTCAGATACCCTAAAAAAGGACTATATAAAGTACACAAGGTTGAGAAAGGAGATTTGGTGTCCAGCCACATTAACTAAAATATCCCGACTCACTAGAAGTTAGTTTAATTACGGCTGAGCCTCCAGGGTGTAGATTTATGTTTACACAAAACAAAGTACAGCCCATATAAAGGTAACAAGAAAAAATAACAACAGACTCTGTTATGTTGAATTTAAAAACAAAGTATAGATTCTCACAACTATGAAGGATTTACAAGTGAACAATAAATGGGTGCTCCCATGTTTAGAAACAAACAAATTATGGTCAGCAAATGAACTAGGAGATCTTTTCTATGGTAGTTTTGCTGGTAGGTATTATACTCATCTCTCCGAGAATGGGGAACTATATATACTACTCGTCAAAAGTCAAGGGCCACTTAGAAAAACCTTGGTTGAAACTATAAAATAAATCTGATATAAACGTAATTGGTATAAGTCAAAACAACATTTATTGAATACCAAATTGAAATGTCACGTAAAGAAATGGAAACACACATTCAAACGCAATGAAGCTGTGAAGTGTGTCACCCACCTTTTCAAAAGTCACACAATAGGTATTGGACAAATTAGACATTTCAAAATCGGGTATGACCACCGTTTGCAGCAAGGCATTCAAGACAGCGTAGACGCATCGAGTCCACTAGGGTCCGAAGAGTATCCTGAGGAATAGCTTGCCATTCCTGAAGCAGAAATTCAGTCAGCTGTGCAACATCCATTGGCAGGGGGTGAATTGTTGACAATCTTCGACCAAGGACATCCCAGAGGAGCTCAATCGGAGAAAGGTCAGGTGAATGAGCTGGCCACGCCATCCTGATGATCCCATGTTGCTGAATAAACTCATTCACCACACGAGCTCGATGGGGTCGAGCGTTATCATCTTGGAGGATGGCATTACCACCTATGCCCTCCAGAGCAGGCTGAACAATTGGTCTCAAGATTTCGTTCTGGTATCTTGGGCCGGTCAAGTTGCCTTGGATGATGTAGAGTGGGGCCCTGCCGTGTCTGTAGAAGCCGCCCCAGGCCATGACAGAACTCTTACCATAACGATCCACCTCTCGAATTGTGTCATCAGTAAATCGCTCTCCTGGTCGTCTCCAAACTGGAATCCTGCCATCATTGAATGACACAGTGAAGCGAGATTCATCAGTGAAGAGAACTTGACTCCATTGTTGCCTTGTCCATCGGAAATGCCCGCGACACCAAGCAACACGGGCTCTGCGATGAGCAGGAGTAAGAGGGATTCTGACTGCAGGACGTCGAGCAACCAGTCTAAACTCATGTAAACGTCTGCGAATGGTGCTTTGACTGACATTAACGTTTACAGTTTGTCTCAGCTGACATCTTAGAGTGGAACAAGTCACAGTTCGATGGCGCAGGGCTGACAACAGGAGGTACCGGTCATCATGTCTATTGGTTCATCTAGGGCGACCTGGCCGGTGGCGATCCTCCACACTTCCTGTGGCCTGAAATCTCTCCAAAATTCTTTGGATAGTAGAGTGTGACACTGCAAGCCGTCTAGCAACCTCACGGACAGATAAACCACTTTCAACCCACGCTATAGCCCTCATTCTTTGTAAGGTGTCAAGACTTCTTCTCGGGGGCATGGTTTTTGCAAGTGATGAAACTACCCTAAGTCTGCTGATTGTAAAACAAATTAAGAGTGAACTCTGTTCACAAAAAGTCGCCATTGCACATGGAATGTCAATCAGCACGATTACTTCACCTGTTTGGTTGTACGGAAGTTTGAAAAAAAAAACAGATTAAAATGTGAATTTATGGTCAGCAAACCAAATTGCACGTGATCACCATGGTTGTCGGTGAGTTGTTTTTATGCTTAACGTGCATAGAGGACTGTCAGAAGAAGATATTGCACCCATTTTTACTAAAAACTTCCTTCATTTAATCATTCTATGCGCTTATATAAAAGTGTATTGAAAATAATAGGGTGGCCCTTGACTTTTGACGAGTAGTATATTATATAAATTCTGTGCTTCAAATCAACTAGCTATAGGAGGAAGCGTTTTTCCACATAAAAGAATACATACAGCAACATAGATATCGCCTGACCACAGAACTGAGAATCAGATTGATCACAAATGCATAAGTAAGTTTAAGTCACCACTGCATAATGTGCATGTATGTAGATCAGCAGATGTGGTATCAGACCACCATCTTCTGCTGGCTAAATCAAAACTAAAACTCAAGAAATTTACAACAATATATATCTAAAAACAACGGTATAATGTGGGATATTTAAGAAATCAGGAAATAAGAGAAAAAGGTTCAATCACAGTATTCAACAAATACCAAGTACTCCAACTGCTGGAAGATGAAACAGATACTTAAGACCACTGGCAACAAGTAAAAAATATATGGAACGAGACATGTGAATAAGTACTGAGAAAAAAGGGAACATCGGCACAAAGCATCGATAACAACAGAAACCATTAGCAAGATAGAAGACAGGAAAAACAAGAAAGCAGATTTAAACAGAAGCAAAACCAGAGGGCAAACGTGCAAGGGGAAGACAGTGCTATAAGTGGGCAGATAACATCAAGATATGGACAGGAAATAGTCTTTCAGAGTACACCACCAAGACAAGAGACAGAAGACGATGGAGATCCATTACAGCCAACCTTCCTTGTGGAGATGGCAGCTGATGATGATGAAAACCAGAAGCTCCAAAGCTAAGGCTCATGCAGTGTACATAGAAGCAAACAAAGAAGTAAGAAGAAACATCAAAAGAGACAAGATGAAATATATTGATGATTAGGCAAGAGAAGCAGAGGAAGCTGCAGCCAAAGGAAATATGAGGGACCTGTACAACAACACAAAGAAGCTAACAGGGAAATATAAGCAAGCAAATGGCCTCATGTAGAGTGTTCATTATTCCATACTGTAGAGAGTTGTAAGATTCACCACTGTAAAATACTGTAAACCATCTGTAATGTAAAGTGTGTGGTGTATTCTCTTTCTCTTGTAAAGCTCCACTATCAATCACTGTAGCATGTTGTTTGTGGTGCCACTACTGTATATGTCCATTGTAGTGTACAGAGTTGTTGAGATCAGGCATGCTCCAGTCTACCCAGCTGTAAATGGGTAACTCACCCTAGTCCTGAGTTAGGGAAGGCAAAGGCAACTGTAAGCAGTAGTTTCCCTCTAAGGCTCCAGGGGAGGCAGGCCCTAAACTTGGTCAATTCAACCGACGCAGGATGGTGTATATATGGAGTAGAAGTGTAGAGTGTGATTAACGCGAATGCTGTACTGTTCGTGTTCTGACCAATCTAAACACCCATTCACTTGTGTCTACAAGGCACCAATGCAGACTGCTGGTATCTTTGTTTACACCGTTTATTTAGACGCACACACTGGGACATAACGAGTAAATCATGGGTACAGGTTGACACATCAATTTGCAGGCATACATAGTAGATCCAAAGTCATGACACATTCATAAATAATGGGTAGTACATCAATAGCTTCCAATGTCATGATACATTATGGCCGTATCCCCTATCTGACTAAATGCGTCAGTGAAGGCGGATCGGTAAGTAATTAAAGTTGCTTTATGTTCACAGTTTATATAATATTATGAAACCACGATAAAGGGTTTCTATCAAAATTGAGATCTCCTTGCCACTGTCCGAATAGTAAGATACATGCCCCGTTCTTTGGACAGTGATACAAAAATCTGATGACAGGAATGTAACATGGCCGCCTTCCTGAGTTGTCGCTCACTCACTCACAGGAGGGTATATCTAAGCCAAAGTTAGTTTGAAATGCAGAGGAATAATTTCCTAAAGTTTCTCCATAAAGTTCTACAGTAATCCAGTTACTTCACATAGACATAACTGCTGTATGGAAGTCCGTCATCTTCGTCGATACAAACATGACCCTAGCGTTGCGAAGCACAAAATTCCAGCTAGGTCTAACCGACATGAGATCATCAAAAATAGGGTCTGGTATTACATGGAGTCCGAATCATACATGGTACCGTACCTTAGGAGAGTCTCTAACACAAACTCTAGTAGAGACACAATCTCCTACAGAAGAAAAACCACTTCATAAATCATTTTTCCTTAAGAATATACCAGCCCTTGAAAATGCGTTCCCGCCATTGTAACGGTACATCGGAACTCATCACGACTTGTCAAGACAACTCATACTTCCGCTAGAGCGGCATAACAAGAATATAGTCCTGCCTACCCATCCAAAATATACAATATAGGACTGATTCTACTTGTACTAATAATATGTAATACATATGAAATCAGGCCATAAACATAATAAGCAAATTAATCTATTTTCTGGCCCTAACAAATAAGTACAGACATGAGAGCAATATCCATGCGCCGGATCAATATCAAGAACGATTACTCCTATAATCAAAAGTGTGAATCAATCATGGATTATCTCGCTTTACCATAGACAGCATTTTCATACACAAATGAATGAATGTCTATATCTTTTCCATATTAAATAGCCATATCGATTTTTGTAATATGTGCGTCAAAATATGCACGCAACACCTCATAAAAGACAAGAATGGAAAATTGCTTAGTAATATAACAGAACAAATGAAGAGATGGACAGAACATTTTGAGGGACTTCACAGTAAACCAGAGCTATCTAATTCCCCCAGACATCCAGCCAGCAGAAGAGGAGCTACAAATCAGCTGTGAACGACCAAGTAGAGAAGAAATAAAGACATAAAGCTTCTGAACGATGGAAAAGCAACTGGTCCAGATGGAATTTCAGCAGAGGCCATCAAAACATATATTGATAACTCTACGGAGATATTATACAGACACTTGGAAAAATCTGGGAGAGAGAGGAAATACCAGCAGAATGGAGGGAAGGTTATCTGGTCAAGTTGCCTAAAAAGGGAAATTTACAAGAGTGCACAAATTATAGATGCATAAGGTTACTATCGGTGCCAGGAAAAATAATTAAACAGATTATCCGCGAGAGATTAAAAGAGTCCATAGACAAGCAAGTGAGAGATGAACAAGCAGGTTTTTGACAAAACAGATCCTGTACAGACCAGATAGCCACAATGGGAATAATAGTTGAACAAAGTATGGAATGGAATTCACCGCTGTACATCGGATTCGTGGACTATGAAAAGTCATTTGACAGTGTAGACAGAGAATCACTTTGGAAATTGATGATGCATTATGGAGTTTCCATGAAGATCATTAACTTAATAAGGAAGACCTATGAAGGCATGCCATGCAGAGTTCTTCATGGAGGACAACTTACAGAACCATTTACAATTAGAAAGGGAGTAAGACAGGGATGCCTCTTGTCTCCATTTCCTGTCTTACTAGCAACAGATTGACATCACAGAACAGCAATGTAATCCAGTGAAATCTGACAAACAGTTTGATGATCTGGATTTTGCAGATGACATGGCTCTTCTGTCCCATAACTATAATCATATGTAAGAGAAAATGACAATGCTCGATGAGAGATCAAAACAAGTGGTCCTGAAAATACACAGGGAAAAGACAAAGATTTTGCGAATAAATACAAGAAATGATAACAAGGTTCAACTTGAAGAAACTCCACTAAAGGATGTAGAATCGAACCTTTATATAGGTAGTAATATACAAGGGTAAGTCATAAAGTAAGGATCCCTATTTAATTACCACCGACGTACTGCACGCAGTGAGATGGCTTTTTGCTGACAAGAAGATCAGATCTTGACCGCTAAGTGGAACAACAAATCAAGCCCTAGCTCCGCCATTTTCCTGAACTAGGCAGTTTAACAATGACTACTACACTGTGTGAGTGGACACAAGAAGATGTACGATCAATTATTCGGTTTATGTGGGCAAAGGGACAGCACCGATACAAATTCATCATGAACTTGAAGCTGTGTATGGCCCGAACGTGATGAGTGTGTAGCATTTGAGAAAATGGTGTCGTGAATTCAGTGGCGGTCGAGTTAGTGTGACGGTCGAGTTAGTGTGACGGTCGAGTTAGTGTGACGGACGAACAAAATAGCGGGTGTCCTTCCACGTCAGCATATCTTGTCCCTGCAATTGAGGAAAATTTTCGCGCTGATCGCGGCGTGTCACTTAAAAATTTGGAAGAACAATTTAATCTTTCACGTGGCACAAACTGGGACATTGTTCAAGACCGTTTAGGGTACGGAAAAGTGAGCAGCAGGTGGGTTGCTTGGGAACCGACAGAGGACCACAAGAACAGCTGTATATGGGTGCGTCCCTCACCCATCTCCTCCGCTTTCATGAACATGGTGAGGATTTCTTGGAGCAAATCATTACTGGTGATGAAACGTGGGTATACCACTACTGTCCTGAGACAGAAGACCAATCCATGGCGAGCTAACGAGTATTCATTGATTTATTGAGGTGTAACAACAAATGACATTCATTTTATGTCACACAGGTTTAACAACAAGGGACAATCATTTTATGTCACACAGGTTTAACAACAAGAGTCAATCATTTTGTGTCACACACGTTTAATAAAAAGAGACAATCATATCCCCACATCTTATTCAACTAATCAACATCAATGTCTTAACTTTAAATTTAAAAATATTCATCAGCGCTGAGTGTAAAATTACAGCTAGAAATTCTTATACATATTTCAGTCACTGACATGACAGTAAGACATTTATTACTGAAATATTAAAACCCCCAATTTATTTTCAGTGTTTACAAGTAATGTATACAAAATAATGTTGAATGTTCTTACCTTGTGTCTGTAATTAGTTCTGTGTTGGTAATGTCGTCCTCAATATTGTTGTACAATGTTTTCTTGTCAACGATCTTGACTTGTGTGAAGGATATATCTGTACGAGCTGAAGGCGTTAGGTGCTAAAACTAACCCACACGGACTTTCCAGGTGACATCATGTGTCATAGCAAGTTTTTTTCGTTTCTGACAATATCGGTCTCACATTGGCTTTGGTGTCAGCGTTTCTTAAATTGTAGCCAATTGACCACACGGGTGTCCGTGAATGTATTGTAGGGGATCTGTGTACATAACATGTCGTCTATGGACACCTTGAGGGTGTGTGGATGGCTTATAGGACCCCGTGCACTTAAACTGTTGTCTATAGACCCCACGAGGGTCCATTTCTTTTATATGCTCTTGTATCTGTAGTTTCTGTAGCTAGTTAGTTTACAAGATGACGTGGCCATCTTTAGATAATAGGGGAGTCCGAGAACTAAACGTAACATTTAAAATGTCAAATTGTTTATTATGTTTTTATGTACATTTTGTTCTAACAAGTCAAGCAGACTATTGTGACCTTTGGCTCTAAAGCAGGTTTTTTTTTTTTTTTTTACTTTTTACTACGGTAGGTACTACAACAGTGCAGGTAATGATAACATAGTTGAACTTGAAGAAACACAACTAAAAGATGTAGAATCGTACACATATCTTGGTTGTTATATAGACAAAGTTGGAGGGACAGACAGTGTTATCAAAATAAGAATACAAAAAGCAAGAGGAGCTTTCATTGCATTGGGAAACATATGGAGATCAAGAGAAATCGGATCCAACACAAAAATAAGAATCTTCAACTCAAATGTGAAGTCAGTCCTATTGTATGGCTCTGAAACATGGAGAACAACAAAGACAACAACCAAAAAGCTACAGACTTTCATAAATGGGTGCTCGCGTAGAATAGAAGGACTGAAATGGTATGACAAGGTTATCTCACTTCATGTGGCTTTTAATATGTTTCGGCAAGTGTCATGTATTGCTTTTCATCAATTTCATTGCGGTGGGTAGGTTTCTAATTGTTAAATGTTGCCAGATCAGCGGCGTTACGGCCTACTTTTTACGATACCCAACTGCCGTCGGATTGTTAACGTACACACGGAACATGCTATGATTTCGCGCTTATCCGATCTCACTTCCCAGGAGATCAGGGGGGATTATGACATCATTAGGACCACTGGTTGTGAAAAAACAAAATTTCCATAAATTGTATTCCTTTTCCTGGGACTCGAACCCGGTACCTTTAGAATTCGATGTGGGCGCCATACTTCTTAGCCACTCCGACCCCCTACCCCTTCCCCAAACAGACAGGTGAAATGTTTTCACCAAGTGCAGTCAGTAAATAATGTGCTAACACGAGGCAAACTGAGTCAGGTTTCGTTGAACTAACGTTATGTTGTAGCAACGGGAAAACCAAAAGTTACATCTGTATCTTGATATAACCTTGACCTTGGTGCTATCTAAAGTCCTGGTGCAACTTTAAACTTTAGTAACATGGGATAAACAAATGTTAGAAGCCTACTGTAAATGCATTAAATCTGTGCTTACGTAATTATTTTCCACAATGTACCGTAATTAATTTTTTGAAGAATTCTAAACTTGTCCTTTTTAGGATAGTCAGGATCCTATTTGGTTCTCCTCTCTTTATCTAGCTCATGTATGGCTCCTCGAATACCGCTTGTATACGGCGGTGGCCACATCCCGGGCAACAGTCTTGGCTGACTGGCCAAACTACATGGGTGGAGTAGGAGTAATCTTACTCAAGGGAATGTCCATCCCTAGTACACAAAGACTGAGACGGTGAGTGAGGCGGAGGAATCTGAAAAGATCAACGGCTCGCAAAGCGAAACAGCAAAGTGTGTGGCACACTAGAGGCGTGTCGGACATAGAAAAAGACAATGGCTAGCCACCGTGGAAGAGATTGGAGCCTTACCACGTACTTCCTACAGAACGTAATGGGATCACAACAACAAGATAAGAACCGATATGTAGAGAACTCTCTGTCCCCTGGGGAAGAATCTACTGTACAAATTAACAGGGAAGAGGCAACTCCTCTAATGAGTAAGGAAGTCCATAATGACGAGTGTTCCTTAAATTCTTTTGAAAGGGAGCATTCTGAGAAAGACCACCTAAAAACTAGTAGGAGAAGCCTAAAAATAGGAACATGGAATGTTAGAACTCTAAACGGAGAAGGAAAGCTTGACAATTTAATATTAGAGGCAACAAACATGAAACTCGATATACTGGGAGTTGCAGAGGCAAGACTATTGGATACAGGCTACATAACAAGAGACCAGTACAGGCTTATACACTCAAGAGGAGAAAAACATGAAAGAGGGGTAGGAATGTTGATAAAGAAGGAGTTAGAAAAATACGTATGTGGATACTGGACACACAATGACAGAATGATGTTACTAAAGATGAGAGCAAAGCCATTCGACATATCAATCTTACAAACTTATGCACCAACTAAAGATCACAGCAAGGAAGAAATAGAAGAATACTATGAAGAGCTACAACACACACTTAAACCAGTCAAATCTACAGATGTGTTGATAGTAATGGGTGATATGAATGCAAAAGTAGGAAACGGAAAATACAAGAAAATAGTAGACAGTATGGATTAGGGACAAGAAATGATAGAGGAGACAGACTTATCCAGTTCTGTGAAGAAAACCAGCTGGTCATATGTAACACCTTTTTTGAACACCACCCAAGGAAATTATACACACGGAAAAGCCCAGGAGATGTAACAAGAAATCAAATCGACTATATCATGATAAAACATAGATTTAAGAACAGTGTCACAAGTACAAAGACACATCCTGGCGCCGACATAAATTCAGATCACAATCCAGTCATCATCAAAGTAAATATAAAGCTGAAAAGAGCAGGAAACAGAAGACAGGAGAAACCCCAGATAGAAATATCAGTGCTGAAACAACCAGATATAAAACAGAAATATTTAATCGACGTCAAAAATAAATATCAACAGTTATTGACAGAAAGCATGGAGCAGTATAGACGAGAAAACTCAGAAGAAAAAGCAACCGCAAAATGGGAATGCTTAAAAACAAGCATACAATCAGCAAATGCAAATTTACCTAAAAAGGAGTCTAAGAAAAATCAAATTTGGATGACAGATGACATCTTGAATAAAATGGCAGAAAGAAAGAAAGCAAAAAAAACTCCAGAATATAAAACATTAGACAATGACATACGTACTATGTGTAGAGAAGCAAAAGAATGGTGGATAGAAACAAAATGTAAGGAAATAGAAGACTTGGAAGCAAAGCACATGACAAGAGATGTGCATGAAGAAATAAAGAAATTATCAAATCGGTCGCGGTTTGCACAAGGAGGAAGCTGTATCAAGAACAAAGATGGTGTAATATTACTTGATGAGAAAGACATATCAAACAGATGGGCAGAATACGTAAAAGAACTATTCGAGGACAACAGAGGTAAAAAACCATCACCAGATTCTAATGAAGGCCCAAACATTCTCAGATCAGAAGTAGAGAATGCCATACATATGTTAGGAAAAGGAAAAGCAGCAGGCATGGATAACATAAAAATTGAAATGATAGAAGCTCTGGAGAGCTTTGGTATAGATACAATCACAGATCTGTGCAACGATATATACAATACAGGATATATACCACACGACATGAAGACATCAGTTTTTATAACATTGCCCAAAAAACCAAATGCAACAGAATGTGCAGACTTCAGAACAATCAGCCTGATGAGTCATGCAATTAAGATACTGCTCAAAATCATACAGGAAAGAGTGAAAAATAAGGTAGACAGCGAAATCCAAGAAGAACAGTTTGGTTTTAGACGGAACAGTGGAACAAGAGAGGCAATATTTTGCCTAAGAATATTAGCAGAAAAATATACAGAGGTCCAAAAAAGTATGTACATGTGCTTCATTGACTATAAGAAGGCTTTTGACAGAGTCCATCATGAGAAAATAATTGAATGCCTCGAAGACATAGGTATTGATGGAAAAGATATAAGAATACTCAGTAACCTTTATTGGGAGCAAAGTGCCACAGTAAGATCTGGAAGGAATTATTCACCATACATAGACATAAAAAAAGGTGTCAGACAAGGTTGTGTGCTGTCCCCCTGCCTATTTAATTTATACACCGAAAAAATTTTCAAACAAATACAGGAAATACCAGGACTGAACATCAGTGGAAGGTCAATAAACAACCTTAGATATGCAGATGATACCGTGTTGTTAGCTGAAAGCGAACAGGAGTTACAAGAACTAGTGAAGCAAGTGAACAGTATAAGTCATGAATATGGACTCGACATTAATATTAAGAAAACAAAAACTATGATAATTAGCAAAACAGATGATAAACCCACATTAAAGATAAGCGTAAATGGGAAAATCCTGGAACAAGTCAAGAGCTACGTATATCTTGGTCATATAATAACAGAAGATGGCAGATGTGAAACAGAAGTCAAGAAGAGAATAGGAATGGCCAAAGCTACATTCAACAACATGAAACATATACTGACATCCAAACAGTTATCTCACAAATTAAAACTGAGAATCATAAAGTGTTATATATATTCTGCATTTCTGTATGGTGCGGAAACATGGACGATGAATAAGCATTTGGAAGAAAGAATTGAGGCTCTTGAAATGTGGATATATAGAAGAATGGGGCGTATCTCATGTAAAGAGATGAAAACAAATAAGGAGGTCCTAGAAAATCTAGGTATGAAAAGAGAACTAATGAAGGAGGTTAAAGTTCGGCAGCTAAAATACTTTGGCCACATAAAAAGGCATAACACCTTGCAGAAGACCATAACAGAAGGGAGAGTTGAAGGCAAATGTGCAAGGGGAAGACAGCGCTATAAGTGGGAAGATAACATCAAGAGATGGACAGGAAAGAGTCTATCAGAGTGCACCACCAAGACAAGAGACAGAAGACGTTGGAGATCCATTACAGCCAACCTTCATTGTGGAGATGGCAACTGATGATGATGAAACAGTGAAGTGTACTTTCTGTTAGTGTAAATTTTATGTGAGTCTTTTCTGTGAACATGTACGTTACACGCCCATTGAGGTATATTGTGAATATGGTGTTAGGCCCATATTTTCTTGACCATCGGCACACTACGGGTGTTAGGGTCAACCTTAACATTTACAGCGTTGATCTGGTGATAGGCCTACCGGGGAGTCGATCCAACGAAACATCGAACAGAGCCTTGGCCTGGATGTCGTAGTCAATTGTGACTAATCAAAAGGCCAACTCAGTACCCCACACAAATACGTGTAGCTGCTGCTGGTAGTCACTTTTGCGACACATCATCATCATCATCATTATCAGCTGCCATCTCTACAACGAAGGTCGTCTGCAATGTATCTCTAACGTCTTCTGTCTCTTGTCTTGATGGTGCATGTTCCCGCGTCAGTTAAATGTGCGCAGGTCACGGCATCAATTTGAAGATATGTGGCAGTGTAGGTTATACGGCACTAGTAGTTATATTGATTTTATTTAGTCAGAGTTAATCTTTCATATGTTGTGGTGGTTCAAGTGCTAACTGGACTTCCGCCAGAGATGGTGATACTTGATCTTTTGTTATTATTAGTCAACCCAGGAATGTTCTTCCCTTTAAGTTTGATGATAAGCAAAACAGTTTCAACACAACAACGTATATCCAAAAGAAATTACTGTAAAGTTCCACAAACAGCAATATAGAAAAATTCAATTAGAGTTTATTGATGTCATTAGACAAACACTGTAAATTTCACAATGATGATTGGTTATCCAAAGTGAAAAAATATGTAATCCAACTGAATAATATATGTATACGGTATCCAAATAGAATAATATACTGATTTGTCTACTCAAAAACTTGTCTTGGTATCCTCAAAGACGAAGTTCTCCTAACGCTATTTGTAAAAATCCTCTAGTCTAAAATCATGGTATCCTTGGAATCATAAATCCTAAAATCTCTGCCTATCGCCCACAACTCTTCTATTTATACTATTTCTTCTTTTTTCCCGCCTTTTTTCACACGACCCGTCCTTTTTTCACACGGTACAATAATTAACATTTGCACTCCTCTCCTCAGTTTTTCGACCTTTTTGCACACGACATTCCGTTATTTCGACTTTTTTTCACATGTGTTATCTTTTCCAACTTAACAATAGGATAAAAAAACCAGATCACACAAACATTCATTTCCCACTTTCGCGCTTATAAAACCCATTCATTATTATCTGGGACTGACCTACGTTTGCCCTGAACTTTGAATGAATACTGCGTTTTGTGTAAAAACGACTTATTTCCTTTTAAGGTCTGTCATTCTTACGTGTAGCATCTTCTAGCACATATAAATGCTTAGCGTGGAAGTAGGAGGGATAAAGCTAGCATAAAAGGCCAAGCGGTCACATACGTCCCTGGCCATTCAAATGTATCTCAGAGGGAGACATTTGCATACTATCAAATAAGAACCTCATGCTAGTGACTGTTATAAACGACTAACCTATTGGTAGAGTCTCTTAGAGAGAGAAAAAATATTGTTCGTAAAACGAGGGATCCCAGTATATTTATAATGCGTAAAACAGGGGTACATAAAATTTGTTAATACACTTCGCCATTGAACAGTATTGATGTACGCTACTTCTTAACAATATCAATATAAACAACAATGTGCACTAGTCATCACCATAATGATAACATACTTATAATGATAACATTTAAAAAAAAAAATATATATATATATATATATAATCGCATACGATTTTCATCGGTTGTGCAAACAAAAGAAATAAAAACAAAACAAAAAAAAAAATACTTTGGCAATATTTAACAGAAGTGACTAACATTCATTAAGTATTTAACAATCTTAAATGTAGTAGCTGCAACGAACATCAGCCTAACAGCATAGAACTAATGGTCAAACATCAGACCGTGGGACGCAAAAAAATTTAATATACGAGCTTGTATATATATATATATATATATATATATATATATATATATATATATATATATATATATATATATATATATATATATATATATATATATATATATATATATATATATATATATATATATATATATATATATATATATATATATATATATATATATATATATATATATATATATATATATATATATATATATATATATATATATATATATATATATATACATATATATATATACACATATAACATACATACACACATACACACATATATACATACATACAAATATATCCACATATATATATATATATATATATATATATATATATATATATATATATATATATATATATATACATATATATATATATATATATATATATATATATATATATATATATATATATATATATATATATATATATATATATATATATATATATATATATATATATATATATATATATATATACACATATATATATATACACATATATATACACATATATATACATATATATACATATACCCTTATCTACCCTTCCAAGATGGAGGTGAAATTCGTTTCTCACCTTAGACGCCGAAAGAAAAACATCAGGAATGTGTATATTTCGATGGATATCACCATGTTATGTTAAATTATAGAATAAAAGATACACCAGAGTATCTAGTGGTGTAGATATTTTCCTATAACTGACCTCGAAACCCTCGAATCGGTCGGTTGGATCGGAGGGTTGATCAGTGAGTTAACAATTCACTATCGTAAAACAAGCTATTGTTACCGAAACAGAAATATGTCTCCGACTATATAAGGAAAAGACGATGGTCATATATCGGTCATGTCCTACGAATGCAAAACAACAGAATACCACTACAGGCGCTCACTTGGGTTCCTGAGGGTAAGCGGAAAAAAGGAAGACCAAAAGAAACACTCAGAAGAACAATAATAAGAGAAGGAAGAACGTTGGGCCTAAATAATGTGCAAGAGCTAAGAGGAGTGGCGTCACAACGAACAACCTGGAGAGCACTGGTTTCTGCCTTATGCGCCGTGTTTGGCGCTTAAAGAATTTATTATTTATTATTATTATTATATATATATATATATATATATATATATATATATATATATATATATATATATATATATATATATATATATATATATATATATATACAATGACATGGGAATATACATACATGGCAATGTTAATCTATAAATTTATTATAAAAAATATGAACTGGAGCTGTACGCTCTCGTAACTGTCAATATAGAACGTGGTAAATATAATACAATCATATGATACAGGCTACCCCAATCCTGCCACTGCGGTCAGTAATTTACAAGGATGTATATGGGTCTTAAACACATCTGGACAAGTTCGGTGAACTGTCTATGTGTTCGTAGCAAAATATAAATATAGCATTATTAATCTGGTTACATGGAGTTACAAAGTATTTATTAAAAAAATTTCTCTAATCTCCAACTTATTAATTGTAGTTACTATGAGGGAGGACAACTTTACCGATACAAATAACTATCGGGTTTTGGAGTATGAACTATATCAGTTACCATGAACCAAGTACCAAACTGTTTATAGGTTCGTCATCAAATATAAAATCTGCATACAAATGCAAGTTCATAATAATGGACAACAATTTGTCAAGAAAATATACTGTAGCGTTCCGCTTACAACGTGACAAATGGTCAGAAAAATACAGGTACATCAATATGTGATGTTTATTTCTCAATACAAGGTATAATGGACAACAATTTGTCAAGAAAATATACTGTAGCGTTCCGCTTACAACGTTACAAATGGTCAGAAAAATACAGGTACATCAATATGTGATATTTATTTCTCAATACAAAGTATAATGGACAACAATTTGTCAAGAAAATATACTGTAGCGTTCCGCTTACAACGTGACAATCGTCAGAAAAATTTAGGTACATCAATATGTGAGGTTTATTTCTCAATTCAAGGTTTATCAACATGTGAACATATCCGTTACCATGTTAGCGATTTCGCATGGAATCGTCATGGTTTGCATGTAACCATGTAGTATTTCGCCAATCTGCGAACTGTGTTGATCATTACAGTAGAACTCCATTTATCCGAACCCCATGGGACCGAGCATCGTTCGGATAATCAAATGTTCGGATAATTGGATTACATAATGTATCGAGTACGTGTACACATATTTCTAAAAATAATTAACCATCACAAGGAAAATACACTATAAAACATATTTACTTGTACTGTAATAATAATACCCACACTGTATTAGATCACTGTATCACCAAAATCTTTCATTAAACTGCAGTGCATGTACTACTTGTACAGTATTATTTATGTTTTTTCAAAAAGAGAAATATTTTCAAAATAACATTACAAACGATTCAAAACCAGGCACAACTTACGTATACATGTACTTGCACAGATGTAGCCCACTATTTAAAATAATGAGGAATCCTCTTTTGCACCAAACTGGATAGTCTCCTTTTGGCTGCTAAGTCCCGCATTCTCTTCAACAGCAGAAGCTGTGTAGGACAGCTGTCACCTTCTTGCTCGTACCAAGCCATCGTTGTTTCTAGTGCTATAAAGGCTTCTTCAGGACTTGGTCGACGTTTTGGGTTATCTTCATAATTTACAAGTACATTGTTACGTGCAGTCTTTGATATCTTACAATATTATACATTAGTATACTTGTTATGTTCGCAAATATTTTGTAAACAAAATAGGTAATTTTTTGTGCTTAAGGGAAAGTCATTATTGAGTTACTTCCCTTGAAAGTTGTGCCGTCTCTTTCGATCGAAACTCCGCGGATGAATCCATTTTACTGCGATTTATTCGTTGTTTGGGTAATAATAGATTGTTCTTGCTTCAGAATATCTATGGCCTGAATTTATGTGTATTGTTTGTCTGAGTAGGACGAGTCTGTCTTATATCTGTATATCTTTACATATCTAAGTCGAACTATATGTTCTGTTGTCTCTAGAGAGGTCAAAGGCTATTCGGCGGATGTGTCGCTAGAGAGGGGTGTGATTTGGCTTCGTCCTGAATGGACTGTGTTTTTTCCTATGTCGGTTTGTCGCCGAAAAAAAGTGATCTCAGTTTTGTGGGGAAAGTGATAGTCGTCTAGACCTATCGTGTATGCTTTACCCCAGTGTTTATTCGTATTGCCAAGGAATGGCAGACTCATATTTCTGATCCAAGGTAATCAAAGATACTCTTATGAACTCTCGTACGAAGCCACCATTTTCGATAGATACGATTTGAATGTCTAAGAGAATATATTTGACTCGATGGAAAACGATTTCGATTTCTAGCAGCACTATATTCTGTAGAATGCAGTCAATTGTTCATGATCAAATCTACAGAGCAATGAAATGTTTTATGAATGACTAACTTTAGGACAGATTCATTATCTGTATCCAAACGTGAGTGACAGCTCACGAGTGAAGCCATCTTGGAACCAAAACATGTAGTGACTTTCAAGAAGAGAAAAGGGATGCCCGTATTATCGCTTGATTAGTCCAGAGATCACTGCTACACATGAGAACCCTTTATTAGCGGTTCAATATTATTATATGGAAAAAATATGTGCTGAACATTATGTTGAAGAATCGTCGCTAGACGAGATTAGGTCTAGAAGCCATCTGAAATATTGTTTATAAGCTGACGTGCTCAGTCAGTGAAGTCAGACGATATATATGTATGGGCGATACTGAGGGCTTGGCTACTGGCAGTCCTGTATACTATTATTCTACATGAGTGCCCATGTAACATTGCAAGACCATTTATCCACTGTACCATGATGTATTATGCCAACCTGTGATTTGTCACTATCTGTGCTGTCGAGTGTGTACGTCCAATTAAACTTTAGTAAAGGTACACAGTCGTTGGTGTCGATGACTTCCAGCCATACATGAGTGTGAGAAAAGAACATTTGTCAACACCACGAACCCTTATTATCATTCGCACATTATACACTCAATCCATGTCTACACACCACTGCGTAGGTCAAGTTGACATTCCATACACTACAGTGGAGCAAACAACACCATAGAGATCTTATCAACTGATGTCTGCTTCCATCCACTTATATGTATCTTTTGGTGGATATCATTAACACCTTACTTTATCATACACTATATTTTATCAACTGGTAGACCAGCTTTCTGGGTTTGACCTCGCAGAAGTTCAGAAGTCAACAGATTACCGATACCAGACCGTTTCCTGTGGCTGATACGACCACTTGCAGTATTGGTTTGCTCTTTGTCAACACTTCGTCACGTGACCTGTCAAGTGAATGCAGTATGTAGGTCAGCGTTGTTGACATTTTTACATTAGACATTACAAAGTTTCACAGAACAGTTGGATCAATTCTTGTCAATGTTAACAGGAAGACAGTATTTGTGAACTAAGAAGTCCTATTTTCATCGATGGATCTTCTTGTTTTCCATATATGAACTTTAATATTTAAGGCCAGAATGTTTAATTGAATAAAGTGGCAGTTTGTTTATTTTCATAAAAATAACTTTGCCATTACTGTAAAACTGAGCCTATTTTGCAACACATACTATCATACACATAATTTATATATATTTATGTTTACATGTTATTTGTTTGTATAGTATGTTAGTTTCTATGTCAGCGGGTTGTGTTTAAGGTTGGGCGGAGTCCTCACAACAGAATATCCCACGTCATAGAGGGTCCGTTGTGGGCGTTTTCTATAGGTGCAATTTTCTTGATTGAAAATTTGCTTGCAACAACCAGTTGCTATTTGTGTTAGTTGTGAAGACTGTAATTATTGTTATTTTTGTAATATTTCTTTGTTCTTTAGTTTTGTTTTGAGTTGTTTGTAATTTATTGGTCTACTCTGTCGTGGAATATTCTAATCCACATATATAAATTATCAAGTAAATGAAGCCTAACAAATAAAATTAATAAAGAAAAGAGCAATGGTAAAATGACAGTGCTGTCACAAAGAATGTACTCGAAATCCCCCTTGTTTTCTGCTTCGTCTGCACATTGTAACGCTTTCACGTTGATATAAAAGCTTACTGTATTATTACCCGCCTTCTTCAATGAAACGTGTGCTGCATTTCTAAGAAAAACATTGAGACGTACTGCGTAATGACCTAAATTAATCCTAACATTAATTATACTGCGTTACCAAAACGAACGAACAGATAGACTCAAATATAGAAAGAGAGAGGGGCGAATGAAATCGGGCACGCATGCAAAATTAAACACGCGTCGCGCGATACACAATTATCACTATCACGCGGTTAAGGCCATGCACTAACTTTTTTTCAGACGGACAGTGATAAAATACACTACCCTTCCCCAGAGTTAGGTTTTAAAATCATAAAAAACGCTTATTATGAAAGACAACATTAGATGGGTTTACGGTTGAAAACATAACAGTACCCAGACAGCACATCTTCGAAACAGGTGGTAGAAGAAATTGCATATTTTGAACGCAGCCACGTAGCTCCTTAAAATTTGTATAATTGGGTTCCTTAGGGTTTGCTAACAAAGAATATGTAAAACGTTGCGCAAATAGTCCAGGAATTAATAAATTATAACCAAAATAAAATAATGGGGGTGCCTGACAGCATAAAATCATTTCTGCTCATAAGATTTTTTTTATAACGTGTTTGAGAAAAATTTACGTTACAGAAATAGTCTACCATGTAAACTCCAAATTGATTGGAGCGCAACAAATGAAAGCCTAACCACGATTGGTCGGACTATAAATACTATCTGTCGTTGTCAAGGGAGACGGGGAAGGGTAACATTTTTTCAAACACTTGTTGAAACGTGGTCTCATTGGCTAACATCGCTGATATACACAATTCAGAGCGTTAGTTCGAGACCAGTAGTGCAAATAAGCTTGATAAAGCAACTGTGCGTTGAAGCCAGCTTGTATTTTGATAAATAAAAGCCTGGAACATAGGCAGATGGAAATTTGTGCCAGTTTGTGCCAGAATTCATTGCTAATCAACGTATCTGTGTTTTTCATATGAATTGTGGTAAGCTTGAACCATTCAATATCTTTTAATAAAAATTGAATGTGAATTGTTGATTTATGCCTGTATATATATGTGTAGTTCAGTGGCAAACGTGAGGTAAAGCCTATAATGCTCCAGCCTGAACAGAGGGTGTCGGAGAGAAGTAAAACGGCATGGAATGGCCAAACAGTACACTGACACCTGGATGATTGAATAGAAAGAAATAATGCTGGAAGTGCAGAGGCGTAGTAACCATTAAGAAGGGTAATACTGGAATAAAGTATTTCAAATGAAGCTGACAGTTGGCCTAACGCTCTGAACTCAATGTTTGTGCTGTGTTGTGATCAGTTTAGCAAGAGCGTATAAGTTAGTTATGAAGTAGAAGGTACATCCTTCTTGATTTCAGGGACTGTGGTCTTGATGGTAGTGAGCAGCACCTGGTCAGAGCTTTGCTGAATCCTGAGTCGGACAGCAGACTACTTGGTCTTTTTAGCTATCAGTGAGGTGTCTCCTGAACCCAGAGGAGAATTCGAGCAGAGGAGTCCTTTCCTGCCGCCATCACGCCAGATAAGCGAATTGGCCAGCTGAGCTCAACATTATGTCCCCTTATCTTGAAAAGATTTTGTACAATTAACATTAAGAAGGGAAATTAATTGTCTTAATATCAGGAACTGAGAACATCTCCAATACTAATTTCCTTAAGACAAACTATTGAAGTCATGATGACAACTACCAACCGAGCTTGAACAAAATACAACCAGTATTACCTCATACTACTATTACACAACTGACACACATAGGATAATTTTAATAATATATGTCACTACCAGATTCATATTAATACATTCTGTACATAACTTGTAATTAAAATTGATTGTGATTCCTGGTTCCTTTGTATTTGAATCAGGACACACATATGCCCTTATGATAGTAATTAATACAGATTGTTATTTGAAAAGTTAATAGTGACTCCTTTAAGATATTCTCATAGAGTGTTATATGTATGTGATTGTCACAGTGTTGTCCAGAGTAGTGGATTAAATTAAATTGTTTATCTGTCTGTTGTTGTGACTTACACTTCATCATACACATACCCTAGACACATAACGTAGTCATCACACTATTCCAGAATAATTCTGACTGAGATATCTAGATATGTGGTAGCAAGTAAGGTTATCTATAATACACTACTCTTAATAGATATAGATACCTTCACAGCTGATCTCAGTCAGTACACTAAGTTCCCTATAAATATTTATAACATCCCACTTCACCACATATATTGGGGTCTCGCTCTCGGGATTTTGAATCTTTAACTATTAAAAATATTGGGGGTAATTCACTTCAGGGAATATAAGAATTAAAAGGTATCCTTGGGTGGAATTAAATAAGGTTGAGCTCACGGTGCCTGTGTTGTCCATTAGATATAATTAGAGATTAAATTGTTGGTTAGACACTGATAGACAATGGCGGACCTGGCCAAGTTTCGATCTGCTGCTGTTCAGACTGCAAAAGAGTTAGGATTAGATGGGCAAGTTATGGTTGCCTATGTCACGACGGAATGTGACAAATTTATTGAACGCGAAGAAAGAAGATTAGAAAAAGAGGCCGAAAGAAAGTTAGAGGCTGACAAGGAAATTAAGAGGTTACAGTTTGAGGCTGAGGCTGAGACTAAGAGGTTGCAGATTGAGGCTGACAAAGAGGCTAAGAAATTGGAAGCAGAAGAGAAGAAATTAGCTGCAGAAGAAAGAAGATTGACTGCAGAAAGAGAAGAGAAGAGATTAGCTGCAGAGAGGGAAGCAGAAAAGGAGGAGAAAAGATTACAAAGGGAACATGAGTTACGACTAAGGGAGTTTGAGTTTCAAGGCCATGCTCCTGAAAATGGTGCCAGTCCCTTTGCCTCTGATGCTACGGTTACTCAAGGAGCCTCAACCTCAGCTATGAATTTTCATTTAGATCATTTTGTTGAGAAAGACGATGATATAGAGAGCTACCTAAATAGGTATGAGCTATTAGCTACCACGTATGGGTTAGAGAGAGAAAGGTGGAGCTTAAAGTTATCTCAGGGACTTCGTGGGGCAGCTTATGAAGTTTTTGCAAAAATGAGCAGAGGTGATCAGGAAAATTATGATATGCTAAAGCAGGCTCTCTTGTTAAGATATGAAAAGAATGCAGAGTTTTACAGGAAAAAATTTAGGAATGCTAAACTACTGTCAGGTGAAACCTATCACCAGTTCTCTGCACGAATAGAGACATACTTGGAGAAATGGACTAATAACTGATGTGGGACCAGGCAGATTAGTTAACACATCCGAAAAAGATTGTAAAAGACCAGCAATCTGTTGATGCTGTTGCGGTATAACCGAAGGAGAAATGGTTACATCCCGCCAAGATTCTGTAGCCTGTAAAGCAGGTACAGGTAAAGACATGGGTACCTCAGGAAAAGAAGATTCTTCTTCCTGTATTACCGATAGATTAGAATAATGACAAGAGATAAGTAAGTTGTCATTGAGATCTGGTAGAGAAAGTTGTAGATGTATTGAAAGATAATGAAATTCATATAACCTGTCACTAGCAACATTAAAGAATGATATCTGAATGTGCTGAGTCATCTGAGAAGGTGACATGACGTGTCTGCGCATGTCAGTGGTAGAATGAAACAACATCATCTCGTGCGTAGTGAAATGAGCACTGGACATTGTATTCAACACAAATAAGAAAAAGATAATAAATAACATTTTCTTAAGAAAATGTGTGTGAGTAGAACTTGAGAAGTCTTTAACCACGATAGTGGATGTCAAACAAAATGACAATAGTATACTTGTGAACATAGGCCACAAATATAAATAGAAAAATCTGAGTAAGTTAGTATTCATAACAGATATGTAGCTGTGTATTGGTACATCATAAGATGTATGCACAACAGTGTCAAAATGAGTGACAGTTGATGTGCATGTAGTGTAAATGTCACTACTACTTGGGATCTCACTCATGACATCATCATTATTAACATTAAGTGGGATAATCTCATCATCCTCATTAGTTTCCAGAATGGTGCAGAGACCAAAATTAGAAAATACTGTGCCACATACATTCATTTTGTTGGCACGAAGTGTAGCCATCGCAACAACAGCATTAGCATTGCCATAAAATTGCAAATTCCTCCTTTCCCATTCATTAATCTCTCTGGTGTACAGTCTTTACTGCCGTAGATATGTCCTACCATCAGATCAGCTGCTGGATTCTGCAACATGCAGACCTTAACATTACCTGTAAAAAATGGTGTGTTAATATAAATAATGGCAGTGAGGTAGTACTCAACAATACCCCGAAGGTTATGCATCTAACGTATTCATTGTTAGAACAACTGGGATGGACCAGTGACTGCCTGACTCCAATGGTAGTTGATCCCGAATCTCTCAAAACTGATACTACTGTACCATTAACTATTCCTCTATTGAAGATTAGGGTGCCTGTACCATCATTTGCAGAGAGACCAACTGCTGGCATAAGATGTTCACAATTCAGCACTGTATCCTTGGTCTTCTGAAAAATAGTATTACAATATTGATAACTATTTGCCACATTATAAATAACGGCATAACATGAAGATGAAGATTGTGCCTGATTATTGTTATCTGAAACACTAGGGGTCGTACCACTAGTGAGTGCCGCCCCTGCGCTGTGCTCAATATGTGATGGTCTACGTGACTGAGACCGTTGTCGGTGATGGTCACCGGAATTACTTCACTGTCTACCATTGTAGCTATTGTTTCTAGATCTGTAACTAGGGTTATTATTATTCCAGTTGTTACCATTATTATTCATATTGAAGTTAAATGGTTTATTCCAATTTGACTTTTGTTGAAAATTATTGTTATGTCTGAACTGAGGTGACTGATTCCTGAATTGCTGCCTACCTCGATTGAAATTATCATTATTGTTGTAATTATTTTGCCCCTGATAATAGTTGTCATTATATCCTCTATGTGAAAAATTCCTATCAATGCTCTGAGCTCTTGATCTATCCTTACCATGGTATGCCATATTAGAAGCAACTGGTAATGGTTCTCTTAACTGCGTGTTTGCAAAACATGATCCTTGATGTGCAACACAATAATTAACAGCAATTTTCTCCATATTGGACAACGTAGAAGGTTTGCGTTCTTGCAGAAATTCCCAAAGAGGTTTGCTAACCGAAGATAAAACTTTATCTCTTAGAATCAAATCCACTAATCTAACATATGAGTTATTAACCCCAGCTAATTCCTTCCATACAGGAACGTCATCTGTATCGACGAAATAAATGCAGAAAAATCCTTGCTTGAATCTGGAAGCATGGATTTAAAATTTTCCTTATAGCCCTCTTCAGTGAGTTGAAAACGTTTCAACAACATTGCCCTTGCCATATCATAATTATTACGACCTGCAGGATCCATAAATCGTATGGCTGTTAATGGATCACCAGCCAAAAATTCCTCAAGTTTTAAAACCCAACAAGATTTATCAATTCTGTTAGCCTGACAAATTTGTTCAAATCTACCCAGATACGACGTTAAATCATCTGAGTTTGGATTGTAAGTGGGTAATCTAAACATGTAATAGCCCTTGTTATGCTCTGATGAAGGTGTAGTATGCGACCCTTCATTATTACTAGCTGTAGCAAATTGTGCTTTTAATCTTAATTCTTCTAGACGAAGAAGTTGCAACTCTTTTTCTTGTTGCTTCATTATTTCTTCTTGTTTCCTTTTATTTTCCTCAGCAATCTTAATCATTTCATCTCTCGACTCCTGTTCCTTTCTTTTTTTTATATTCCCTAAACTTCTCGTTCTTCTTCTTCTTCCTTCAGTGTAGCTTTACTATCAATCTCTTCTTGCTTTGCTATAGCCCTTTTCTTTTCTTCCTTCTCTT